>RXPK01000202.1:3921104-4342064 GCA_004143645.1 Protaetia brevitarsis | reverse complement strand
ACTGACGTTTTGCGCACTATTAAGATTATCGCACATCAGCCCGTCACAGCACATCACGGTGCATCCCGTCAAAAAGAATAGCGATAAAACAATGCATCGCACTCGGTTGTGCTGTGTTGGAATAGTGGTTGCTTGTTCATTTATTTGCATTATTTTAATTCTATCCATTTTTGACGGAACGCATCCTATTTGTGCTGTGACGGGCTAATGCGCGATAACCTTAGGTAGTCTGAAAGATTGACACGGTGCAAATTCCTAATTTACTCATTTCACCACTTTTAACTTTAAAAATCCACTTGATTTTGCGCTTTTCCTACATCGTAGTTGCTCTTCGGGGTTGACACGGCGAAATTACTGCTTTGAAGATCGTAGTCGATATATTGAAGTGACACAATGCAGATATCGCCCGCTGCAGATTCTAGTCAACCTGAGCGACTATCATAGAGAATATGTTATCTTTGTAGACTAAAAATAATCTGAAAGATTAACACGGTGCAAATTCCATTCAGCGCAAGTAGAAGTCGGTCTTAGGGACTGACACAACACAGAATCCGTCTCATGTAGATTATAATGGTTGACATTTGACGTTAACTATCAAATAGATGGTTTGCATGTATAGTTACTTCAGAAAAAAAATATTAATACATTTGGTTAAAGTCGACTGTTTAAAAAAATAATAGTATATTGTCCAATAATAGGACATAGAAAGTAGCAACAAATCCACAGAAATTTAGAACTAACGCTTAGTGTGTTAAACATAATGTAAGACACATAAATAATAGCACGTTTACTTAAGTGTCTATAAAAAAAAAAATATGACCGGCCTTGTGTACGTATTGCTGTGATCTGGCACCCCGGTTTTCGGAAATTCAAATTTGTTTTCTTGTTCATTCCAATTTACCTTTATCAATGTCGCGCAAGAGTTTCCACCAAATTTAATTTGTTTATTTTGACAAGATTTTGTTATTTGAATTGATTGTTAAATTTATTTTAATTGTTCAGTTGTTGAAATTAATTTCATTCAGTTGTACATTTTACGTTCACCAGTATTGTATATGTTGTTCAATGTTGTATTCTAGAAATTTTCTTTGCGTTTGTGCGTTGCGAGTGCACGCAGGTTTTGATATATGTATGCGATGTTTAAACCCCTGGAGGCCAGTTACTGAACGATGCCGTGTAAGTACATTTAAATTTATTCTCATTGATGCCATTTTTAGTAGTTCATTTTTATTTAAAGATTTGTTCGTTTATTTTTTTAATTTGATCATCCATCAATCCTTTCAATAATGATTGTTAGTATATTATTGTGTCAACAAATTAAGATATAGAAATCAAGTTATATATTTGTTCTGGAAGGTTTTTTTTAGTTTAAAGAGTTAATTTTTCCGTTTTCTGGTTTACTGATTTGTATTTTTATAGTTAATCATCACGGTTTAGGTGAAAAGAAGCATTGTGCTTGTAATTAAATTTCAATTTTGTAAATTTTACTTGTTTTGTCAAGTTTAAATTAATTTAGTTCGTTTAATTTTGAAACCACGTGGATTTTTTGTGATAAAAGGATTTTCTTCTAGAACAAATTTGTCTTTTGTTTGTTGAAAGATTTGCATTGTCCTTTAGTAAATTAGATTCTTGTAGTTTTTGATTTCGTTCAGGACTCTCAGTCCACGGTTTTTTGTAACTTTGTATACCATGGTGCACAAGAAATAAATTTTACAGTTTTTATTGAAATTTCGTGCTTGTATAAATTTTGGCAACAAATGATTAGAGTTAGGTTGACTTCTTTATTTCTACTTCTTTATTTTTTTTTTGGTTGAAGGGAAATTTAGAATGATTTTACTAAGATCTTCAAGGCCATGAATGATGTACTTTCACAAAAGTTGGATACAATAAATGACTTCTACTACACCTGGATAAGAGTTCGGTTTTAACAATCTTCCTGTTCATTTTTCATCACATAATGTCAATATTTTGTAAAGTACAGATTTATTATGAATGTACGAATCCAGAACTTTTCTCAGAATCCTACAGTTAAAAAATATATCGAAATGAAAGCCCATACAATATTTGCAATTTATGAAGGTAATGATTGTGCAAAATTTCAGCCCTGATAGAAGCAATATTACAGAAAAGTACTTTCGGATATTACAGTTGCACTGCGACCCATATCCTTCCGTGTTATTTTCGCACTTCATTGGAGCCTTCACCAAAAACCATTTCTGTTTAATAGTATCTAGCATTTTGTTCCTCAAATTCGCTAACGTAATCAACTTGAAAACATTCGTGTGCCTCATTAAACAGAAACGCAGCTACGAATAAAATCCTTTAAAAGAAAAAAGAGGAATCACATATCGATTCCCTTGTTATTATCCTTAAAGGATATTCTCGTGTGCGCCATTAAGACATTCCTTTCTTCCTGCAAAACCAATTAATTATTTTTCCAGATAACCTTATACTGAGTCACCATCTACAGTAATTGTTAGGTAATTGGCTGGTGTCAGTGGCACGCACCGATTTGCTACTGGCATTCATTAAAATTGGTCCAGGCGACATGGCCAATTATCAAAGCTATCGCTTCATCTAGATAATAGCGAGCTCATTATTCCGCGTACCCAGGCCTGGGAACCGCCGAGCTGACCGGGGCACATATACAGAGGAACAGAGGGGACGCAGAGCTTAGCGGATGCTTCGTGAGCAACCTACAAAACGAATAAAATCAGGTCAACGTTCACATATATATAACTGAAGCGAACTTAACGATGCGAAAAAAAACTCGATCTGTGAAGGGAATTAAAACAACTTTTTAGAAAAACGCAAGAATTATGTTTCCTTAAGGGGGCACAAAAAGTGGTGGGGACAACGCATTTTTCATTTCCTCAGTTTCTTGAAAAATGAGAATATTTAATTATGTTTTAAGTTATGAAATGAATCTGTATTTCACACTAATCATAATAAAGAAATAGTAAAAGGATCTGTAATTCAATAACGGCGAAGAAGAAAAAATCGGTTGAAGAATGTCATTATCATCCTTACGTTTTGTATATTATGTATGTGTAAGAAAATTGAAAATTATTCACTCATTTGGGAGAAACTTAGGAAAACGCATTTTGTAAAACAGTGGGCCATCCTATAAAATTTATGATTTCATGCCCATCATAGAAGGGTAGCACTTTATTCGAAGATGGCGCCACAGAATTTAAAAAAAATAATTTTGTTAATGTGGATTGAATCCATTGCTGATAGCCTACGTTAACTGCATTTTCATTAATAACACAATACGGAAAATTTCTGTAAATAAAAATGGAAAAAACTGAAGATAAATTCTTACATTCCAGTTTATGTATTCCCGTTAGTCCAAATTATTTCTTTATTAAAATATTCACAATTGAAAGGTAATTCGTTATAAAAGTATTTATTTTTCCTCATAGCTACAATTGTACTGTACAAATAAAAATAAAACTGTGTATATACAAATATTTTACAGTAAAGAAAGTAATAATAGTGTAGTTATACATGTCAGAAGAATAATAATGCAGAAATTGCTAAATTCAAGAATAGGTACTTAATTACGGGCAAACAATAATCCAGTTATTTAATGATCAATAATCAAATGATGCCTTGTCCATCATTCAATTATGTCACACACTACATTTTTATAAGTTAATCTCCTCCGTCTGTGTTCCATCTCCTCTAGCAATTAATTGTCAAATATTTTATTTACACCCTTACGACAAACATGTCTCTCCAAAGTACTAAATGAATTTAAAAAAGTCCTTGTGCAATTGTCACTTTCCACAATGATTCCTGCGATATAAATTATTGTATCTTCCACGAGGAAAATATCCTAGAAAAATTGGGGAAAATATGACATGAGCTCAGGCCTTTTTGAGGAACGTAGTATTGGCTATATGGATCTTGAATGACTGCAGATTTATATGGAATATATATTTTTCTTTGCAGACTACATTTTCTTATTTCTTAAAGATTGCGATTTTATGGTTATGTCACACGTCGATATCATGAAAAGATTGACCTTTTCTAGCAATAATAGCTATAACAATAATTTGTCGCAACTAACTTATTCACAACATTTACCACGCTATCCTATTTTTGCCAAAGATGTAATGCGTTTGTAACTCGCAAATAAGTGCCTTTTAGATTAGACTTACACAACAGCACGATCCTCAGAACGCTAGGCCTCATTTCAAGTTTTCCTAGAATTATTTCATTTCGGTAACAGAGATAATATGACGAACATGGAACATTTGCCACATATTCTCGTCAACGCTGTTGATCCTGATCATATATCTACAACAGTGCTTTTTCTATAAACAAATAATAATCTAGTAAAAGGCAAGCAACAGATAAGTCGGCGAGCACTCTCAATTCTCCTTACAAAAAAAATTAATTTTACTCTGATTCCATATCAATGCTCGTTTATGTTATGTTTATCTGTTATCTTCAATATGCCTTGCATTCATCGGCAATTTCCAACGCCGCGCCGACACGAAAATTCCTGCTTTTAGGCGGAAATACAAATTTATCAACTTTTTTTAATAAATTGAAATAAGTGTACCGATACAAAAAAGAAACAATAAAAAATAAAGTTTTTTTTTAATTTCTATTGATTAATTAATAATATAGTAATATTCATTCATGTAATAATTCTCTCTAAAACAAATTTTTTCCTCTAGCTACCCTCTAAAAAGGGAATTTCTCTCTCATATACAAATAAATAGCACCCGACCTCGTGATTCACTCGACTTGACCACGTGATACATCCCATGCCATGGTTTACACAAATATACGAATGTATATATTATTTTCGTCCAAACAATTTTGAAAACAGCCGCGCCAATCTACATTTTAAAAGCTTGTTAATCTCGCACCTCTTTGACAGAAACGAAATTTTTTATGTTTGTACGCCCCCTTAAGAACCATTTACGAAAAATTTTATGAGTCATAACCTGGTTTTTAAGGATTGCACCTGCAGTTGACATAAAAGTTTTAAGAACATTAACATTGACAATTTAAGTTCGCTTAAAAATATCGGAATAATAAAACCCTCTTACGGTCGATTACATTACAGTATCTTTCCGAATTTTAAATTGTTCACTTTAAAACTTTATCTTATCGTTTCTACCTTAGGCACTTCATTTAGGATACCAAATTTAACTACTGCAAAAAAAAACGTCATTAAACTTGATTTGAACTTAGAGCACACAATTTTAATCTTTTTTTTTTTCTGTAGCTAAAAGATAAAAGAAAGCATTTATGTCACACGAAATAAGAGATATTTCCAGAAAGAGATAAAAACTCGTGTAAGATGAAAGCAGTTGACATGTTAAGACAGCGGAAAACCAATTAGTTTTGGTTGAAAGGATGACTCGGTCAATCGTGGGAGAAACATCAATCACGGAAAGTATTTATCAAAGTTACTGTCGACAGACAATGGTATGAATGTTGACAATCCATATTGTCCTTTTATAAGGTATGAACAAGAGGAGCTGAAATAAAGTAAGGGTAAGAAAGTATTATGCCTACTTAACGAAAAAAAGGTATAAAGAAGTTATATGAACAGTAATAATAACAGGAGAAAATGCTAACCTTCTTGTTATTTTCATTGGTCTTATTAGAAACGAAAATAATGTATTTCTGCTAATTACTGCTAGTTCTCCTAATTAGTAGAAATGCATTAATTTCGTTAATGAATTCATGTTTTGCAACTTGCATATTTTTACGTCTTATTAGAAATTTTGTGTTAATAAGAATTAAATTAATGTTTGATTATGATTTACTTAAGAAAAATATTTTCAGCTTTATAGCACTTCCGGTATACAGTGTGTTAATAGGAACTTTCTTATTTTAAATAAAATAAAGCAATTTTGACCAATTTATTAAATTTTTCGACATATTTACCATTTTGTTGAATTTTTGACGTTGCACAATTTTCGAATCAAATCAAATATTCTAACTTAGGAAGGGCTACAAGTAAATAGTTAGGTATCCATCAACTTTACATTCATAGATAATGTGAGTTCTTAGGAAATGTTCGATTTAAGCAAAAACACCTTACTCATATACCAATATAACTTCGAGCCGTTCTCGGAATAAAGGCAGTAATTAAATACAATTCTCTTATATAACATTGCTATAAAATTATTCACATACCGTCGTCAACTAGCTTCACAGGTTATTTTAATGTTTGCAATGCTGGCGATATTATCATATTTGTTCCAAATTCATTGTTAACAGTTTGTCTTTATTTCTATGGTTTGTTTGTTGTATATTTATTATAACCATGCACAATACTGCAATAATGTATAAAGAAGTTTAAATTTTCTTTAAACTATTAACATTATGATTTAAATATTTATATATATTTTGCAATAAACACTAAACCAGAAATCGGTTCTGAAACAATTGGTCCTAAGAACGACTTCATCAAATCAATGAAAATGATTTTTTGAAATGGCGAATTTATTGAGTAATAAATCGTTCATTGCATTAATGAAACCAAAATCATTGAAAATTAAATGAAAGCTGATTGGATCAATGAAATATGTTAACAATAACACTTTTCATTGATCCAATCAGCTTTCATTTCATTTCGTTACAACAATGTAACGAACACCATTTTTATTTTAACAACTTTATTTGGTTTACTGAATGACTGTGAGTTATCAATTTTATGTAAGCACTCCAATAGAAGAACGAAAAAAGGCCTCAACACAATGAATATTACTTGTTGATATGCTAATCGCAAGTAATTGACTTAATTATGTATTCTATTCATAATCCTAATAAATTTATATAGTAAACTTCACAACAAATTTGCTTTCATTAGTATCGTGTCTTAAGTACTTATTATTTTTGGTTTCCCCCTAAGAGATCACGAGATTAGATGTGCGCCCTCTAGGGGCCACACGTCAAACCCTCACCCAATCAATCGACTCGACAATCGGCAGTTTTTGCTATACGTAAAGTTAAACGAATGGCCGCGTACTGATTCGACATTTTCCGATGCCATCCGATCCGAATTGGTGCGCAGTTCTCTATTTAACTTCACATATAGCAAAAACGGCCTTTTGCTCTTTTCTGAGTCGACCGAGCCGAGTTGTGTGCGTACTGCTGAAGTCGGTAATTCAATCACTGCCTTACACCTTTCATTATAAAGTTATGTTATCTGTTCCTTCTTCTTCTAATAAAAATTACAGACCATTGAACTAACGAAGAAAGTGTCATTTAATATTTTACTGCATTCATATCGTGAATAATTTTATGAACATTCTACGTAGAAATATATATATTCGTTCATATTCATATTATCGACAAAATCATTTATTGAAAGTATGAAAATATAGTTACCATAATAAATGTGAACTAATGTACAATATTTTTTTATAATAATGAAAACTAACTTATTTCACTAATGAATCTTGTTACTATTTAATCACAAATTGTAAAAAATATTTTATCCTAACAATGACACATTTAGTTCTGTCGATAAAAATTCACTCAATGAATGTAGAAAATTGATATCAAATCCAATATTTTTTTCAGTGAATTTAATAAACATATTTTGTTGTCTCTACTGAAAATAACATTATTTACGTGAATCCATTCTCAAAAAGTTTTGAACTGTATTTATATTTAATTATTAATGTTACAATGTTGTTAATAAAGTAGTTACACTAGTCTGAGGAAGTGGCTGTCGGTAACAACAAAAAATCAATTAAATCTATATTAAATTAGATTTGGTTTTTTTATTCAAACAATTTCTGCAAAATCAGGAAAATAAGAAAAAACTTGGTATATACACATATATTCTTTTATTTACACGCTATTTTTTAAAATCAAATATTTTACATACATATATTATATCAATAACTTAAGTGCAATAGGGTCAGGAACAATTTTTTTTTATTTTTTTATTCAAAAGAAAACTCAAATTACTACGGATTTACAGGTTTTTTTTTTTTTGTTTGTGAGATTAGTATTTTTAAAGGAAGAAAAATTTGAAAGTGTATATTTTTTAAAACTTTTAGTCCAACGTCACAACTGTTTCGCCCAATAAAAAATTAGAGATTCTGTTTTGGATCAATAAAAAATTAATTAGCAGTTTGACGTTCACCGATTGTACAATCTGTGTCTCAGCTGTTAGTTAATGTGTCAAATTCTCAATTGTGACATTAAGTTTGATTGGAATTATGTTTATAGATCGTGTTGTTTTTAGAAAGGCATCATCCCTAAAATCTAGATTTGTTGGAAAAATGTTCTATAATCATAATATAATCAATAGATGGTAAATTTTGGTCAGTAACTATTTCAAAATCAGGATCTAATGTAAGTTGTCTGTGTAAAATGATATATTTGATTTGTATAAATCCTATAACAACAATAGTCTTATGAAACGTCAGCATTTTTAAAAACTATTTCCCTAATACTTAATAATTGCCCAAGGTATTGTAATATTACCCAATTATTAAATAATCACGCCAAATGTCACTTAAACATTAACCAAAAGCCATTAAATGATACCTGACATATGTGGAGCTAATGTGCAGCATTGCTAACGCAATAATCGTCAATTTTTTATTGACCAAACCAGTTGTGACGTCTTAGGACATAATTTGAAATTTATCAATTTTTAATTGGTTTTACTCAAAAATATTGAAAAGTACACTAATTGTAAGTTGTTTTTTGTATAACTTGTTAAAGGACCCGACCCTATTCACCAATTCAATTAAGCCGAGCATTTAATCCCCAAGCCACGATTACTCTACAATACTCACAAATATTATTTTTGTTTTTAAAACACAGAGTTTGAAATGTACCTAAACATAATCAAATTGGCATAAAAGCAACCCGTTACAGCATGAAGTGTAACACCTCCTTTCATTTGAAATGTATTTTCACTTAATAGTTTTTAGGAAAACAAAACGAAGTTAATGAACCATTAGTGTAGAAAACCACGCATCTCTAGGTACATAATGCTACAATTAGGTGGAAATTTCATAGTGAAATTTAATTCAAATTCCAGTTGACGACAAAAATGACGACAGTAATCACTGGAACAAAGCCTATACAAAAGAAAAGGTTCGAGGATGAACGTAGTATGATTCGTAACGCCGAAATAATGGAAATCTAAACTTAATTAAAGAATTTAATACCGAGAATATTCTTAACCCCACAAAAACAGTATAATCATGGTACCTTATCGTATCCGCGTGCCTATAATAAATTATAAAGTTTAACTGGCCACTGTGATTAAAGGAAAATATATATCGGAGATACGATCAAAATTAAGGGTGCCCCAATAATTATCATTTTATCCAGATTCACGTAGACGGTTATTTTCCATTATATTTTCAACAGATTTTCGCCAAGATTTCATTTGAAAACACACCGTTAGGTTATACGGATCTCTTCATTAATTCTCTTGAATTATTAAAAGCCGGGGACGATAAGCACTTTCCGTTTTGAGTAATCTGGGTTAATTTTCCTGCGGCAAAGAGGGAGTGCCGCAGATACGTATTCCTACACATTATCAATGCTGTTACCGGTCAGTTAAACATGTGCAATGTGCACGTTCGCATTAGGTAACGAGCTGCGTTGACGCTGCGGACCGTTGCTCGATTGTTTAATCTGCGGGCACGCGCTGTGACCTGCCCAAAAGTCAAATCCACCCAAGATAAATGACGAACTGAAGATAAGCTAGGATGTAATGCTAGAGAAAGATTATGATTATTGAATTCTGGTAGTTAATTGTAATAATTGATCATATTTGATGAATAAAATACAAAATAGAGTTTTCCGCAGTGGCATAGGAAAATGGGGAAAGCCGAGATCAGAAGCTGGCTGTTGCGGAAGATATCAGTGTGAATGTCCCAGTACTAGTTTATAAATTTTATTTTGTTAGGTTACAAACGTCATTGTTCGTTTTTCTATTAATTTCTTGCCTTCTTTATTTGAATTCCAGCTTATTTATTGTATACTGCCAATTTTCCAGAATAGTTTAGTTTTGATTTTTGGGTGATGTTTGATGATGATGATTACTGTCAACCTTTAGTTGAAGCAATGTTGTCTTGTATGACTAACAGCTTCTTGCGGGTTTCGCCGTGTGTCAAAACTTTCGCTCGACGTTTCGCTGTTCATACTGACAGCTTCTTCAGGATAACTGAACTGATTCTCCATGGTGTGACATTCTTCTTATATACGCCCCTGGTGCATCCAACCGTGTAGTTTCCGCTCCATTGACCGTGACGGTTCGTAGTAGGCTCTTCCACGTGTTGCTAAGGTGGTACCCTTCTTCTCTGTTAACGGTTTTATTCTTCTCTATTTCTATGGCTTCCCTGATGAGTCTTTACCTGACTTCTCTTTGGTGGTAGTTATTACTTTTACATTCTTGAAATCCATTTTGTGTCCGGTGTCGTGCATGTGTTCTGCCACCGCTGATTGCTCGGTCCTTCTTAATCTTGCGTCCCTCTCGTGTTCTTTTATTCTTATGTCGATGGCTCTTCCTGTTTGTCCGACCGTAGCACTGTCCGCATGGCAATGTTATCTTGTAGAATACCTTCTGTGGCGCCCTCTTGGGTATCTTATCTCTTTGCGGTCGCTAATACTGCTGGATCGACGTTGCAGTCCCGAAGCGTACTTGTACGTTACGTTCTTCAAAATTCGGCCTACTTTTTCGGTGACTCCTGCTATGTAAGTAAACACGCCCACCCCTCTTCGTGGTTCTGTAGTTGTCTCCAGTGTCGTATTCTTCTTAGTGGCTCTCCTATATCGAGTTTAGATGTAACCATTCTTCTTTAGTGCTTTCTCCAAATGTATCTTTTCACTGGGTAAGATGTTGTTCGTCACTGATGGTTTCCGCTCTGGATAGCAATGTTTGTATTAAAGTCTTTTCTGCATCGGATGATGGTGAGATCTTGCATGCAGATATCTATCGGTGTGCGTTCTTCTTTCTAAATACTGCGTGCTGTGGAATTCCCTCTTTTGTTTTCTTAACCATAACATCCACGAAAGGGAGATTTCCATTTTGTTCTTTCTCCATGGTGAACTTGATGGCCTGGATGCTGTGGTTTATGTGTTCCAAGAACTGTTGTTAGTTTTTCTTCTCCGTGTTGCCATACATTACAAAATATCGTCGACATATCGCAGCCAACACTGGGTTTCATATCGCTGCAAACTTAGGGCTTCTTCTTCAAATGCTTCCATAAACAAGAGGCTATTACAGGTATAAAGGGCTTCCCATTGCTGTTCCGTTCTTCTGCTCGCAGTATTTTCCTTCATACAAAAGTATGTCGTGGATAAGCACAGCTTCACTAATTAAATGAATGTCTCTGTAGTCCAAGTTCTGGAAGCAAGGCCAGTGCGTCCTCCGTGGGTATGTTAGTAATAGCGATATAATGTCGAAACTTACTAAAATGTCTGTAGGTTCAGTCTTTAGCGTAGAAGAATATCCACGAAATGTTTCGAATTCATTCACATATGTTGGCAGTTTGTCCGGTATAATGACTTTAGTAAGTTAGCTAAATATTTCGACAGAAAATCGCAAGATCGGTGATCCAATGTTGCTTACATGCGGTCATTAATGGCACTCCTTCTTTATGTATTGTTTGGTATTCCATACAGCCTGGGTGGTCTAGCGGCTCTTGGAAGCATCTGTTCTGCATCTCTTAAGGTATCGATGAAATCTTTATGCTCTCCCTTACTGTTTTAGTTGATCTTCTACCGGATTGGATCTTTTCTTATTTCCTTGTAGGTTTCTCGTCAAGTAGTTCATTCATCTTTTTCCGGTAAATCTTCTTTATTTAGTAGTACTGTTGCATTCCCTTTGTCTGCTTGGAGATAGACGATTATCCTTCATCAGCTTTCAAATTTGTAAGTTCTTCTTCCCTAGATAGGTTTGCGTTTCGGTGGCTTTGCTTTCCTCAATGCTCTGCTTACTTCCTGTCGCACTTCTTCTGCTTCGATTTCGGAATTCCTTTGATAAGCTGCTTCTACCTCGCGTGAAGATGCACCAGGGCGTTATAAGCAGATGTGGACCATGGAGAATCAGTTTCAGGTTATCCTGAAGACGCTGTCAGTATGAACAGCGAAACGTCGAGCGAAAGTTTTGACATACGGCGAAACCCGCAAGAAGCTGTTAGTTATAGTTACACCGGCCGTGAAAGCCTACGCAGTGTTAATGTTGTCTTGTCTTACCACAAGCATGGTACTGATCTCTCTCGTGGGTCATAGAATTGCATCGTCGCTTGACCAGCAAATCTGCACTCCTTTGCGAAAACTATAAAGTATTGCGATACTGTGCTTCAAAGAGAGGAGGTCAACAATTCAATTATCCTTAGTAATCGACGATTCCTATCAGAGTTTTTAATTCCTCGCCAAAATTACATTTCGATGCTAAATTTTTCATTCGCGCAGCGAATTCTGATATAGTTGGAAAAATAAATCAGAAATAAGATGACCTTCCTAATTAGTTTCATAAAAAAAAACTGGGTTTACAATCTTCCTGCTACCGGTTTCGGTCTACGACCTTCATCAGGCAACTGTAAAGTTGAAAAGGGGAAAATAATTGTAGCTACGTTATAACATTACGCTAATATATAAAAGTTAGGTTAATTAAATGTGAAAATCTAATTCAAATCAAAGTAATCATATTAAAGATATTGAAATGGATTCATGCGTTTGCCTAACCCTAAATAATGTAGAGATGAAGAAATATAAAATCCTTTCCATTTATATATTTACTTAAAAGATATTTTTTGAGACAACATGTCTCGTTATAATAAAGCTATCTTCATATCTTCTAAGAATTATAATGTAAACATTAGCAATTTTATAAATACCAAATATAATTAAGTTATTATATGATAAAAAAATAAGACATAAGAAAAAATTGAGTGGTATAGGATTTAGAAGATCTTAGAATTATATACGATTATAAAGCTAATTATTCCGGATGCTGATATTGCAGCCCAAACCGTGACCTTCGAGTTGTACAGAGATTTTTTATGTCTTTTTAGGTTTTATCCACACCAATATCAATTATATTGTTCATTAACATGACTATTTAGGTAGAAATGAGCCTCATTGGAGAATTGTGTCGCGGAGCTGCGAAGAATTTTCGGAGTAACACTGCATGGTGACTGAAAATCTGTGCAAATTAAAGGTTCTTTTGCATCTTCATTATAATTAACAACCATCTGCTTTAATTACAGTATCAATAATGACAATTCAAAAATAATATAACAAAGAAAAATTCATATATACTATATTTAAATATTAAAAGCTCATATTTCAGGTATTTTAATGTCCAGTTGGATGGAAATAAATTTTCAGCGGTGCAAAAATTACTTCTATCTATATAGTTGATGCAATGATAAGAGCCACGAACGAATCCAATGAATTCCCGGGAAACTACGGAGAGATAAAAATACAATTTTTTTGAAATTTTCCATTTAGTCCCTTTGTGAACAAAATGTGCCGCACTGTGGCCCGTGAGTGAGCTCGGAATCGAGTCCTGAACTCTTCGCTTCGCGTGATATTCGCAATACCGGAAAGTTAATATGGTTCTGCGGAAAACGTGAAATTCGTAAAATTCCTTGAGCCAAGTTATTCTTGTAAATGTTAATACGTAGGTACCTATATCCACGTGGCTGGTCGTATGTCACACCTCGCTATGTAAATTCAAATTTTACATTTGGGAAGTTACACATGAATATTATACAGACCGCGCCACTCAAGTATTCCATTCGAGGTCAAATATCTCGCAAACGGATAAAGATATTTGAATTTTGTAAAAGGCATTAGCAGTAGAATGTAATTTGTTTTCAGTTTGCTGTCACAATTGTGTTTTATTACGCGAAAATAAGACTAACGAAGAAGAAAGAGTAGGTACTCAAGTTAATGGAAATCTTATTGTTTATATCTATTAGTTGAAAAAAATTAACGGTTTTCTAGGTATTTATGTTTAAATAAGGTGAGAATATAACACTGCGTAGGCTTTCACGGCTGGTGTAACTATAACTATCAACTTCTTGCGGGCGTATATAAGAAGAATGTCGGGCCATGGAGAATCAGTTCAGTTATCCTGAAGAAGCTGGCAGTATGAACAGCGAAACGTCGAGCAAAAGTTTTGACACACAGCGAAACCCGCAAGAAGTTGATAGTTAAAGTAAGAATATTCTTATCTCTTCGCCCGAATCCGACAAGGAGCGACATCAACATGACATTTGAGAACATGGAAACCAGATACTTCTTGACATATCAAAATGATAGTAATGCCGTACACAGATGATGATATAGCCTGGCACTCTATAGGTGAATGTAAATTGATTTGAAAACTTGATAAATATAACAGGTATCTCGGTCAGAGTGAGAGACAGATTTCTGTGTTTTATCCATCTGCGGAAACGACGGAATCCGTATCGGTGATTTACTGGCATTGCGATTTGTAGGCATGGGGGAAAAAGGAGGGTGGATGCATGTGACGCTGTGATGACGCACCTCGCGATAATTCTCGTTTTATTTACATTAGAAGGTTAGAATTCTGAGGTATTCTGTTATAAATATAAAGAAATTGAAAGTATATTGCAAGGCACGTTCTTGTTGACAAAACATTAATTGAACAATTTTCTAAATCCTTCTTTTTAAGAATAAAATATTTAAACTTAAAACAAAGATCACTGAAAAGAGAATAGTTAAATCTAAAAGGACGAAAATTTGCCGAGAAAAAAAAACATAAATCTACTTCTCAATTTTTATTTCCTTAGTTTTTAAATTAATAAGTTGTTTTGTTAACTTAATTTACTTATATTTATGATTATATAATAATCAGAAATGTTTGTTTTATAAGAAGAATAAGTATTTAGTTTGATAATATATAATCTGTAGTTCGATGGCCTTTTTATATTTAAAATTTTAATAAAACGCGGGTTTTTCGTTCGAACGTATATATGAAAACCTTCTCCTCCTCTCTTCTATTGCTATCTTCGCTTCTCCCGTGTATAGCGGTACTGTCGCTAATTTCAACTGGTGTAAAGGCGGGAAATTTATATAGTTTTTCTTATATTTACAAAACATTTTTACTTGATTTACTTATGTTTACTATTACATAATAATAGAAATTCGTTTTTTATATAATGATAAAAATATGTAGTTTCGGGGTACAAATCGCCATTTATTTGTACATATATGCACCACTTTACTTATTAAAAACACCATACATGATGACACATTCGCCGCTCTTTCTCTGAGCGGCTGAAAAGTTACGAGGTAACCTTTGGGGGCAACATCCGTTAATATCAAGGTTACATCGTAACTTTTCAGCCAATCAAGAGAAAGAGCGCGAACGCGTCATCATGTATGCTGTTTTTAATAGCTTTGTTTGTTTGTGTGCTTGGAGCAGTATCTACTGACGTCATCAGAGTAACTTGAGAGCGTCTAAGAGTTGGATTTAAACATGGTACAAACAAACGCGCTCGGTTGCAATATAACCTTAATTTTATTATTTACTTACTGTCACAGCTATTATGAATAGGAAAAGTAAAAGTAATTTTAATAACTAATGAATCTAGACTACAATAAAAATGCATCATATACTAGTATTTATGTACCTACCTAGTGAAGTTTTTAAAATATAATGATCGTTCTTTACATCAATCACATTGGTATCATAATATTATATATTTTGTGCATATTTGATGCAGTTATAAATCGGATTACATTTACAAACGACAGTTTACAACATGGTGATTAGGTTATGTTGTACAAATTGCTCTGACGTCGGATCGCGAGCAGAAAGAGGAAACTCTTTGTGATCTGGATTTGCTTGCTCTAAACAAACAAACACGCACAAATCTGGCTCTAAAATACAAACAAACGCGTAAAATTCCATGGATCTGGTTAGATCAGACAACAAACAAACCTAATAAGTAACGTGGTGCATATATGTAAATATAAATGGCGATTTGTACTCCCAAATTACATGTTTATTTTTGTAATGAAAGACGAATTTCTACTATTATGCAATAGTAAACATAAGTAAATCAAATAAAAAAATATTATACAGTGTGTTAAAAAAAGGTTGTCGAATATTTTACCCAATTGTAGTACTGGTGGAAATAAACAAAAAAGTCTTAGTCAACATGGGTCCGCAATTCAACTGTTTTTGACATATAGTCGATTGCATATTGTTTTAGTAGGATAAAAATTTTCAAAAAAATTCTGATCGCAATGTAAATTAAACAAATGTTTATTTAAAGTAAAACTAAAGAAATTGTTCTACATGTCCACCGTTCATTTCTAAGCACGCTTCACACCTTCTTATGAAAGATCGACGCAATCTTTCGAAAATTCCTGGAGTCCTCCGAATTTCCTCGCAACAATTTACGATTCGTTGCCTGAGTTCTTCCAAATTGTTTACAGATCGTGCGTACAGTAATTGTTTTAGATGCCACCAAACATAGAAGTCTAGAGGTGTCAGGTCAGGGGACCTAGGAGGCCATGCAATTGGTCCACCCCGTCCTATCCATCCATTGTAATCTTGATTTAAGAAATTTCTAACTACGATGGAAAAATGCGCAGGAGCTCCATCGTGCATAAACCACATATTTAATCTGTTAAAAAGTGGCACGTCTTCCAACAAAACGGGTAATTCATATCTTAAAAAATCCAAGTATACTTGTCTCGTTAAACGATTAGGGAGAAATACTGGACCAATTAAACAGTCTCCAAAAATATCAAGCCAAACATTTAGCGAAAAAACGGTTTTGGTGATGCAGTTCACACACAGCATGGGGATTTTCATTTGCCCAGACGTGATTGTTATGAAAATTGAATATTCCGTCTTTGTAACCCAGCCTTGTCACTAAATAAAATCTGAGTCGCAAAATTAGCAGTTTCTGCCAGCTTTCGTAAAACCTAATGATAAAAAACCCTACGTGCATCATAATCGTGAGGAGCAAGAACTTGCACGCGTTGAATATGGTAAGGATAAAGCTGCTGTTCCCACAGAATTCTCCAAATGAGAGGATGACTGACGTTCAGTTCTGCGGCAAGTTTTCGGGTGCTAATATTTAGGTTGTCTTCTACCCGTCTCAAAATATCTAATTCTACTGCGGGAGAAGAAACTGATCTAGGTCTACCAGAACCACCATTAATTTTAAATGAACCAGTTTCGGAGAGACGGATATGAAGTTTTGAGAAAATCTTATCACTCGGTAACAACCGATTTGGAAATTCTTCGGCATACATACGTCGTGCTTTAGTGCCATTACCATTCGCACGCCCATACATAAAAATGCATATCGGCCATTTCTGCATATGTGTACTTATGCATAATTTGAGAGCAAAAAAAATTGACGCAAATGATAAATAATCTGATGACAGATGTCTGACAGAACTAATTTTAAGTCACAATCAGTTGTTTGACAAAGGGAACAGGACGGGGTGGACCAATTGCATGGCCTCCTAGGTCCCCTGACCTGACACCTTTAGACTTCTATGTTTGGGGGCATCTAAAACAATTACTGTACGCACGATCTGTAAACAATTTGGAAGAACTCAGGCAACGAATCGTAAATTGTTGCGAGGAAATTCGGAGGACTCCAGGAATTTTCGAAAGATTGCGTCGATCTTTCATAAGAAGGTGTGAAGCGTGCTTAGAAATGAACGGTGGACATGTAGAACAATTTCTTTAGTTTTACTTTAAATAAACATTTGTTTAATTTACATTGCGATCAGAATTTCTTTGAAAATTTTTATCCTACTAAAACAATATGCAATCGACTATATGTCAAAAACAGTTGAATTGCGGACCCATGTGGACTAAGACTTTTTTGTTTATTTCCACCAGTACTACAATTGAGTAAAATATTCGACAACCTTTTTTTAACACACTGTATAATATTTTTTATTTGATTTACTTATGTTTACTATTGCATAACAGTAGAAATTCGTTTTTCATTATAAAAATAAACATGTAGTTTGGGAGTACAAATCGCCATTTATATTTACATATATGCACCACGTTACTTATTAGGTTTGTTTGTTGTCTGATCTAACCAGATCCATGGAATTTTACGCGTTTGTTTGTATTTTAGAGCATGATTTGTGCGTGTTTGTTTGTTTAGAGCAAGCAAATTCAGATCACAAAGAGCTCTTTCTGCTCGCGATCCGACGTCAGAGCAATTTGTACAACATAACCTAATCACCATGTTGTAAACTGTCGTTTGTAAATGTAATCCGATTTATAACTGCATCAAATATGCACGAAATATATAATATTATGATACCAATGTATTGATGTAAAGAACGATCATTATATTTTAAAAACTTCACTAGGTAGGTACATAAATACTAGTATATGATGCATTTTTATTGTAGTCTAGATTCATTAGTTATTAAAATTACTTTTACTTTTCCTATTCATAATAGCTGTGACAGTAAGTAAATAATAAAATTAAGGTTATATTGCAACCGAGCGCGTTTGGTTTGTACCATGTTTAAATCCAACTCTTAGACGCTCTCAAGTTACTCTGATGACGTCAGTAGATACTGCTCCAAGCACAAACAAACAAAGCTATTAAAAACAGCATACATGATGACGCGTTCGCGCTCTTTCTCTTGATTGGCTGAAAAGTTACGATGTAACCTTGTATATACGGATGTTGCCCCCAAAGGTTACCTCGTAACTTTTCAGCCGCTCAAGAGAAAGAGCGCGAATGTGTCATCATGTATGGTGTTTTTAATAAGTAAAGTGGTGCATATATGTAAAAATAAATGGCGATTTGTACCCCCAAACTACATATTTTTATCATTATATAAAAAACGAATTTCTATTATTATGTAATAGTAAACATAAGTAAATCAAGTAAAAATGTTTTGTAAATATAAGAAAAACTATATAAATTTCCCGCCTTTACACCAGTTGAAATTAGCGACAGTACCGCTATACACGGGAGAAGCGAAGATAGCAATAGAAGAGAGGAGGAGAAGGTTTTCGTATATACGTTCGAACGAAAAACCCGCGTTTTATTAAAATTTTAAATATAAAAAGGCCATCAAACTACAGATTATATATTATCAAACTAAATACTTATTCTTCTTATTAAAACAAACATTTTCTGATTATTATATAATCATAAATAATGTAAATTAAGTTAACAAAATCCGAAAGAGTGTTTTTTTTTTATTTTAAAATATGGCATCGACTATATGTCAACCAAACGTTGCAATGCGCGACCCATGGTTGACTAAGACATTTTTTGTTTATTTCCACCAGTACTATAATTGGGTAAAATATCCGACAACCTTTTTTAACACACTGTATAAATATAACACAAAACTTAGAACTACACACATATATAGAGCATAACATTAAATTAGAAACTAAAAAAAAGTAAAATGGTAAAAAAATAACGATTATATATTATCAAACTAAATATTTATTCTTCCTAATAAAACAAACATTATCGCGTGCGCGTCATCACAGCGTCATTGCCTATCCACCCTCTCCTTTCCCCGGGCCTCCTACAATCTGCCTACAAACCTTACAGGTACGCTATTGCAATAAAATAAGATTTTACCGACACGTAAGAGAGCCATCTTGTATGTAGTAGTACTAACTATAAAGTTTATATTTAAATCGAGATGGACATCAACGGTGTGCTGCCATCTACCGCTTTTGTCCAAAATCTTCAAAAATCCGTTAACTATTTTGTCCATAAGGTTGACTAACTAGTAGATAGATAGATAGAATTTTTCATCCAAGCGACACAAAAAGTGTATAGGACAAGTCAAAAGATACATGTATATATGTAAAATACAATAATTATAAAACAATTATTTAAAAAGTGCGACAAACTCTTCCACGGAGTAGACGCAGCGCCGAAACAACAAGGAGCGCACCCGCTCTTAAAGATTTTTTCATTATTCAAGGACACTATTTCGAGTGATAGTAAATTGAAAAAGTGTCAACGCCAGCTGAGGTTGGGGATCTCTTTGTACGTTGAGCCCATTTTAAGGGTATACTATATTTGCTTTTTGTCTCGTATCATATGAATGTAGGTCAACCATTCCTGACAAAGACCTCCTTATTTGTGAAAATGTGCATCAAAAGTTCTAGTATATACACACTAGGCAAGGGCAAAATATAAATTGATGAAGTATGGCCGACAAGAGTCTGTACTTTTAATGTTTGCCATGCATCGAATAACACGCTTCTGAGCCAGAAAGACTTCGTTTGATGAAACGACCGCTCCCCAGAATACATCCCGTACTGGATAACACTGTGTACCACGACATAAAAAAAAGCTAAGTAAGTAATTAAAGTCTATTATATGTTTTAAATTTCTAATTGGAAACATGCCGAATTGATTTTCTTAACAAAGCGAGACGATTTTTTTCCAACTCAAATTTTCATCATATTTAAGCCCAAAATTTTACGGTAGTTTTTCGTTCAAATCAAAACCATTAACCTGTACATTCATCACTAGAAACTGACTTATTTTTAGAGTAAGAAGACGGAAACGCATATAATTGGGTTTAGATAGATTCATGCATAGTTTATTGGTGTTAAACGCACCGACCCAGGTCATCCAGAAGTCTCTCAGCCCTTTTACATACATCCTTGGTATCCAGCACCGGTTACCACAGCAGAGGTGTCATCTGCAAAATGATCAAAGTATAATGCACAAAGTTAACAATAATCGTTGATAAACAGGATGAAAAGAATTGGACCCAAGATTGAGCCTTGGGGCACCCCCATTGCAATAGGTAACTGAGTAGACACAACATCCCTAATTAAACCATGTCCGTCCTTAAAGGATATTTTTACATATTGAAATCTGTTTGACAAATATGATAAAAACCAATCTGCCATCACACCACGAATGCCGTAAAGATTAAGTTTATGTATTAAGATATCGTGATCAACACAGTCAAAGGCACGAGATAGATCGCAAAAGACTCCGGCCGGATATTCACCCCTATCTAGAGATTTATACACGTCGTTTGTAAATTGAAGAATAGCGGATATTGTGGAAAATTGCTTTCTAAAACCATGTTGTCTATTTGTAATGATATTGTTCTTTTCCAGGTGACTAAGCAACCTGTCCAACATTGCGTACTCAAAAACCTTGGAAAGACTTGAATTTATTGAAATGGGGCGATAATTCGATATACTAGAGACTGAATCTTTTTTGTGTATAGGACAGACTGTCGAAATTTTAAGTAGATTGGGATATACTCCACTCTCCAGAGATAAGTTAATAAGCTTGGTCAGCGGTTCAACGATATAGGGAGAAATCCGTATTAATAAGCTACTAGGTATCTAATCCGGGCCCGAACTATTTTTATTTTTGATTTGATTGAATAAGTTTAAGACTTCTTGTTCGAGAACGGCAAAGGCGCACATGCTACCGCATGGACTTAAATTTACCCCAAGAGAGCAAGAGCCCGCGGACACAGCAGGAATGGAAGCCGCGATCCTTCTGGGCTCACCAACAAAAAACTCATTGAAGGCAACAGCAACCTCAGTGGGCCCATCAACCATCACATTGTCAAGCAAAAGTGCAATATTGCCGGCGCTCCTGCCATTAGAGCCCGACATAATTGACCAGGCGGTTTTACTTGGGTTATTTGAACTAGCAATCTTACGATTAAAGAAATCTCTCTTGGACCTCCTCACCAATCCAGCGTGAGAGCGCCTTGCCCTTTCGTAAGTCTCAATAAAGGACGGATACCGTAGCTGCAGACTGTATAAGTTTCTTAAGTTACAACTGGATACACGAACATCATCACTAATCCAGCCATCGCGATTTGATACATTATTGCAAGAAATAAGTTTTTTTGGAAAACAAATTTGGAATAGAGACATGATAGTTTCATGAAAGAATTGGAAGGCTTCATCAAAATTATTGAATTGACTAAAGTCCGGCCAAACTTGGTCAGAGAGGTACATTTGGAATCGTTGAATAGATTGTTTATTAAATATACGAGAGAGTTTTTTAGAGGAACTGTCGACATTCACATTTTCAAACAATCCAGTTCGAAAAACTACATAATGGTGATCTGATACAGTATGTATATAAACAATGGTAACAGTATAACAATTTCTTCTTTTTGACATGAAAAAAAAACAGTTTGCATAATCTAGTGTCTCACTCACTGTCAACACAAATCGTTCTGTTATTGTACTACGCCCGTCTTTACACTATTGAAGAATAGTCGTAAGGAATGGCGGCTGGCTAAAAGAGCATCACAAGAGAGAAATTTATTAAATGTAGACTCCGAATGCCGGCTTTCGTACGTAGTTTAATTTAAAAATAAATTCGATACTTGGACCGAAACGAGAAATAACATCTTCCTTCGATCCGTTCCATACATTGTCAGGCATTGTACATTACCGACCAAATTGAAGTCAATTTAGGATGATTTGGCCTTATATAGCTGTAACGTCGGGACGACGGGAATCATTTTCCGGGCGCTATTTCTCTATTTCCCGTCCAACGTCGCCCTCGTATATCTATATATATGTATCGGCGCACATAAATGAGAAGAATCGTAACTTTACCGTCGAATTTCTCCGATATTCAGTTCGTGATTTAAATACGTCGTCAGCGGAAACTTTTAACGGGAATTTCCAGACATACTTTAAAAAAAAATACTAAATCGTATGTCGGCGGGGCAGAGCAAAAAGAGAAAACTGGCAGCCTCTATCTGGAGCGAACTTCGAATAAAGACGGAGAAAGTATAGCGAAAACGGAATCGCACATAGAATGGAATCTTCGCTTTCGATTATAGAATTGATTGAAGATTTTTAACGAACGTTTTATTTGCCGGGGAAATGAGCATCGAACGAGGATCTTGACGTCCAATTAATCATAGCGTCCTGGCATCCGAGGCGACATCTATCGTGTCCGAACGTTGTGCTACGATATTGACAAATGGATATTAGTCCGCATGTAATCCAATTATGTAACTACTTCGCCTAGTTATCGATTAACTATTTAATGCGTTTGGTAATGAGATTTCGAACAGATGTCTCTTTTTAATAATGCTATTAGCAAAATTAATTAATAACGTCACTTACGTGTCATATTTAAAATGATTTTAACGTGTTTTGCAACAAATAATTAGGATTTTTCCAAGAAGAAAAAGATGTAATTGCGAATACTTTAATCATTTTTTAACATTTAACGTTGTACACTTCAGATGGGTTTTGGGGCATAATTTGGTGTTCAACAAGGCTGCAATTTTGGTCCTCTACTGTTTAACTTATTTTATAAACGATTTGATTACATCTTTAGGCTGGAAGATACTGACGGCTATGCGGACGCTATTAAGGTCTATAGATAAACTAATAATGTTGATGATTGTATGGAATTACAAAAAAAAAATTGTCCAGATAAGTAATTGATGCGCTAAAACCAAATATTGATAAATGTGCCGTAGTTAGTTACCCAAAGAACTTAACCCGACGGTACAAATAATACAGTATGCTTACGCGCATATGGAAGTTACGTCACATAGGAGCATAAATGGCGCCACATATATAATTGTTATTATATTAAAATCGATTTCGACCATGAGAGTTTTGTTAATGCGAAAGGTAAGTTTAGAAATCCGGACGGGGTTACGGAACATATTTTAAAAGCGTTAAGGTATTTTCACGATTCAATTTTCCAGAAAAACCACGAAAACACTTTGTAAACACACATGAAATTTGCTACAATTGTAGAAATAAACACGAGCGCTACTAGATGGCGGCAAGATAGATGAAGTAAATTTCAACTTAAAACGGGCTTTTTTAAAGCAAAGCTGCATTTGAATGACATTAATTGGTAGTTGTTTTAGATTTTAACATTTTGCTATTTACCATATGTATTTTATTGTTTTCGATACCCTCCTTAATGACGTCATCTGACCGGCCTTGACCCCTTAACCTCTTATGTCAGTACTTCATTAATCAGAAATAATATTTCTACAAAAATAACTGTTAATGACTTAGATGTTATTTTGAAACGCAACTAATTTTTTTTAACAATATTTGTGAAATATGTTGAACTGCATTAAAAGGTCAATTTAGGCTTTTTTTGTGCTAGTTTTCGCAATCCTAAAACGCTAAAACTATTATATTGTACAATAGTTAGAAGTAAATTTAAGTACGCATTGGTAACCTGGTATCCGTTTTATACTTACCTGGATCTAGTACTCGAATATGTACAAAAGCGCTTTTTGAAATACTTAACTTATAAAAAAGAAATGTTTAATCTAGGTTTCAGATTATAACCTGGTGCTTGAGTAACATAATTTTGTATCAGCGCTAGATTTATGTTAAATTTGCTAAATGTTGATTCTCCATCGTTGTTATAGTCTGTCCATAGATTTTAATAATAATGTTTACCGGGGATTATAGACTACCTGCTCCGGCATAAACGTTTCTTTTCGGAAATTGATGTGCTAGCGAATAGGTCAAATCGTTATATCTGCGGACAGATTATACTTGGCGCTGCAGGTAGTGGATAATCCCGATAATGGCCATTAGTCAAATCATTATGTCTATGGACAGAGTATATCAGAATTATATTTTTCAACACCCTCAAATATCCTCTTTGTTTCCAGATGTCGTTTTAATGCTCTCCAAGAAACTTCTTTAATTCATATCGCTCGTAATTTTAGTTAATACTACCCTGCTCGTTTGTAATTCAACATTTTATAGTCGCAGAATATACTTACCCTGGCATCACAGTATATTATGCCCGTCGTCACTTACACCCACCACAACAAGAACTTATTTACCGCGAATGGTTTTTACCACGAATATGCCACAAGGAATCGGGATCATTTGAGGCTACCACACCACCGGCTCAACTATACGCAGAGATCGGTAGACTTCTGAGGGCCCAAGCTTTATAATCACCTTCCAGAGAAAATAAAACAGCTTACGTCTGTGCCTTTCGTCAGGGAGTTGAGAAGGATACTGATGCATGTGGAGCCATATTCAGTATCCGAATTCCTGCAGTTCCTATAGTTGTATATATTGTGTTGTTCTGCTAGTTCCTCTTAAGTGCTCTTGTTTTATTATCTTTTATAATTTTATATAAATATATATAAATATTGCAAGATATGGGAATTTTTTTTATTGTTAAAATATGCTAAAACTTTTTTGGGGAATAGGTTGTGCATGTCTAGAAACCCCAAAATTTATTTTGGCCACACGTCACGTGACCATTAGTATGGCGGTAAATTTAAAAAATATTCCGTCAATCTGCAAAAAGTGAGGTTAGATGACATGATATCCAAAAAAGTTATTTGAAAAAGTTGCTTAGAATTCAATTTTGAGGCCGTATACAAATTTTTGTAAACATGTAAAAAAAATCACAATTTTTCCAAATATTGTTTCATTGAATTATATATTTCCATTTTTTTCGCTCTTAGCAGCTCAACTGTAGTACTATTTCCAAATATGGTTAATACTCGAACAGTTTTGTCAATCAGTCAGCAGTAATAAATAAAATTTTACAAACATTTTCTCTCTAAACCACTTAACAGACATTACTTTTATTGAAAATTATTATATTTCTTGTTTGTTTTCGGCATTAAAGTAGAAACCGTTAGTCAAAAACTGATAATACTACATGGACGCTTCCAAGGTTTTAAAGTAGATTTTCAAATTGGAGAACAACGAATAATAAACAGTAAGTAGAATAAAAATGGTAGTAATTGCTTATTTGCCAAAAAATTAAAATAGTTTACTACATTATTTTGTTGTTTCTAACTTCAAACCCTACCTTACTTATAAGAAACAGGACGATATGTATGTCTAACAAGCATGCATTTTTAGAGTTTCATTTCTTAGTTGTTCATTACTATTAGTTATTGTTTAAATGTTTTTGCTTATTAAGTATTCCTATCATTAGCTAAAAATATTGGTTATTTATTTCTACTGAGTTTTGTAATTTCGAAACCTACATAAATACCTTCGGTGCGTGCAATAATATTGTGAGGGCTTAGATGTTTAGTGTTATCAGTTTTCAACTACCGATTTCACTTTAACGTAGAAAACAAAAAAAAATACGATAATTTTCCGTAAAAGTAATGTTTGCTAAGTGGTTGAGAGAGAAAATGTTTATGAAATTTTATTTTTTGCTACTAGATACAGCCCCTTGCAACAGCAATTGTCACACTGAAATCGTACTTTTCAGTTTTTTTCTATGTTAATTATGCAAAAATTAACAAAACTGTTTGAGTATCAACCAAATTTGGAAATAGTACTGCAGATGAGCTGCTAAGAGCGAAAAAAATGGAAATATGTAATTCAATGAAACAATATATGGGAAAATTGTGATTTTTATTTCTTTTTAAATATGTTTACAAAAATTTGCATGCGGCCTCAGTATTGAATTCTAAGCAACTTTTTCAAATAACTTTTTTGAATATCATCTAACCTCACTTTTTTCAGAGCCTCGGCTTATTTTTTAAATTTACCGCCATACTAGTGGTCACGTGACGTGTGTCAAAATAAATTTTGAGAGTTTCTAGACATGCACAACCTATTCCCCCAAAAAAGTTTTAGTATATTTTAATAATAAAAAAAATTACCATATGTTGCAATATTTATGCCGGTCACTGTGTAGGTTTTTTGTATTCTTTTTTTTTTATATATACTTTAACCAATTCACCACGTGAAAGCAAAAACATTGTGACAATTGATGTGATGGTAAAATTGCAAAAATAAATGTATCTATCTATCTAATTGCTAATTAAAAATAAATTAAGAATGGTCAAAGTTTAAAATTAAAATAAAATTAGCAAGTGCAAAGTAGATAGTGAAACTTATATAAAACTTGTAAAGAACAGATTTTAAATAAATCATAATACACATAAGTTTAAACAAACAACACTTTAAAATTATTTAAAGAGTAACCACTTCGAGCTCGTCGAGACTAAAATTTAAATAAAGGTAGGAAAATTCCAGAAAATTGCAATAAACTCGTGCCATGTATTATGGAAAAGCTGAACTAAAGTAATGTTGTGCTAAAGACAAGAATACTTGGAAACCATATATACAGAAAGTCATCTATCGAGTAAAACTTGGAAAGGGCGGATGTACTCGAAAATTAATTGTGAATTTAATAAAAGGTCTCTACTACTTTTATTTCTATTATTATTTTGTATTTTGGGGTACATGATTCTCTATTTCCATTTTTTTTTTCGAATGCGCGTTCGTTATTACCCCAGTGACCAACTATATTTATTTCATATTTCATAAATATTTAAAAAGTATTAAATCTTTCTTGAATATTAGTTATATTAATATAATATGCATAAAATATATTATAGAAAATATATAAGGAAAACATTTAAAAAATATATATGTATTAATAATATATTATTGCAAATGTTTTCTCAATATATTTTTCATAACTCTGCAAGAATATTTTGCTTTGTATTTCTGTAAATATTTATTTCATATATAAAAAAAGATTGAATTTTTGCTTTTGTACATTTAGTGCGTAGGACGAATAATATAAAATGGGTAAAATATGCCTACATATTAAGTAGGTATGTACCTATTTAAAATGATAGTTTAAAGATTAAATTAGGTAATATATATCTAATATGATTTAATTAGTATCTAAGTTGAACGCTGTAACTGTTCTATTAAAACATCTGCGTTTTGTATTATATTATTTGTAATATTTGTAAGCTGCGAACGTCAACACAACACCTCTATTCATTACGGTGCCGGTGTTATATAATTTAGTATTGTTTATGCGTCTATGGATTAGGTGCATAGAATGCATATGCGCACGTGCGTATCATCAACGTTTTCATTCGTTTGTCCGTTACATGTTATAGTTTATAATAGTATACGATTAGGGCAGATTAGGGTTAACTGTGTAATTAATTGTTGCGGGGTGTGTTTTAGTTTTTGTGGTGACTACGAGGTAAGCAAAACTTTGAACATGTCATGGTATTTATAAGATAATTTGGAATGCTCAATATCGCTAGGTACAGAAATCGTTTAATAATATAATTGTAGGAATTTATGCATCATATATGTACTGCACCTACCAGATAAATTGCTAGTTGATTTGCTTAAGAGATTCATCTCGGTAGATAAGCGTCATAACCTCAAATAGAGGTTAGAATACGTTGTGTTGTTTTATTGTTTGTACGTAGAATGTTTTCAAATATTATGAAATAAAGTAAAAATAAGTATCGTAAGTATTATAATGTAGCTACCACTCCAATTATTGTAAATGCTCCAAATGTATTAGTAGGTGTTGATAATGTTGTACGATGGTTTATTCATGGTATGATCTAATACAATTGGCATTGTTTTAGAGGCCACAAGGAAACGCCATGAGAGCGCCACTACCGAAGATATGAAAAAAGCCATAGGGTTGTACCTGGCACCAGCCAAGGCTAGACTTCAAAATGAGTATTTTTCATTTTTATTGGCTTATTCAAATAAAATGATAATAAATACGTTTGTTTTTTATTTAGAACACTTCAATTAAAAAATAAGTGATTAATTTGATAAACCTTCAGTATGCCTTAAAAGATGCCAGAATTATTGATTATTAACTTGTATGGTGAGTGTGAAAAAACAAGTTCTTGCCTTTTAGACAACTCTATATATGTTTCAACTTTTCGTTATCGACGTTATACATTCTAAATAATCAAGAACAATTTTAGTTCATTTTGACAAATTAAATAGATTGCATAAAAAATCTCAATTTTCATATAAATAATATTTTACAAATATTTTAGAAAAAATATTGCGCTTATATTAATTTTAAAATATGAAATAAATATTTTAATTGAATATTTTATCTATATTTAGAAAAAAATATGAGAAATATATTCAAACACCTCTCACGAAAAATATTTATAAAATATATTTTTAAAAATATCTATGTAATATTTCTGGCTGTTAGGGTATATATAAAAAAATCAAATATACTATCATTAAAGTTTTACGAACATATATTTTAGTGATTCGTTTTAACTTAGAATACAGTTTTTAACACAAACGAAAAAAAATCACAAAAATCACGTCGCTGTTAACATTATAAAACGCTCATTCCCTTAAAAGAAAAGTTTCCAAACACCTAAGAGTTATGGCGAGCTCTTTCCGTAATCGCAAGTAAATGAACTCGTTTAGGAAGTTTTAAGCTCCGCCAGGAACCTCCCCCTTTCGCCGACCGCCACCCCCGTACACGAACGGATAATAATTTCATTCTAGGAACGATGAATATGATAAATTGCCTATTCGCCTTCTTATCAAAGTTACCAAAACAACTCTCGCGTTCATTATTGTTAATAGTACAGCGATTATTGTTATCCGAGTGTGCGCGTGTGTATGTGTTCGTTACCAACGTTTTAAATTTCTGCGATGAGTTTAAGTGGAAACTTGGCTGCCGGTTCCGGGCACCACCGCGGTTACGTTCCGCACTTTTGATATATGAGATTATATCAAAATTGTTTGGAAGTTCGCGATTTTCTCGGTACGAAGTTGCGGATGCGCAAGTTTTCGCGTTACGAACGCCCAAGATATTGTACTCTCCCAACAATTACCGTAATCTTCGGGAGGTATAGTACAAATTAACCGCCTTATAAATTACGTTTTGCACATAATGGCGGACCTGAACTTCACTTATTAATTATAGCTTGCCAATTCCGTCTGTTCGGGGTTTATTAGATTTACTAGTAACGGGAAAGTTCGCACAGTCGATGCATTCAAGATGTTTAAGTCCGCTATTAAACCTATGATTCACGTCCATGGGAAGAAAACACTTAAAACTTTTATGCAACAACAGTTGCGAGCATGTTTTACGAAATTTGCATTCAGGCAGTATACTGTTTGGATCGTTTTCGGCAAGAAAGGGAATTGTTAATGTGAATAACTTGCGATAACATAAGAAATTAAAATAACTTACAGTATCTACATCAAAATTTAATGAATTTTCTAATGGATATAGTTTAGTAAAGTCGAAAGTTTAAGTCGTTAAGTTTGTATTCAATGCAGGAGTTTTAGTGCGATAGATATAAAGTGTAATAGTAGTCATTTACAAACCAGATGTGTGAAAACACATTTGACGAATAAGTGACTAGTTTGAAGCGTAAGCCGGAAGGCGAGCGTGTCATAGTCATGAACTCGTGAAATGTGTTGCGCACAAGGTTTATACAATATTTTTTTTTTGTAGGAGTAATGATTATTACGATTAACTGGATTAAGAAACTGGAATGTTAAGGTGATTGTCTCTGTTTTTACAGGTTATGGTAAACTCTGAAAGCAGTTACACAGAATTAGGCTCTCTGAAGAGATTAAATGTGGTCTGTGTTTAAAAGAAGGATCTGCTATTGGCATAGCATCTACGGTAACAAAATGGCAAATCAAATTCTGGGCAAATGAGAAGAAATAATGAAACAACTGTTCTGGTTTGGAACATGCGAAAGAATGTAATAATAATAATAATCTGTTATTGTTGACTGTAAACAACACAGACATTGTCAGTAAATAACTACATTAATATACGCTAACCTATTTATATTTAGAGAGATGGGGGAAATAATGGGCAGCAACAAGTAGCTTTTATGAAATCGAACTACACCTATAGTTCTAATTGTTGCTGTTTATGAATTTCTCGATGGTACATAAAGCAATGCTCATAGATAAATGATTTTAACATATTTTTTAAACGACTTTAGAGAAGCGGCTAATCCAAGTTCTTCGGGTAGTGCATTAAAACAAATTACATACCTATAGTATGGGCTACGTTCATATAGTGCTGTTTTAAGAGCTGGTGCACTTAGTTGATTCCTTCCACATGTTGTCATATGATTATAAATATCCTTATTTTTAACAAATCAGCTTTCCTGACGTTTGTAAAAGATTAAAAGCTCGTACAAGTACAGCGACCTCAGAGGCTTAAATAGCGGTCGACACAATTCTCTAGTTAATGCCCCTATCATGCATCTTATTAGCCGCTTTTGATGAATAAACAATCTGTCTGCCCAAAGCGCCGATCCCCAGAAAATATTTTCATGGCGCAATTGCGATTCAGCATATGAAAAGTGAAATATACGCAAAACGCCTACACCGACAGCAGTCTTCAAGTTTCTTAGGCCGTAGTACGCTGCACAGAGTTTTTTTTTCTATTGTATAACAATGCTCTTTAAATTTTAGACGATAGCCAACTTCAAATCCCAAAAACACAGCTGACTTGCTCTCAGCGATCGACCTGTCATCACATCGAACCTAAAGACTATTAATAACATCAACACCAGCGCGAAACTATATTACCTTTGTTTTCTTAGGGTTTATTAAAGTAATGTTGCTGTCAGAAAAGCTACCTTCACACAGGAGCGCATATCTGAAATAGTTTTTGTCGTACTGATAGCAACGACATCAGCGTTGGATTAGCGATACAACAAGCTGGTATCATCGGCATACTGACTAAAGGGATACCCAGGTAATGACAAACACGTCGTTTACATATATAACAAACAGCGTAGGTCCAAAGATGGAACCTTGAGGCAGGTGATTTCTATTGCAGGTGAAAGATATTGTTTACTAACCTCGTTCGCGCGACTGTGAATAGCAATGAAAGATTTTCGATTCGTTAGATACGTCTTAAAGAAACTCTGAGGGGTACCGTGTATTTCATATACCCTTAATCTACTCAAACGATATCATAATTTAGGGTGTCAAGTGCTTTTGACAAGTCAAAAAATAGACCGAGCAGGTAATGGTTGTAAATGTGAGCCATGACATTATGCACGGCGTCCAGTGTAGATTTTCCTACTAAGAAACCAAATTGCTGGTTAGAAATTATCTTTTTCTTTTCTAAATAACTAACTAGACACGCATTTATAATTCTTTAAAAAAAATTAGTAATTGCCGTAGGTATGGCGATATATGATGTATTACACCTAGTCATGACAGAACCAAGAAACTGCTAGAACTTGACCGTAAAAATGTCAAGGTAATTGCCTCTGTCTTTACAGGTCACTGCAAACTCAAAAGGCACCTACACAGAATCGGGCTGAAAGCCAGGCAGCCGTCTTGTTAAAACCAAACATCGTGCATTACCATGTTTTGAAGGTTTCCTATGTGCGCTACCACAGTGTTTTGAAAAAAGTTGTAAATAAATATCTTCCCACATTTAAATTTCCTTCAATAAAAACGGGCCAATTAGTTGATCTCCTAAAAGACTGGCCCACACGTTCACTTCTTGGGAATATTGAGTGCGAGCGTTGTATGTTGCTTTGATTTTCTTTACATCGATAGCATGTAACAGAGGGATTGTGACGTCTATGCAACACGAAAGAGGAGACGTCAGGGAATAGAATGCTTTTTTACAAAGTTTTCGTCATTGATGTAACGTTAGATAACTGCTTCCAAAAATGAAATCTGTGATATTTATCGTTATGAAATATTTCATTTGCTTTATTCAACTTATACGATCGATATCTATTTTGCTGAATGTTAAACACAATACGATCTACAGAGTTCTAACTGTAGATCGTATTGTGTTTAACATTCAGCTGCTCTGTAATTTTTCTGCTAGATGTACGCGACGTTTCTTCTACTGCAGCGAAAATTAAAATACCCCTTTTCTCATTTTGTGGTATTAGGGTCTTCTTACGATGATGTGGATACAAACAAGTATCTATTTTAAAAGCTTTAATTACGTGGTGCAGTTTCATAACTAATAGTTATTTTTTTCTAATTTGGTTAGAAAAAGCGAATTTATTTACCTGTCAGACTTACGACGATGATAATGTTTTACTACTAATATTCTGTATATTACAACGTTTGGCAGTTTAATTACTTTACTTCATAAATGTTACCAAGAATGTCAATGCATTTGATTCCCTCAGTAAATGTAAGTACCAATTTTACTTTAGCCACTAATGCAAAAAAATGTTACTTTAGGCACGCTTTTGAGTGTGTAAAGTTTCCGTTTATGCAGTATGAGTAGAAAAAAGTATATATTTTATTGTATTGACGAATATAGAAATTAAAACGGAGTGATTTTTTTCAAAGATTTTTAAGAATTCTTTTTGTAATTTCAGGTTATTTATCTCAGAATTTCTGTTATGGGTTATATTAGGATTTAGAGATATAAAATATGTTGTGCATCTATTGGTTAAAACTTGTGAATTTTTTAAATCGCACAGTGCTTGTATATTCAACAATCCATGACATTTATTTATTGAATCAACTTACTATTGTACTGCATATGCTTGTATACTTAAAATAAACATAATACAACAGAGGTATTGTATTATGTTTATTTTAATTAAATTTTATTTAAAGCAGGCTGTGATATTGCTGTGAATTTATAACATTATGAAGTTTTAAGTAAAATTATACAATATTCATCAAAGTTACCAAATTTATACTAATATTATCCCCTATTGTAAATAGATTTCCTTTAAAACAGTGTCAATAAAATACAGTTGTATCATCTGCTTACATTACTGATCAACACGTTTGAAGATTTTTATTCATTAGAAAACGTTTACGTAAATTAGAAATAATATTGGTCCTAGTTTTGATCCTTTTGGTACTCCTCGAAAACTTATCTGCACTTACTTGATTTTATATCATTTGTAGTAGCGTTTTGCTTTCCATCCATTAAATATATAACATTCAAAATTCCTTAACTAATCTCTTAAGGAAGCTTTTGAAGTAAAATGTCATTGAGACGTAGTTAAAAGTATTTGATAAATTTAAAAAAAAAATGCCGAAGATTGCGAAAGCATGTATGGTGAAGTTGTTTTTATTTGAAGTTGATCCATATTGTAAATAGGTAAAAAGAATAGAATCCTCTTACTTAATTAATCCTTCAAAAATTGTATAAGAATTAGAGGATTTTATTGATCGACAGTCGGCGTTTCTATGCTCATGATTTAGTTTCCTGAACTTTTACTCGGTCTGTTTTCAAATCTTATATTTTAAATATTGGTATTTTAATTCGGGTGAGTTTTATAATGCCACTTTAAAGCTTTAAAATTACTTTAAATTAAAGTTCCCCTAAATAATACACAGACTTTCGGAAAGTGCTAAAATAACATTTATAAAATCGGCCCTTAACGTAATGCTGTGTACTGAATGTACTTAATGAACTTGCAAAAATGAATTTTAAAAAAAAAATTAAATCTTTAATCTAAATTGAAAAAAATTAGAACTGCAAATATGTCTTCCCGACCAAAAATAATAACTGAACGTATATCTATGATGTGTACACATCCAAACAGTAACAATTATAATTATGCGAATTCCTTGATGAACAAGAATTTAAGCGAATCAAATCTCTATATCAAAAGTATTAACAAAATGGCATCAATGAATTTAAAAATACATGTACTCACGCGCTAACGTCTACCAAGGAACTGGCTCATACAATTTCAAAAGAAAACCTCGCAGACGTACAACCAGTACGCCAACGGACAAAAGACAAAATAAACATACATGAGCAGATAAATGACATCTAAATTGACTGAAATTAATTTAAAAAGACTGAACACTTAAATTAAATATATAAAACAATTAAATCTTTAACTAAATTAATACAAACTAAATTAATTGTGGAAATTTCTCGATACAATGATACAGCAGTTTTTAGCAAAACAAATATGCAACACAAAATACACTCGCGGTAAGTGGGTTGCCACAGCAGTAAGTTGCTTTTAAGATATTCAAACTGGTTGACTAATGAATAATTTTCTCTTTTTTGACGTATTTTGCGCAATGTATTGTGGAATAAATAATATTCAAGGTAAGAATACTTGCTTGTGTTTGGGAGTTTGGAGTATTTATCGACGTTTTGAACAACTGTTTACTTATAGATCGTTTGGTTAGTCGACATTCCTTTGTATGAGGATAAAGTGATTTCAAGATAGCAGAAATGCACACGAGTATACAATTATGATGAATGTTATATAGACAATGTAATATATTTGTATTCGCCGCCAAAGTAGGCAATAAATCATTCCTGAAACTACCAGCGTATTTGTCAAAGCTGCATGTGCTTGTCATGTAATTTTATTACAGCACGTGTTCGGTGAAGTTTGCTTCCATTTACCCCCACAAACACATTATGTACACGAGAGAGTATAACATAAAATTGAATTCTTCCAAAGTCAACTGCACTTTCGTACTCGTACGGAACAGATGCAAACTGGTTGGGTCGACACAATGGCATCGAGCCAATCCGTTGGCTCCCATCAAAACCCGCCGAAAAGCGGATAGAGTACCGAATAGACTTCCCCAAGTAAGCGTGTATACGAACTGGGGCCGACATGCATCGACAAGATTTCGCGTGTTGCATTTCCTTTCGTTGTTGTGTACGTGTTCTGTGCACCCAGCTCGTTAAAACAAGTTTGTAAATTTCGGTATGCAGTGTTCCTAGTTAATGCTTGAGCACAAAGTATGCTGCGATGATGGAATCTGAATTATCCAAGTACGTGCGTCTTTACGATGTAGTTTATGTGGCGGTTGAGAGGAGTGTAAATGAGGGGGGCAACGAGGAGTTGTGAATTATTGAGCGTACATACTTGAGGAAGTATAGAATACTATGTTGCACAAGTTGCTTCGGAAGTTCCACGTGGGAAAATTTAGTAGTATGGTGAATCTTCTAGCGTAGGAATCTTATGAGTGCGCTATTATTTGGTACATTTCTTACATTTATTAATAATTAATAACATATATTATAATTAGAAACAACTATTACTTCCGAGATATAAGTATCACGGACAGGGGTACCGCAACTCTCTATCTTAGGACCGTTTCTATGTTTATTGCACACTAATTTCTCTGGGATCACAAATCACTTTATGGACATGTTTACTGACGATACTTCTGTTATTATTACCGAAATGCAAAATGAAAAAATCCATGCCTGGTTTTGTTTTATTTTAATATATGGGGAAATGAAAAATACCAGAGACGCATTGGTTATTTTGTTTTTCATAAGTTTAATCAAAGATTAAAAATATGTCAAAATTTAACTTTTCTATTACTTAAATGATTTTTTTACAACACTGGTAAAGTAAGAATTAAAAAAGTTGTAAAGGATTAAACGTATTTTTAGTAGAATTCTTTAACGATTAAATTAATTCTTTTATAACACTGTAATGTCCATTGACTATGATGTACACTGGTACATAAAAATAGTCTACACTGACACAACTAGTATTTTATTAATTAATATTTATAATAACAACAACTTGTTTTCTATAGTAACTCCTTAACTACAACATGTATCAACATACCTGACACATACCTAACAAACACCAAGATAGGAGCGTATTAAAAGTTTCTTAAAAGAATTTTTTCTAATTTTTTTGATAGCCAACTGGGGTGGCTGGCGCGGTTTTTTTTAACAGTTAAACTAATTTTTCAGAACATCGGGTAGAGAAGGGCGCTAAACATCTGTTTTAGAAATTAATATATGTTTTTTATTGAAATTAAATTAAATTAAAATAATTTAATTAAAAAATAATATATATTTTAGATACCACGAAGGATGAAATTTTTATTTAATAATGATATTAATTTTTCTAAAACATCAAAGAGGGTATAAAATTAAAAACCTTATGGTTTATTTTTTTCTTGATACCATGAAGGTGGGGATTGGAAACTAACCATAAAAAAAATTAATTACTTCTTCGGCTATATTAAAAATAATAAAAATTTAGTTTCATTGAAACTAATTGTTTATGGTTAATAATCTGCTACTAATAGAAATTGGTATTAAGTTTTATTTAGGAATCACTCCAAAGCACCAGCAAGTTGTTCGGGAGTGATAAATATAAATATTTGGTTCTCTGAATTTGCGAGTCAGATTCATATTTTATCGAGTATACAACAGATTCTTGGACAAATTAACCTTTTTATGTAAAATTCGCCCCAATTAAATTAAATTTTTATTATATGTGTAATTCTTCCTATCTCGATAAAAACAAAATAGATTAATACTCATTTATTAGAAAAATAACTGTGTTCACCTTGAACGCACCACTTGATAGAATGTGGAATAGCCTTATTTTGATTGGCTTGTTTTCGTTGGTTTTTTTTTCCTTTGAATAGATATTGGAATGAATGTGAGTTTTTTGTCGATGGACATGTAAATACTCCAATAATTTCCAGTTTTATAACTAGCGCATTGCTTAAATTAAACCTTTGACTTTGCAACATTTTAACTTCTCCTACTTTTCAATTCATAATTTGTAAATTTATAATTCATTTTTTACATTTCCTAATTTTTTTCCAACATTTTTCCTTTCTTTAATCTGATTATATATTTTAAAAACTCTTTACTTTTTCTGACATTTTCTTACTTTTTTAATTCTTCTTTTAATTTTTTATTGGTTTTTATTTTTTTACCTTTTTTTAAATTGTTTTTAATGTTCTTCCTTCTTCCATTTTTTTTTTCTATTTTCACTTTTCACCTTGAAGGCACCACTTGATAGAGTATGGATTAGTACGCTTGAGGTTTATATTGAAGGCACCGTTTTATAAAATATGGTTTTAACTAATTACAGAACTTATACAAAGTTTAGAAAATGTACTGCTATGATATTTAAGGTACGGAATCTACTTTAAAGGCATTCACAACAAGGTTCTAGACTAAAGGAACAAGTAATTCAAAAGTGAGGCGTGTACTCAGTTGCCTACTCTACAGGCGAATTATGAATTTGTTAAAGATAGTTATTTAAAATGAATAATATTAGCATTAGGTGCTAATCATTGCTTTATTGTAATGTAAACTTTATTTTAATATGTTAATTCAAACTGACCTGGTATCTTTTTATGTTCGTTATATATTGCTCGGAGAGATTTTTCAATCTCCGGGGTGTTTTGAGTTCAACGTTTGGCGTATTCTCCTCAATCTATAGAAAATAACGGTATTTTAATGACGGTTAGCTTTATCTTTCAAAATTCAGGTTGGTCGACCTGTGTGATAACAATCGAAGGCTGTTGACCGTTGAATATGATTTGAATTCTCATTCTGTTGGTGGCTACCAGAGACGACGGTTGTCTTAATTTTCCTATAACGTTTTTGCCACAATTTTTAAAAAATTGATCAAAGTTCCAAGAAGTATTACCTAAAAAAAGTATCGATATAAATCCTGTTTATTAAATCCATATCGAATACCTGAATTTGCCAAGAAAATATCCTATAAATATCCTATGAAAACTTCCCAACCAGATTGCCTTTCCAAGCCATTTGACCGAGACGGGGGGCCCATCTAACTGAACCACCTTCTCCAGCACAAGAGTTTGCCAGCGTCGTGTTCTTTCAAGTTAGTATCTCCTTAGAATCACCTCACCTAAAACAGGACGGAATTAATTCAGTTCCCTTTCAAATTTAATCAGAAACTTATATTTTTGTGTAATTTTATTTCACCGTACGATAATTTGGGGCTTAGTTTATAAGAACCATTTCGTTTAGTATTTTAGTAAATTTTATATGTAAGGGTTGTATAAAAATATCACCGAATTTTTATGTTTGATAAAATAGCTATCTTTAACAAATAACGTAAATCTTAGATAATCGTTTGCTATAAAAATTTTAGTATTAGCGGTTTACAGATAGATGGCGCCGTTATTTATTTGATATTTAATTTATTATATGACGTTTCCATAAACTCATTGGTTTTAAAATGCCAGGAGAGTTTGAAGACTTGTTTTTGTATTAAAGATTGTCTTATATAGTATTTTCTGATTCCATTTTACGTACCTTTGTGATCATTAGAGTCTCAATTGATAAGGAAACATAGCATTTGGGTAAATAAATAAAGATTTAAGCTTGTTTTGGTTTGAAACGTTTTTTATTTGTACAGTAAGTGTTTACATCGATTTTCGATAGTTACTTATATCAAAATTTAAAAAACCGAGAAAGGGCTTTGAGGGTGCGCCTGTTAGGTTAGAAAATAAGCGTCCGGAGTACGATTCTGACAGACGATCTGGTCCCCCTTTGAAGCGTCCTGTGCCACCTAGCAGCTAGGAAGTCACTTTCCACAGTTTTCCTGCACTTACTTAGAGAAGTCGCTGGGTGTATTGAAACCACTAATTTATTTAATTTGATTTTATTAAAAAAAAAAAATCGTAAACGGACAAGCTAAATAAAAATAATATAAATTTGAATAATATTAAATTAGTATTGGACTATAAAAAACAAAATTTAGAAATCCCGGGCATTGTGTTCTGAAAAACAGAGCAGTACAAAATTCCATTTGTTTTTTTTTTTTTTTTCGTGAAAATCGCAGAAATGGGATAAACTAGAATCACTTTATTTATCGGAGTGTGGGCATAGGAGAAACCACGCCCACTTGTACGTAAATAGGTACAGATAATAAAAAAACAATCGTAAATAATTAAGTTTATACCTTAAAAAATGAATAAAAATAAGTATTTTTGTTGATATCAATTAGTGTTTATAAATAAAGCAGTTTTAATTCATAATAAAAACGTACTCACCTTATCATTTTATGAAAAACTATTACGAAAACTACCAGGTTATTGATAGAAATAACGATTACTGAAAGACATTATAAATCACGTCTGAATTACTTTCAAGCACAACTAATGGTAATAAACGTAATTTTAACGCTTTAAATACACTTTATGAAAACTAAATTATTACAAATCATCCCAACTCCGTGCTCCACCTAAAAAAGATACTACACGAGGCTACTTTTAAATATAGGAATCGATGATAAACGACATCTAAAAAATTTGGAATCTTAATGGCGGATTTTACCACGTGACCAATTAAACCAATCAAAAACCGCACCACGTATGGCCACACTCTGATAAATAAAGTCACTCTAGGACAAATTGGCAGGTAGCGCCATCTAGTTTCCATCAAAGCAATAAAGCATATAGCATTATTTACGCTCTTCACTTACTCAATATTCTCTTCATTCACGGTGAGTCCAACTTCTTGAAAATTGGTTAACATTCACTAAAGGCGTAGGGACCTTTGTGTGATGAAAGGTATGCACATCACTTTTTTAATAGGTGCAATCCCTAGATGTTTTAAACCAAACTTATAAATATAAGCCGCATATTTTGCATTTATTTTTTACCAACGTTAACAAAGGAAAATTATTAGAAAAAATAATAAATGTAACAAAGCAGATTACGCCATCTTGCGAAATTTAAAATGTTTAAAGATGTTTTCATAAGCATATTCACTGGTATATTTCTTCTCTATGCTCTAGGATCTAGGAAGCCGGGTTACAGAGATATAGCCGGTGGCCACACTTACTGAATCAGCCTGTACAAGTGTTTGTTTTGAACAGTATATGTATATGAAATAGATTGCTTGAAGCCGTATTTTTAAGCAAATAATTTACCGCGGATGATAGTGAAGCCTTCGTTCTCAACACTACGTTGGTGGCTTTCCCTCAACAGAATAGGTATTAGAACGATGGTGATGAGAAAAATACTAATCTCATAATCAGATATCTTTGCGTTCCTCTCTGTTTAATGCAATTTATTCTCGTACATTTTTTCATACTTATTTTCATTTCATTAGAGAACATAAACAAGCTTTATTAACCGCTGTTTCTCTTTCAATTTCAGGTAAGAACCAGTTGATAGCACTCGCAGTAAGTAGCAATATTTATGTACTTTAATTATTAGAAAATCCTAGCTCCATCCGCCGGCTATATGAATTTCAATTTGCTTCCTCTTTGATAAGCTAAAGTGGGCAAACAAGTTGCAGGAGTTAATCTAGGGGAGCATAAATTAGCGGTAGCCAAGATTCCCTACGTTTCATCTGACGCTTTTGCAACGTACCACGTGTCAGTTGCCTAAAGTAATTTTTAATGAAAACAGGGAGTGGGTGGCTTAATAACCCCTAGTATATATTCACAATGATCCATCTAAATATACGTCACGCGCCTTTAAGAAAACGGAAAGAAACGATCCTCTCGAGATCGTCTTTTCCCGCGGAATATTCATAAAGTAGTTGGTATAACGCAGAAGAACCGTAATTTGATTTACTTTGTTTCCTTTCGCTGTGCCATCTAACCGTTCAACCCCCGGAAAAAATTATTCCGCGCCGTAAATTTTTATGCGCCTTCTTTCGGGACGACGAAGAAAGAGTTTGTTGCATGCATATAAGAACGGATAATGTCGGGAAATTTCTGCAAATCTCGGCCATTTTTATTTACGTCTAATGCAAATCTTGTACTTTAACTTTTCGTCAAAATTTAGCGGGGAATGAGTTTTATGTTATCAGATTTATGATCCGCTTTGGTCACTTTGATGTAGCTGAGCTAGTAAATCCCAACAGCATGTTCCGCAAAGCTGTACTAATTAAAGGATCCTTCATGTCAAGTGTACTTAGACTTTGATCTGTCGAATCAGCAACCCATGCATTACCAGCTAATGTTATTAAATGCGATATTAGTTGAAATTTACGTCGTCATAGATCGTAAAGATAAACGTTAGTTTTGTACCTACATTAAACCACATGTATGTAATTCAATATTTGTGCCGTAGACATATACAGCATTGCTATAAAATCGTAAAATCTTCTATGTAGACTGGCATACACTGTGTAACTTTTTTATTATTTCAAATAAAAAATTAAATTTGGGGGAGGCGTAGGGGGCTTATCACGTTGAGGGTTTCTGGAATAACTTGGAATGTTCAAATAACCTCCTGTTGGACCGGAACTGTTCCTAACTTTTTATTTTTAAATGGAACACTTCGTATTTTTATTTATATTCGCAAACTGCTTCTAGTTTGCATAGTTATTATGAGAAGTAATTATTTATAATTATCTCTCATAAAAACAATTAATTATAAAATAATTAAAATCTGACGTTTTCTGTCCATATTTATCATATCATTAATTTTTTGTTATTACTCTATCATTAGCATTATTGTTAATAATAATTACTCATTATTATGTGCCATTTTAATTGGTATTGTGTATAATTATTGTTATGTATGATGCAACACCACTGGTACAATATATGATCTATCTCTCTATCATAGTTATTTTCTCTCAAAATTTTAAAACGGAGTTTTTTTAGGTTTTTGGTACCAAAACTTTTTCAATTCATTAAGCAAATGCACAGATATCCAGTTCTTAATCGTAAAAATCATTTAGCGATTAACGAAAATACAATGAAATAAGTTTATAAGAAATTGTAGAGTGCGTTCAGTGCGATATATGTTGGTGAATATATTGAACAAATTTTGTTTGATCTAACATTCGATTCTCTCAATATTTCTTTTATATCTACAACAATTTTTAACATGGGCATAAGGGGTACGATTAATGATTTAGTAGTGTCTCTTTTGCGTCAGAGAATTGCTAATTGTTAAAATTGGGGATGCCAGATCACGGGAATTCAGTGTCAATATGGAACGCCGCTGGGTAGTGTTTTGGGACCTTTAATTTTTTTGCTTTTTGTTAATGACCTTACCGAGTATATTCCCTTTGGTAAAGTATATTTGTGTGCTCACGATTGCTGCATTATTGTAGCAGATAAAAAAAATAAACTCTTAAAATGAAGTTAACGCAATTATTAATCGTAACAAAAAAGTTATTGTTGAATTTGTAGTAAATTAGAACCCATTCATATGATAATTTTGAATTTAACAAACTATTTCTAAAACAAGTAAAGTATTGGGTACATTTCTTGATTGCAACCTTACTTGGGGGGACCATATCGGCTATGTGTGCGTGAGGCTTAGGAAAACATATTTTATGATTAATACTCTGCAGGACATATTGTCCACTGCAGCATTGTTGCTTGTTTATTATGCAAACGTATAAGAGATCATAATATATTTCTTACAATTTAATGGTCTCGGGACAGGCAAAGGATAAAGTTAATTAATATTTGATCTTAGTTATCGGAAATCGTGCAGAGGGTTGTTCAAAACCCATGAATTATTATTACTTTTTTTCAGTATACTTACATAAACTCTTGACTTATATTTTCCAAAATAAAGGTAAATTTACAACTCATGTTGATATACATAATTGTGAAACTGGAAACAGTAACATCTTGCAACACACGCTGTATCACACTTACTATCAAAAATGCCCCATGATTATAGGAATTAGGATTTTTAATGGCCATACTTGTTATAATATATCAAAATATGATTTAATTGACAGACGAAATTAGTATTGAAAAGCTCAATCATTGTGTTATTGTGTTGTACAGTTTTTTACGTACCCCATCTGTCCATAAGGCACAGCTTCAGGGTCTGATTAAATTATCTATCTATCTATTTAATTCGGTATGTTCACCTACATCCTACAGATTCAGTAAGAGAAGTGAGTATATCAAGAGAATCAGTAAGAAAAATTTTAAGAAAGCATAAATATCGTTCTTACAATTTGTACGACGGAGATAGGTAGAACATTGGATAGGTTGTTAAATAAATATAATGCATGTTCAACCGTCAAAATGTTCGTTATTGGTCGCAAAATAATAGAAGAGTTATAAGACATGGGTGCTTCAAGAATGATTTGGTGTAAATGTTTGGGCAATCGAATTGTTGGGCTTATTTTGTTTCTCGAGCACGTCATTTAGAGCTTTTAAGATATCATATACAAGATGATCTTGAGAGTTTACCAAAGCATTTGTTTCCAGTAGGATGACGCTGCAGAGAATGTTACAGGCGCTTAGAACAAAAACTCGAGAAATGTTGGAAGGAGTAACAGAAAACATTATAAGAAGCGCAAGGATATGTCTTGTGCATAATGGCGGACATTTTGAATTAAGTTAAGGAATAATTGGATATGATATGATAATGTAAACTAAAAATAATAAAAACGTACCTGTGAGTGACATGATAGATGGTACGCTTAATCTGTCAAATATTTTTTGAAAACTGTCAAGTTAGCGTCGTTTTTCAAAAAGTGTTCAATATTTTAATTGAAATTTAATACCTAATAATTTAGCAATTATCTCATAAATTGACTCAGACTGGGTGGCATGAGTTAATGTCATCTATCAATAATGTCACATATAAGATGTACAGTTTCATCATGTCAATGTTACTTACTTTCCGCCCGAGGGAGGAAAAGTACAACTTTTTTCCCGCAGTGTTAAAGAAAGTATTTCTTAACACTGCGTCGTTATTTCTTAACAGATTTTAAAAGTTTTGGTACACGAAATTTAAGAAGAAATAAATATATTTAAGAAACTACGATAGGACCCACCCTGGTTACATTTGAAAAAAGTGATTGTTTTGAATATTTTTGAATGTAAAAATATCTTTGAACTTAGCTTTTTTTGCATTAGTTTAAATAACAATAAGCACACACATGGAAATTAATATAAGGTGATATATAACACAAAACAAAAAAAATATTGAGTCTTTGGTCATAACACTTGTCTATATTCATAATTCATAACTATTTATAAATTAAAGAAAAATATATATAAATATGAAAGTATTCAATATTAACGAAATTCAGGTTCAAGTAATTTGCTTTTTAATAAAAGAAGAAGCATAGACGTCAGTAATAAACGTTAAATAGTTAAATATTATGTTTGAAATGTTTATTAAAGGCATAAATTAGTAATAAAGTGAAAGTACTTAATACTTTAATTGTGAATAGCATATGTAACGGCAATTTTTCAAGCAAGCTTGAAAGTTTTGCTGGCGACGCTGGGGTTAGGTAACAAAACATAACAAATTGCAAGATGAAAAAGAGTCTTCAGGAATAATCCTAAAAAACCCCAAAGCAATTTTAAATTATACGAAGTGGTAAAATACTTTTATCTGGAGTTGTTATACAGATTTATAAGGGGCACGTTTTGAAACTATTTCGAAATATACCTAGTGACCAAAAAAAAAATACAAGTTGTGAAAATTAAATTTGATAATAAACTTGAAAAATGATTCTCAAAAATTACACACACAATTTTTTTTAAATTAATTTTTTAATTTTCACATCATCATTCAGTTCAAAGCAAATAACTTTCTTGCTTTAAATTATTGCATTAGGGTTTATTCATAATTTAGAATTTTATATTTGAAATATTAATTCCCTGTCATTTATTTTTCAAAAATGAAATTGCTGTTATTATTCATCATAAACAAAAGTTATTATACAGTGACAAAACGTGTTTCCTAAGAGCCTTATCGAAATCTAAAAATAAAAAAAAAGATTATAAAAAAAAAACATTTTGAATGTTTATAAATCAAGACTTGTGTGGAATATGGACGTATAAATAGGAAAAAGAAGAGGATCCACTACTAAACCGTGCGGAACGCCATAGAGGACAGATCTGTACCCAAAAGTAGACGCGCTGTACTCTATCACTTAAATACGAACGGAACATCTGACCAGCAGATTGGAGCAATTCAATATAGGTAGGTATATGAGAAGGAATTACTGCTTAGTTATTAAAGATTACCATCGCAGAGAGCAAACACATCTCCGTAGTTCTATTTAGTTCAACGATTGATGTTCTAATTTAACTAAAACTTAATTGGGGAAAATGTGCTTATAAGACATTTAACAAGGATCCTTAAAAGGGATGGGCGAGGATGTATTGGAAGCAATCCAGGAAATGCAGGTAATTGTCGCTGCATCTCACGTAAATTTAAGCTGTAAGTACGCGAACGAGGTCAGCATTGCTGCAAGTCCCAAGTTCCTCCGCTTGTTTATACAGACCGCACTTCTTGTTAGCGGCAAGTTTTGACTGGGGATTAATCGTTTATTTTCAACTTTAGCTCTTATTCACTCACGTAAACATACAACCTGTATAGGTATATATAAATGATTATATTGTAATTACATAAATTTGTTAGAATATGACTAATTTTGTATGATTAATGTTTAAATTTTATGTGTAAATAAGTATTTTCCATTTTCTAAATTTTGAGGTTAGAGATTCTGTCTGTTATGACAGTTTAAACTGAATTTTTAATAAGTATAAGTTGGTATGTTGCGAGGAATAATTTGACATATGGATTAGTTAGAGAATAAGTCTATGTTTAGTTTTTAATAAAATATTAACGGGCATTCTTTCTAAGAAATCATTTTTATGATTTCTTATAATTAATATAAAATACTAAAAATAAACCGATAAACAATAAATTTGTATGTACAAGGAAAAGAGCATAGAGATTGCAAGATGATGATAACGACTTTTTCGGAAAGATTTCAGTATTAGACTTTTATGAAGTTGAACCAGCAGGTGTAACTATAATTCTGCTGAAATTTTAAAGGGTTATGAATAGAAAAAAAAAACTCTACTTTTGAAGAAAAATCAGCACGTTATTTAATAAAGATTTTATATGAATTTAATTCCTCTATAGAAATTCACGTCTGGACTCCTGTTACAAAGTTTTTAATTAACTAATGGTTGATTAAATGTACTCGGTGCGATGCCATGCATAATTAAATTTAATTTTTGATTAGTTAATCAAAATGTTAATCACAGATTGTGCAAACGGCTATAAGTCTATGTAAATGTTACTGAGTTCACAGCTGTTCTATAATTTATGGAATCGGGAAATTATTAATATAGCGCAGTTCAAGGAACCTGAAACATTAAAAGTACTACATCAACTTTGCATGAGGGATCATCCGTTCTATCTGAATTGTCCTAGTATTATTATTATTATTGTTATTATTATTATTTTGCTTGATGGAAGCCATCTGACATAGAGTAGTCTTCTTCACTGCAGCCTTTTGGCTTTTTGTATTGAATTCGCCAATTTTCGTGCAATTTAGACTGAAGTCTAGTTCTGTTATAAATTTAAAAAAGAAATTCCCTTGACAGTCTTTCCTTCGTGGAAGATCATGGTCTCCAATTTAAATATGCCGATCCGATAATTAAATTCTTCGACTTATCTTTGTCTCATTGTCTATTTTGTCTGCTTTAACGCTAGCATGTTTAACTATTTCTGGGTCCTTCGGAGGTTCTACTAGAAACCAGTTTACATCCGATAACCCAGATTCCTTATATACCTTGCCCCTTACTAGTTCACACTGGCCAGGATTCAGGGCTAGTATCCTTGGCCTCTTTAGAAGGTACTTGATTCAACAGTAGTTAATCCATGCCCTTTGAAAGATTCGTTATGGATACTTTTGCCATGAACTAGGTTTTTGTGTCTTGGCTGTAGAAAATCATTTATTGTATTCTTCAGGTGAGATTTTAGTTTCTTCGTGGATTTGCATGAAATTCGTGCTACCACTAGGAGTAATCGCGCATCGCAACCACGATTTGTTATATAAACAGATCCATATGCTGTTAGTATATTGTTTCTTCTAGATGACGCTTACTTATTACGTCATCTGTAATTATGGCGCTATCTCGCTGAAACTCATTGGGTTTCTTCGAAGTTTGCGGCGGCGTTTTAAAATCTTCGTCAGATCTTTTTGACACTCGATACTCTTCTTATTACCTTATTTAGTTGTTTGGCTTAAGCCAAACCGTAACTTCACCTTGATTTTATCTTTTCCCTTCCTCTGCTGATTTCTGCCTTCCGCTTGATTGGAATATCTGTAACCATGCGGCCCAAATGAAAGCTGGTCTTTTAACAAGATTACTCCTTCCCCTACTGGTTTCTGATCCTCACTTGAGGCAGGCATTAAGAGAGTTTTAAAATCTGATATTAGTATTAGACCGATCGTTCTACAGTCTACTTTAAGTTTTAAAAGAAGTATCATTCCTGTAGACTATATGCATCCTTTTTCGTTTTGTACCTGTTCATGTGTGTCTATCTCTTTCTATGAAGGAGACTATTGCGAGATTTATTTGCTGACTGTCGGTAATGATAATTTCCGCATCATTTCCTATCATTTGTCGATTTCGATTATTATTACAGTTGTTATAATTATATAGATATAACAGAAGGGTGAATTGGTGTATAGAATCTTACAAGCGCAGGCGAAAGGACAATATCCGCAAGAATTCTCGTTTGCATGTATGATAAACACATTCAAATACTTGTCAGAGTGTAAAGTTCACAACATTTTTCTAAGAAATATTCCAGCCACGATGCGTTTCATATTAGCTGCAACAAACAGCAAAGATTTGCCTAACTTTTCCAGAAGTACGTTGTACAGGTTCTTAATAGACTTTGGTTTTATATTTGAGGATGTGAAAGAATTGTTGATAGGCTGTGATGGTGTTATAAGATGGTGTAAGGATCATTAATGTGCTATTAGAAGATACCACAGCAAAGGTAGAAACATTATTTTCGCTGATAAATCGTAATAGCATAGCAAATATATCTAGAAAAGTATTTTTGCGCAAGATTTAAGTATTGGTCTCTAAGAGCATCAAAACTTTGTGCACTGACTGATGCTAGGCACAAAAATGGCTTTATTCTGGGTGCCTTTGCTTATACAACAAGGATACGATACTATTTCTATCGAGAATTGACAAAACTACATTAAACATATTATCAAAGGAATAATAATAATAATAATAACTCAGCACTACAGGCCTTGAAGGCCCTTGGCTTAGTGTGCCGGAAACACTCAGCCGCTGAAAAGTGCTGTCCGAATGGTCACCCACAACCGGGTACCGCATATTGCTGTTTGACTCGCAAGACTGGCAATGATGCACCATTCCTTCTCAGCGGTACTGTCGACTTATCAAAGGTATGGTAATTATATAATATTTAGCACAGTTTGGTTTTATGTTTATCCATTTTAGTTGAAGAAATCACGTGAAAATTGGACGATGAACCCAAAAAGTTTATTATTAATTTTACATCGATCTCGTCATCATCATCTTCATATTGGTCATTCGATATAAGTTAATTGTATGATTATGGTTATAGAAATGATCTTGCATAACTTTATAAATATTTGAAAATTTATTACGACGTGCTGTCCAAAAATAAAGTAATGAATCGGAAAGCGACTTAGTGAATATCGAACTAACAGGTATAAGTGTGTCAACAGATCGTCGGGTTATTCAACGCTGCACGTGTTAATGCGTTTACTACATGAGCAATTGATATTATGTTCTTATTCGTTATTTAAAAAATTAAGAAAAGAAGAAGTAATCGTTGAAGCGTAATATGAAATATATTTACATTATTAACACAATAACAAATACAATGTGTTAAAATACTGTATATTTTTTTCTTGTAGAACTGACATTTTTATTCTAAAAGAGTTAGTTAGTTAGACAAAAAATAATTGAATATTAATATGAAATATACTTATCTAGTCGCAACAAACAATAATACGTGGGTAGTAGGCAAAAACAAAACACATGTGAAAATTCTGTGTCCTAATGGAAGGTGACGTCAGTAATAAGTATATTCTATAATTCCTTGGAGCCATTTTGGTCTAATCCACATGCCGCATTACAAACCGGAAGGATTATTAGCCCAACTATAATCCAATAACAAACCCAAATATTTAATCCGATTAGTTCCAAGTTTCAATGAAACTATATTGAATATACTTTTATTTAAATAACTTTTAATAAATCATGTATTTACGCTCGCTTATGAATGCATTATAATTAAATTAAGTCTGGAGCATATATCTACATTATTACAATAATATCAAAACTCTATGTTTCCTTCATTTATATTTATGCATTTTAGAATCCTGTGTTTCTGGCAAACAGATAATTACTAAATGTATTCATAATATAGTTGGGTCGTTTCAATATCGTCCAAAACCCAATGTCTATGGCAACTAAATTTCCTTCATCACTTTTAGAAAAAGAAAAGAATAACCGCAGGTAAAGGGAACTAGGAATTTCCTACAGTTGACCGATTCGACTTCCAGTATATAATATTAAATGTTGGTAAGAGCTATTGAAACAAGTGGGCGATGCACGACATTATTTTTAGATAGTACATCTATGTGTGTTTTCCTGAAAATCAATACAAGAACAGACAACAGTGAACACCTTATTTATGTTTTGTATTTAGATGTGGAATAAATAATAATACAATCAATATTAAAGTAACATTGTTCATACTTACACAATAACCCATAACTACGACATTTATGAAACGCTAATATGAAATTCATCAAGTTTTTCGAAGCGACAACATACGAAAAATTAAGTATTAAATAGATTTGGCATCGTTGGCTACGATCTCCATAAGAGTAATACTTCCTTCTCAACGTATATAATTCCATTATAACACAATATGTCAAACAAGAACAAAAATTTTCTTTAATGTCTTTGGTCTCCAACAAAAATCACTTTTTCAATAAGCATCAAAAGAATTTTGCAGGGTCCTGTACCAATACACGAAGAAATGAATTTATAAATAACTATTATGTATTGACTTATACGTGTATGCACACCTAATCCATGACAGAATTTATATACGCATAAGAAGCAAATATGTTGAGGAACTCTGACCTGAAGAGGTTCTTATGCAAACACTAAAGGATTGCAACAGAAATAGATAAACTGAGAGATTACCGAACATATTTGTCTAAATGGAGGTCATACCATGTCACTACATCTGGCAAATAGTTTTCTTTTTATGCGTTTCCCCGAATAAACGAAATAAAGTTTTATCCACACATGCGGCGGAAAGGAAAATCCCCGAAAAGAGATATATATATATATATTGTCGATCGTTTAAATAGCGCCAATCGAACGTATTCACGTACACACACGCCCATAAATATAAATATAAAAGAGGAACAGCCGCACATCAAGAAAAAAAAAATCCTACACGATTCGGGCCTATCCGTCCCCCTTAGATAAGCCTGCGGGTATAGAGTATGTGCGTCAGGTCACACTTATGAATGAAATCGGATGGGCAAGGGGATAGAAAATAAAATGTTTTCCTCGACCGAACTGGAAAGTGTTATATCTTCCTCGCCTACCGTTCGATCTCTTCCCCTTTATGCGTGCATTCTGCCCCGCTGAAGATCCGTGTCGGCTCCCTCTACATCACTTTTATCGACGCAAATCCTAAAAATATGCTGCATCATAAAAGGCAACCGTAATCCAATATGTGTAACAACTGAGGGGACATTTTGCCCGCGTTGGGAATATGTTGGAAATTCTTATTTTCCCCCTAGTAGTGTTGGGTAGTTTTATTCACCACAACAAGTAAATAAAAACGAAATAATGTAAAGTCACGACGTTTATGATACAGTGTTTTGAGAGTCCTTCAGATGTACAGACACACCACTTTACAAAGAAAGGTTGAGAACAGTAATCACAGATTCGAATGAAACTCATTTTGTAGGTTCCATATTTAAGAGGGCTAGGTACTGCTGTAGTTTAGCAGCATGTTTTGATTTTTTTTTCGAGAAATTCCCACAATTAATGTTTAGTTTGTATTAATTTAGTTAAAGATTTAATTGTAATTTATTTAATTTAGTGTTAAGTTTTTTTAAATTAATTTCATTCAATTAAATGTCTGGCGTTCGCTTGTATAGTTAATATTTATTCTAGTAGTTTTCTTCGGTGATTTGTGCGGCTGGGTTGTACGTAGTCGTGAGTAGAATTTTATATATATACGACTGTTCAACCTTGTAACTCAGTTCCTTGGTCGACGGTCAGCGTGAGTACATGTATTTTAAAATTGTTTGCTGCCATTTTGTTAATACTTTTGATATCTTAGTTTGATTCGCATAATTTGAATATATTTCGTCCATCAAGGAATTCGCTTAATGATAATTGTTATTATATTGATGTGTGCACATCATAGTTATCAAGATCATTTATTATTTTACGTGCAGGAAAATATATTTCAGTTTAGTTTGTTATTATAGTTCAAAGATTTAATTTCTCCGTTTTTCATTTACTGGTTCATTTTCATTAATTAATCACCTCGGGTTGGGTGAATAGAAGCATTGTGTTTGCGTCTAGTTTTTCATTTTTGTTATTTACTAAAAATTGTCCACGTTTAATTTTAGTTTGTTTTAATTTGAAACCACGTGGATTGAGTTGATATATAAAAATTATCTTCCTGAACAAGTTAATCTTTTGCTTTGATATAGGAAATAGAATTGTCCCATTGTAATTTTAGAATCACGAGCAGTTTTTGATTTAAGCCAGGACCCTCTGTTCACGGTTTTTTTTCTGCAAAAATTTGTAATTAATTTTTTTTTTTCTTTTTTTTTTTATTTAATAAAATCCTTGATTGTTTATTAACGTCATTCAAAATTCTGTTTTTTTATTTTTGATTAAACCTTTTCAATTTTTAGGTTAATAAAGAAAGTTAGATTTCTTTCACCCACAATTTACTTGTCGTGGTTAGATTCAAGTTTTAATTCGCGAGGGTAACTCTGAGTTTAATTGTTCTTTTGCGCTCTTATAAATTTTTATCCGTTGAGCTAGTTAATTTAATTTTTCCTTTTCTATTCTTTAAAATTCATTTTGCATTTTCAATTTCATTCAGTACACAGCAGTACGTATAGTGGGTTGCATAAATTTCAATAATTCAGAAAAGCTGGTTTATATAACTAAAAAATATTTAATGATCGACTTTTGCACAAAATATTTTAAAAAATATATAATTTCGTTGCACGGGCTTGAATTATGGATTAATAAGTCTATATCTGGCTGCTGTTATTGTAGCCTCGAAAAATATCGGTCTCCTGGATATTGCAACCCATATCCCTATTTTTACAGGATGCAATTCCGTTTCCCGAATAAAATGAGGATTTTGTGCGGACCAAATGCTCATTAAACCAGGCTTTGTCAGAAAAAAAAAAACTAAGATTTAAAACATCGTTATTCTTTAGATTTGCATTAAACCAATGGCAATATTCTATACGTTTTTCGATATCTAGTGGCAATAATTGCTGCAGAATAGAAATTTTATATAGATGATAATGAAACTTCGGTTTTACAGCTTCCTGAGCTGATCCATAAGATAAACCTACAAAAAAATTCACATTACTTTTTATAATTGTGGATAACGGTTCTGGGTTCGTCCCGTTGCTATCCCTAAGAAAGTAAATAAGTATATAAATAACACCGTTTAGGATGTGTATTTCTACCAGTTTGTTGTACAAATGAGCACGTACGTTTCTCACCACATCTCTGAAGCGATGGACAACCCGATTGAGGTGTCGAAGGAGAGTTTCATTATCAATTTGCACTTCGGCAAATTAATTTACAAATTCTTCAGCACAAAGTACATCTGAATATCTCCACTACCCATCACCTGCTCGCTCACCATTTCGAAAGTATGCCTCCAAAATAAATTTATCTTGGTCCAGTGTAAGTGGCATTTTGTGAAAATGTGAAAATTAACAAACAATAATACGGAATGACTAAATAAGCAAAATTCAAACACGAAACGCACGACTATGTAGAGCATATGTCAATTTCGACAGCAAAATTTGAGGAAACGCTGTATTACGTTACTAATTTCATAAATAATGATTGAATGAAAATATTGATTTGCGCATCGCAGAAAGTAGTGTAGGGTCAGGAAAATCGTTCTCGATCTCAGTGTAGTTTCATTTGCATTCTTTGTGTTTTCTTTTCTGAATTTTTTTTCCTTAGTTAATACCACGAAACAAGAGGTAAGTAAAGTCTCAGTTTTATTTATTTAAAAGATAATTCATTGACAAATATTTTAATTTAGAACTATCAATTTCTTTTTCCGAACTTTGTTACTCACAATTCTTAATATGTTTACTTACTAGTATTAACATATTTCTAGAGTACCCTGTATATTATTTTCTTTCTTGTATTATTTGGTTTATTTTTTTAAATCTTTGAAGTAGTGTGTAAAAAAAAACAATGTTTCGTTGAAAAAATAAACTTGTATTCGATTATTACTTTTGCACAAATAGATCATTACTTTCGACTACTGTGCGATAGTGTGAATTGGCCTTTATTATATCTTGACTCATATTGTTAATATTTTTTTTCGTTTCTGAGTTTTCATACATTTAAATATTAATATTGTAACGTTTTTCTATTTTTAAAACGTTATCGGGGTTTAGAAAAAAAAAAATACACAGGCGATATATTTAAATTAACTTATTCTACTAACACAATTATAATATTTAAAATCTATTAAAATGCTTATTAATTAAATCACTTAATCACTAATGTCTTTATTTATATAAACGATTTATTTGCACCGATATTTATATTACACGTACTAATTCACTCTTTTTATTTCCACTCGCGATCCGCACTATCCAACTCGTATCGACTGACTGCCTCCTGGCCAACCTGACGCGTTACTTATATCTTGCGCGAAACTTCCAGATTGTTCGGGACACATATAGAACGTCCTTCCAGATTCAGGAGAATATTCACGAATCTTCGACCCGGTACTGCCCTCTGTCATTCCTCGTAGGTAGTTCTTTCTTCCGCTATGCTAGCGCCATCCAGGGGCGCCTATCGGAACCGCCAGTTTAAAAAGTTGGCGCTCGTTACAATATATTGCCTGAAAATGATTGTCATCATCAAACCAACCAATTGCCGTTTATACTTACTTAATTACTAGAGCTTCGATTGACATACTCTCTGCTGAAGAGAAATTTCAACTTTAGAGGGTGCAATTTAATTTTAAAATTCGACCAAAATTTCATTTATCCAAGAAGACTTTTAAGCAGTGAGAGGTAAAAAAAAGTTTCAATGGCAAACATGCTCTATTTAGGTATCCCTTTTAGTTGGTAAAGCTATTTATATACAGAGTGTTACAATAAGCACGGAACGACGTATGTTGAGATTATTTGATCGAATTTCAGAAATCTGTTATATTCCTTCTTTCGTCATCAAATACTATATGTAAAGGTGACTCAAATCATAACAAAGAATCTTCACAATATATAAATTTTGTTGTAATGAAATACTCTATATATTCTTATGTGATTACGTTGTATGTTGAAAACCAGTGTAAAATTATACCAAGCGCTGATTGCATGTATGTGGAAGCTTTCGAGTTATGCCGTATGAGTTGGATGTAGAAAGAATGTTAGGCTCTGACAACAAGCATTAAATTTCAATTTGCATATTGTATCAGCCACCATACATTTATTACCTATAATATCAGCTGCAGGAAAACGGATATTACGATTGCAGATAGTCTTCAAGGAAAAAGACGATTCATTTCATGTTTTGTACACAGTAATAAACTGTAGAGAAAGAATAGTTTATCTATTTGTATCTACACCGAGTTCTTAATGAAAAACTGACAACTTTTCTTCTAGATTCTTAGGGTGTCTTGCGACTTTGCAAACCTTTAAGTCAGCGAAGAAACCAATATCTTTTTTTTACGATTCCCAATAAAACAACTGGATTAGTGCGACTGCACAACTGCTCGACGTTTATGACTTTCGTGTGTGGAAGGGATTCGTCAAACGGTTTGGTTACTAATATTGACCTTAATTTGCATTAACGTAATCAAAATGCAATCTTTGCCTTTTACGTGGTCTCAGGAATAGTCTAAAATATTTTAATATTTTTCTTATAACTGCTAATTTATGTCCTTGGCGTATATTTATCTGATCCATATCCTTCATTCCATATTATGGGCGATCTGCACCTGCACTTTATCACAGATCTTTACATAAATAATAATAATAATAATTTTCAATAAAAGTAATGTTTGCTAAGCGGTTTAGGGAGAAAATGTTTGTAAAATTTTATTTATTATTACTAGATACAGTACCTTGCAAGAACAGTTGTCACACTGAAATCGTACGTTTTAGTTTTCGCTATGTTAATTATGCAAAAATTGACAAAATTGTTTGAGTATCAATCAAATTTGGTAATAATACTGCAGTTAAGCTGCTAAAAGCGAAAAAAATGGAAATATGTAATTCAATGAAACAATATTCGGAAAAATTGTGATATTTTTTTTTTTTAATATGTTTACAAAAATTTGCATACGGCCTCAGAATTGAATTCTAAACAACTTTTTCAAATAACGTTTTTGGATATCAAGTCATCTAACTTTACTTTTTGGAGATTCACGCTATTTTTAATGCATTTGCAGATTTTTTCAATAGCACATACCTATCAAATTCTATACAAACCCCTAGCGACATAGATATTCCGAATTCGACAAATATTAATATTTTCTATATATCAAAGGAAGAGATATTATCTGCATTACAAAAATCCAAGGATAATTTATTATGTGGACCAGATGGTATACCTAGCTTTTTACTTCGGGATTGTGCAGCTGTTTTTGTTCAACCTCTACATCACATATTTAATTCCATCCTTCAGCAGCATATCTTCCCAAGTGCGTGGAAGATCTCAAGGATTTGTCCCATTTTTAAGAGGGTGATCGTAATAATATTGAAAATTATAGACCAATATCTGTTTTATGCAATTTTTCTAAAATATTTGAAACTATTTTATATAATAATATCTCGTATTCATTACAAAATATTTCTACTGCGCAGCATGGTTTAATTAATAAACGTTCCACAATTACCAATTTATGTTACTTTACGCAATACGTGTCTGAGATCTTAGATAGACAAGGGCAAGTGGACGTGATTTATACAGATTTCCAAAAGGCCTTTGACCAGATTGATCACTCCATTTTGCTTACCAAATTGAAGAAATTGGGAATTGCACCCGATTTGTTCGATATTTGTAGATCATACCTACTTGATAGGAGGCAGTATGTTGAGTTCCGTGGAGTTAGATCTAAGGCAATATCTCCTACATCAGGTGTACCGCAGGGGTCCAATCTTGGTCCTCTTCTTTTTGTAATGTTTATCAATGATATTACTGATTCATTGCAATGCGAAGCCTTACTTTATGCGGACGACATAAAACTATTTTATAACATTTGAATCATTCAACGACTGCCTTTCTTTGCAGGCAGATTTGGGCTCCATAGTTTCATGGTGTGAATCTAAGCACCTGAAATTGAACATAGATAAATGTAAGGCCATGACTTACACCCGAAAACAAAATATCATACATTATGACTACGTTGCGTCCAACATTGTACTACAACGATGTAATATTATAAAAGATCTAAGCATTACCTTTGATAACCAAACCTTTGTGGAACACATTAATGGCATTGTGGCAAGTGCACATCAGATATATGGATTTTTATATAGAAACTGCAGGAATTTCACTAATATTAATTGCCTTGTAACATTGTACAACTCCTTAATTAGATCTAAATTAGAATATGGCTCAATTATATGGTACCCGATTTACAATGTACACATACATAATATCGAAACTATACAAAGGAGATTTCTAAAGTACCTGATGTTTGTCTTAGATGGAACATACCCTGAGAGAGGGTACAACTATGATATCATGCTATTGAGATTTAATTTTACTTCGCTTGAGACTCGACGTAACATTTCGTGTATTAAATTATTATATAATATCTTAAATAATATAGTTGATTGTACCTTTTTGTTAGATCGTATATATTTCAAAATACCTAGATTAATGGCTCGTCATCGACAAACTTTCTATTATCCTGCTAGTAGAACTAATGTATTATTAAGAGCTCCCAATAGCTATGATGTGTAGAAATTTTAACTTAATTTGTAATTTCTGTGACATACATTGCAACTCATTTGCCGAAATTAGAAAAGCCTTTCTTGATATGCAGATACGTTGATCATAAGCATTCATAAGTATTATATATAGTGTAAGAATTTTTGTTCTGTTTAATATTTGCTATCATTATTCCTTTTCTTTCCTTTCTGGGATTAACATTAGTTATTATTTTGTTTAGTATTAAAACATGTAACTAGTTTATATATTTCCTGTACTTGGGCCCTGTGCCTGTTGGAAATAAATGAATATTATTATTATTATTATTATTATTATATTTTTAAATTTACCGCCATACTAGTGGTCACGTGACATGTATCAAAATAAATTTTGGGGTTTCTAGACATGCACAACCTATTTCCCCCAAAAAGTTCTAGTATATTTTAATAATAAAAAAAATTCCCATATGTTGCAATATTTATGCCGGTCACTGTATATACGAATATGTCATCTTCTTCTAAAGAAATACGATTTTATTTATACGATCCGCAAGCAGAAAGTCGACCAAACTGAGAAGTTGTATGTTGAATGTGTACGCTGTCAGGTATTGCCGTCTAGATATTCAGGCCTAGAACACTGAGTGGGAGACCCCAAGACGTTTATATCTTTACCCATCAATATCTCGTGCGCACACCGTGCGATACCTTTACCATACCTACTCCCACCACATAGCAGGGACCTGCATATTTAGTTGGTGTTATCTCAAGCTATCTCAACGCGTGTTTATGGAGATTTGATGGCACTTGTATAGATTTTAATATATGATGATACATAAACCAACCAATATTAAACATTTAAGCGCTTATGACACGGATATTCTGCAGTTTATCAATACGTTGTACCACACGCAATTCCGTTTGGGTAGTATTAATTTGACTAAAATCGTTGTTGCGATCAATGAATAGCTTGCCTACCGTTCAGCGGACATTTGAAGCCGCATTAATTAAGACAAAAATTGCTTAAACGTAACGTGAGAAGAAATTTACAAGATATCTTTTACAACAAGTTTATTTAAGTACATGTCAATTTGTTTACCGGAAATTCTGTCACTGCTGAGTGTCCCTCCTCCTGGAATCCGCTCAACCGACAAATCGGGCATAAGTGGCAGTTTTAAATTTCATTAGAACGGTGAAACGTTACATGAAAGACTCTCCTTAATTTAATTATTCATTTCCTGCAAACGCGCGGCCTCCTAATTAGCGAGACGCTGTAGCATTCTACGTCGTATAAAAATTAATTAATCAAATTTATACTTTAGCGCGACGTAGTGTAATTTCAAGCCCGACACCGTGTATAGCTTGCTCTTCGACTTCACTGTCGTCGATGTAAAATGTTGTAACGGACAAAAACCCTTACTTTTCGAGTTTCACGTGTAGAAAGAAATTCATTTGGAGTTGTACTGTGCTGGCTGACATGTTGAAATGATAAAAATAGAATAGATTTAATTATATTTTTGCAATTAGTGCCGTAACCATACCATTTATTCCACTAGTGCCGTAATAGGGTCTATTACAGCACTAGTTGCGTAATAGAAATGGAACATTTAAGCAGATTTATTTTAAGTTGTCACATTGCAACAGAAATGGAGATGTCAATATGACATTTTGCAAGCAAGTTTGGGTTATTATATTAAAATTCATTGTAAGATTTGATATTTTAATTAATCTTTGAAATAGTACAACTATTATAAACATTCATATTAACGTTTGAATTATCTTTCGAAGTGATAGTGATACCGTGTGCAGTAGAAACATTCTGTTGAAAATTATCGTTCTCTGCGATAGTGATATTGCTTCTGTTGGAGTACTCAAACTGTGAACCATTCCCAGAAGTTCCAGATAGATTCACATTATTTTCCTGTGCAAACCTATTTCCAACATCAATTTTATTTTTCATAGAAGAGGCAACGTAACCTTCAGCAACAGCCGTGCTTTTCCAGCCACCTAAGCGTTTTATAGTTAAAATATCACCTCCAGTATTTGCTGTATGTGTAGCACTGGATCTTCTAAAACAATGTCCTGTATAAAGATGAGGATCTGGTAAATGAAGAAAACTGGCAATTTGTTTAGGAACATTTCCCATGGTGTTAATACCGATAGGGCTATTAATTAAGCAGCCATGACGATAAGTTAGAAAAAAAACGTTTGTGAGTAACTGTTTTAGGTCGCAGATTATTATATTTTTTTATAAGTTCGATGCAGTTTACATCAGTCACTGCGAACATTCTGGGTGCATTGTTTAGGTATGTTGACTATAATGGAATCGGAATTGTATTGAACATCTTCCACACATATATTAATTAATTCGTCTCGCCTACAGGCTCCATTATATCCTATTATCAAAATAACCTAGAATATAAAGAATTTACAAAAAAGTAACGAAATAAAATCAACACTAACCTTTATAGCTAAGTATATTTTATCATCGGCTTGTTTCAAAAATCTATGAATATCTTCTTCTTCTAAAATTTTTGATTTTTTTGTTTAATAACCTTTAGATAGCCGTTTTAATAATGCTTGAAGTTTCATATATTTTGATATATCCACATTTCTATGTACATTTAAACACGATCTTCACATCGAATAAATCGACCATAATGATGACGATTTATAATCTTTACGTAGCATTTCAAAATAAGCAAGTAAGACGTTCTAGAAATATGAAGAATTTCCTTTTCTTTGCACCATTTTTCAAAATTTTTGTATCGCTTTTGATACATAGTGTACGATTTTTCCGGAAGTAAATGCATGAAAAAGTTGTAGAACTCATATTAAATATTATAATATAGTTACTTTAGTAATATAATATATCACAAATTTCAAAAATGTGTCAATTCTAAATTAACTTGTCAATTTAAATCTTGTGCCAATCCAAGGTGACAACTGGTGACAACCGCCACAAAATTTCCCTAGATTATCAAATTTTTCTCGTTTTGCTTTTACAAAAAGAGAAATTTTAAAACTAATTGCAAAAAATAGCATAAAAGACACGTTTCATTTGACGTTAAAGCACATTAAGTTAAGAAACTCGTGGCTACGCCACTCGTTTCTTAAACTCTGAATTCGTACTTTGAAACGTCAAAATGAAACTTGTCTTTTAATATACTATTATGAAGTAAAATAGCTGTGGTGATGCAAATACTGGCTACGTGATAATAAGCCCCATTTACACCGACATGTTAAGCCTGGTTTAATTTTAAGTGGTACTTTGAAGGTGATAGTTCATGTCTCATGTATATAGGGAAAGTCATATTCCAAGCGTCACTTAAAATTAAACCAAGCTTAACGTGTCCGTGCAAACGATCATAAATGAAACAGTATTTCATTAGCGACCGCTTAAACATGTTTAGAGAACCCCACACCCAGCAGCAACACAAAGAAGCCTCTCTCAAAACACAAAACTTTAAACTCTACTGCTTTATTTCAACACGACCATAATTTAAATCATACTTTTAATTCTGAAAATATGAAAGTATTAGAAACAGAAAATAATTACCGCAAAATAATAATCAAAGGAATGTGAAGATATAAACGGATTAAATATAATTTGCAGTACCTTAATTAGTTATAACTAACCGATTGTCTGCATCATACCGTTAACAATAATTAACTTAAAACCATAATAAAACCAATTAAAACTTTCATTTAAATGTGAGTTTTCATTTTGCGTTGTTTATAACAGGTTATCGAAAAACATTTTGCCCAAAGGAAAAATTTTAACAACGAAAAAGTTTTTAGTATATGTTTTGTTCGTTTTTACGTCCTATGTTTTTTACAATAAAATTTTAAAATTGTTAGATTATTGTTATAAATTTGTGCGAGAACTTTATACCTCGATTTTCGTATTATAATTATAAGATACTGATGAAACATTGTGCGAACGGAAAACGTAAATGGCATTTTTTTGTACTTTTATTTCCTTTTAGATTATTAGAATTCTTTGTTTTAAAAAAGATAAAAATTATTATTTTAAGGTGCTTGAAAGAAAAAGTGCCAGCAGGCAATGAAGCGTATATATCAAGAAATAAAACTAAGCTTTCATAAAGAAATTTTAATTAAACCTGACCGATATTCCCAAGAAAAAGAAATTAAAATATATACAAAGAGGAATTTTTCCTACTATGAAAAAACTACGCTTCAGCAGCGGTGCGCTTGCTTAAATCAACAAATATACACAAAAAGAAAACAGAAATAAACAAATATCGTAATACTTCTGGGTAAAGAACAAATAAGAATTTCTTAGCAAGGTTGCAATTGTTATTTTAGAATGCGAGAGCTCATCTTAAAATAAATAACATGATATCTTTAAGAGTTGTACGACCCAATCACGTAATATAAACGATTGCATTATTATGAATTGAGCAAATAAGCCACTAAAACTATTATTAGATGGTAATTCAAAATGCCAGCACTGTTGAAAAGCACGTTGGTTAAACACGTACAGCTCACACACGTTATTTATGAAAACTAAATTGTTACAAATCATCCCAACCTCGTGCTCCACCTAAAAAGATACTTCACGAAGCTACCTATTCTAAGTACTATATGGGTTCCATAACAATTGAAATGTTCTTACTCTAACTAATTTCCCTATGATTCTTAATAACAAAAATAACATACAGTAGCCTCGCGACCATATGAATATTACTTTTTTGAAATGATAAAATACAGTCGCGAGCAAATGTTATAGGCACCTTTGACAAAATTAATGGGTTTCATGTTTCTTGCATTTTTTTTTTGTGACAGATATTTCAACGTTTATATAATCGTCTTTATGGTTACAATAGTCTTTATAGTTACCTTTTGTAAATGTATTATTTTTTTCTATATATTTTCAAGTTTTCGAGATGTCACTTTCCCTCTCCCATCTAAAAAGTATTATAGCTGTACTAAAGACACTCTAATATGCAACAAATTAAAAAGATCCCTTAATATACTACATATTTATAATGTATTACCTACAAGTTTTTATTTTCTCATTTTTTACTGTGATATTCGCCCAAAATTAAGGGTGCCTATAACATTTGCTCGCGACTGTATGTGAAATGTGATTAGTTCACATAATCGCGAGTCTACCGTAAATCGGTCAGCTATCAGTTATTATTAAATGCGCCCATGGAAGGACTTTCGTTATCTCCCAGCATTTGCCAAGGATATTGATTATATACAGGGTTTTCCACGGAACTGGCTGGTTAGAAGTTTTCCGGGTTAACGAAATTCCTCAGTTTTAAAAAATTGGGGTTTGCAACAATTTGGCACTTACTTTCTTTCTAAAATATTTTCACCTTTTTTGCACTTCCGATTAACCGGAAGTCGCCACGAACTTTGTTATTTTAAATGGAACACCCTATATATTATTATATTTTTGAATTTACCATAAAATTCTATGACGATTACCATTAGGGTATCTTATACCTATCTTCAAATGTTTCTAAGATATTACGATTTTTGTTAAAATTTTGACATTTACATTGTTGTATGTAATTGATTAATTCTCACTTGATTTAAGTGTCAGAAATCTCCGACTTTGAAATCAACAAGTACTAACATTGTTTTACCAAAACGTAGAAAAAAAATTCAGTAACATTATACAGGGTGTTTAAAAATTAGTGACATATCCAAGAATATTGAATATTGCAAAACTTGTTTTTTTCAAATAGAACACCCTGTACATTTTTCTATTTTTGGATGTATAATTAAATTCTATGCCGATTTGCTGTAGCATTCCCTATACGCATCTTCAGTAGTTTTCTTTTAAATTACTCGTTTTGTTTATTATCGCTTTCAAATGGCCGAATAATTTCTATCTGGTGGGCCATGACATTAACATCACAACAATTTATTATTATTAGTAAGTATTATTGTTATAATCATTGTTTGTTACACGTCGCGTGTTCAGATAAATGCATATTATTATGGAACTTATGAATTAGATAATGAAAAATATAATAATATATAGGGTGCTCCACTTAAAATAACAAAGTTCGAGGCGACTTCCGGTTAACCGGAAGTGCAAAAAAGGTGAAAATATTTTAGAAAAAAAGTAAGTGCCAAATTGTTGCTAACCGCAATTTTTTAAAACTGAGGAATTTCGTTAAGCCGGAAAACTTCTAACCAGCCAGTTCCGTGGAAAACCCTGTATAATATACTTATATAAAATCAATGACCGCGGAGTAAGGGAAAACCATGGCAAAAACCTTACTCTGGCAGGATCTAGGAAGAAGTCCCGGACCTTATTACTGATAGCCGCAAATTATTATTATCCTTTTGAGTGCTGAAGAAGCAGCCTCCGCGTTTCTTTCAATTCCGACAGCCTTGCCATCCTCGCGTATCTGCTCCCATTTTCACACATTGGAAGTTGAAACAGGAAAGAAGTAATGACCTAAAAACAAATAAAACAACAGTACTTAGTACCTATTCTAATACTTAATAATAACTTAATCCTAATTATTCTAACCAAGAGTAATTAAATTAAAGATGCATATTTTAAACATTTGTGGTTTAACACTAATTCCGATCACTAAAGAGCATAAAATATTCATTCATAAACACGTGCTACCCTACTAACTATCTAACATTACTAAACAATTCCCACCATTCGACCGACTCATTATCTCTAATATCTGTATCGCGTCTCGGCCATTTTAACCCCCCCGCTAATGCCCTAACTTCCATACGCGACCGCCACTCAATAGTGAGTGGACATTCAAATAAGACATGCCCCTCTGTATATACCCCACCACATTCACAAAGCGAATCATTAACCCTCCCAATCGTACATAAATATGATTTAAAATTACTGTGACCTGTTATTAATTCTACCGCCTGATACGATAAATTAACCCTCATTTCCCTAAAATGTGTAACGCTACCGATAAATATCCTAGTCCACCTCGCATTTAAGCTATTATCCTACCAACTCTGTCAATCATTATCAAGTTTGCACACACTGGCGATTACCTGTCGGTTTCAACCAAACGGTCCAACGCGACGGGCAAAAATCATTCGTCGCTTTTGACCGACGCGACAGGCAGGACTGATCGGTCAAACCCAATGAAGGACACAGAAGAATATAGGGCCTTTTTTACAGGCAGGTTCTTTTGAGAAGTATACTACCTATGTACTTATCTATTATTTTTGTTTTCTGTTAGATATTTTGGTTATTTGGATTTGTAACCTTCACTGCAAGGATAAAATTGCAACAACTTAAAAAGGAAATCTTGCGTTAATATTGAGAACACGTTAAAAAGACGTAAAACGCTCCATGTAAAATACGGTAAGCGAATTCGAATACACGAAATCGACACCCTTTGAATATGACAAATGGCCGATATTTTTTTTGTCGTCAACGCTGTCAGAGCGGCCCAGTTTCCTTATTCATCACATCGCATTTTCGTTAAATAGTGTGCTGTTAGATTTGGAGGGACGCAGCTACACTATGACCAGCGCGCAAAATTATTCTATATAACGACATCAGATACGACATAAATCCATCAATGCACGTCAACTGGCGAAACGCGCTTTATTTTTCTATTCGCGAAAATGCGTGACGACGGCGTCAGCGCGAAATGAAAAGCCCAGATAAATTGATTCGGTATCGCAAATTTGAAGGTTCGCATTCGCACGGTTTCCGCTGTTTCCACATCGGATGAAAATTTTTCAATTAAGCTATTGATTGACTCGTCGGGAAAATTATTGCTTCATAAAAATATTATATAAACAAGGAAGAAATATTATACATTTAACCCTTATTATATATATATGTATAAAAAACCTACATAGGATTTTCATATTCTTTACACAGGCTGATGCTAAATATACGCGGCAAATCTTATTCCTAGGGTGATTGTTATTTTATTATTATTATTTTGAGTTGAAATGCCAAAGAAAAAGGAGTCTTATTTTTGATTTTATATTGCTCGGGATTTTAGAAAATGAAATGGAAACATTAAGTTGTATAGTGTGAATATCAACGAAGATGATAATGATGATATCCTTAAGGTACTCCTTGACATAAAAATTTTTGTTTCATAGACCACATTTTTTTTCCTTAAGGTTACCTTACATAAGCAAAATCTTAAGATAGCTCCGTAGGTACCTTAAGGATATGTTAGGAAAGAATACTTGATATAAATTTGACACATGTTGCCATTTTGTATGTCATTAATCGTTCAGTAATTAATTAATGGGATACAATGGCAGATATAGATGATCTTGTGGATTGTATAAATATAAAATAAGATAGTAATAGACAACCGAAACAATATATCAGGGACGTACAAAAATCCCATGAAATAGTAATATAGAATTTAGAAAGAGATATTGTTTTTCTAAACAAATTCCATACATTTTATTGTCGCTTGTTAACGGACGATTACCAAGCATAGAAAATCCTGCTGGTTTACCCATATCACTACTTTTTTGCACTATTAACTTCTTGTGCTTTTTTTGTCACTGATATACAGTTTCAAGGTAGGTAAATAATTTTTTCTTATGAAAATCCTACAACATTGTATTACCAAATATTATACCAGTAAACATATTTATATTGTATTTGCCTATAACACACAATATAGTTGATACGGCAGATTCGAGATTTATCCGCATCATTCAAAAACTTTTAACTGCGTTTCTTAAAAAAGACAAGACGGTTTGTATGAACAATGACAAAATATTTACATTAGCAAATCTTGGTGGTGAAACTGAAAAAAAAAATGTTTTGAAATAGAAAAAAAGATTCGGTACTCTGATTGTGCAAATAATAGGAGTTTCAAATTTAAAAATACTTTATATTATGGTCTATCTATTCAGTTTACACAAATTTCTAACCATACTAATCAAATAAAATTGAGCCAAACCACTATCTAATCATAAACGTAATAAACCAGTCGTAAACTGTCAACAACAAATTTAAAATAAATACTATAAATATGGAAGATTATAAGTACAAAAGTAATATGTGAAACTAGTCAATGTGGTACGCAGCTGATTTTATAGCAATGCCATTTAATAGAATTCTATTCATCAATTCTAGAGGAAACATCCTTGTCCGAGAATAACCGAAGTGAGTCGATATTGTGACGATGAAATAGAAAGTTGTTTAAGGTGTATGGTCTCCTTACGTAAGTCATACTTTTCCTTAAGATTTTGCCTGGACATGAATACGGAGGTTAGGGCGGGTTTCATAATAAATGTCACTTTAGCACTAACATAAGTCTGTGTATTATTTATGACAACTTTAAATTAAAGTGATTTTAAAGCTTTAAAGTGACATTATGAAAATCACCCTTAGTCTTTTTGGCATATATGTAAATATATGATATGCATGTATTTGTGTAATGCCAATAAATTGATACTATTATTATTATTATTGTAATCATAAAAGTTCATGTATTCCACGCGGCTTATTTTTAAAGTTATAGGATGTTTAATAGTAAATTAAGAATTCTGTGTAGTAGTATAACTCAGGGTGGTCTCCTCTTAAAGAGGCACAGGGCCATGGACCCATCATTGCAAATCACAAATTAATCATTAAAAAGCTTTTACTTTCTGTAAAAATACCGATAAATGCACTACACACACATTTAAATACAGAACGAAATTTGCGATTCCCATGATTTGATGCGATGAAACGCGCTTTGTAGTTATTTATGCCTACAAGCGGCGAACTGAGGCCACATCAAGATTGGCCCCCATTTCAGACGTTTGTAGATCTCCGCGCGGAGCTAGCGGAAGAGGGGGTTGTCGCGGTATACGCAAAATATTAAATGGTGGCCAGCCGTATCTTTGCCCACTACCCGCGGTTAATCGAATCACGCATCATCAGTATACGTCAGTGCTCGGCACTGTGGGGGAAGGATCTCCACTATTCACGGTAGGCAAAGCCGTGTGAGTCAGACGGCTATCGAAGATCGACTATTGAGAGTAGAAACATATGTAGAGGGCTGTCTTCGGTTTAGACACTTCCCCGCAATAAAAATTGCGTTCAAGAATATTTAATATTTATTAATTATAGTAATGAAATGTAGTATTATTCTAGGATAACTTCGCAAATTAATAAGTATAGTATTTCAAATCAAAAAACTACCATTCATATCTTTCTTAGGGTGAAAATTAGGAAAATAAAATAATAAATATAATAAGGGAGTTATTCCTGAAAAATACATCATAATAGTGTTTTAAGTAAACAAAAAAAAAAAAAACAAGTCATCTGCTTGGGTAAACAAACAAAAAAACTAAAAATAATGTTTCCCATTCTTTGTCAGGAATACGTCCGCTTATATGCTTAGAATATCCATTATATTTTACTGAACGATCTTCGCTTAAATAACTCATGTGCTCTGTGTTGTGCTATGTTTTCGTCGATACATGAATAATTTTGCGTTAGTTGGGTGGGGGAATGTAAACAAGTAACCCATGTATGTACGTGCAGTTTAAAAACTAAATATATGCCATTCTGAAGGAAAAGCGTTAGTATTTATATTTAGGTAGATAAGTATTCCCGACAACGTTTATAATTTTATAGCTAAAGAAAAAAAATATTATGAACGTAATATGTTAGAAATGATTTATATCAAGAAAACTAAAAACAGCATAAACAATCGAACCAACATAGCAAATTTATCCAAAATCTACGCTTCACTGTTTTAACTTTAATTTTAATCCTTGTAATTGCCTTAAACTATTGAAAATTATAAAAATAGTAACAAAAAATGTTCATTTCTTTACACAAAATCCTCCTTCGAGCCAGCATGCATTTCAATATTTGTCGTTAACATGTAGTATTATACATTGTGTTTGCCCCATTTACAATTTTAAAATGTTTTTCTAAAAATTATGACATAAAATCATATTAGTTTATTAGGAGTGTGAACAGAAATTTCAATGTGCATCGTAATTCGTAAATTTAATTTAGGTAAATAGTTAATACAAACAAAAATTATCATAGGCCCTAACAAAAAAAAATGTAATTCATTACAGATAAATGGTTTGAAAAAGGTTTATAAATAAACCGAAATGTAGCCTGTTTTGTCTTTTTAATTATTCCCAGCCATTTTCCAACAAAAGAAGATAAAGGTAATAAATTACTGCAAGCTGAGTTAACTAACTTTATATAACGAATAATTTTGCTTGCTGAAAATAAGTAGTTTTTGATAAAATGAATTCTTCCATTCGAAAAAAAATGTTATACATCAATACACATGCATGCATTTAGGATATATATGTAAAGTGCCAGGATCGAGGGAATTAATGAATCGTTGTAAATTGAAATTTTCACTTGATAAATAAACCGAACGGTGATTTGACTTTGTGAATACGCAACCGCTCTTTGTATATCTCCTAGTTTTGCATTTTAATGTAGATATACCATTTGCTCGCGCTGAAATTTTAGGGAGACGTCAATTTTGAATCTCACTGTACGTGTAGTTTAAAGACTAAGTACCCATATGCAATTCCGAAGGAAATACGTTGGTATTTATATTTAGGTAGATAAGTATTCCCGATGAGAACTTTTTGAGATTATTTTAGTTAAGGCTATTACAATTGCGGTTTAAACCGTAGATCAATAATCTTCGATTTAAGCTTCACTTTAGAATCACAATCGATAATTTGCCTTATTTAATCCTTAAATCGCGATTCTAATAATGGCCCGTAGCAATAAATGAGGTAATAAAACACTGCAAGCTGAGCTAAACTGATTCAAAACTTTGTAAAATTAATAAAATGGAGGGGAGTGGGGGGAGGAGTTTGCCCCGTGATTGGTCCCACCACTCAATATTGTCACGAGCAAACATAACCTTCTTTTACTGTCTGTCAAATACGTGCAATAAATTCATTTTGTATAATATAATTTTTTGCAGCGCCATCCATGTTTCAAGGAATTAGTTTCATTAGGATAGAAAGCTGCACAAACCACTATTTATTTTTTGTTATAAGGATAAAATATTTAATTTATAATCTACAATAACTGTTGCGGTAAATTAACCCTACAAATTATTATTGCAATAAGTGAAGCTGTGGTATTTTACTTCACTCAGCAGAATTAGGGTTTTCTTAGGCTACAACTTGCATTTGTAAAGTATTCGGTATCTCTTTATAGGTTTCTCTTTGTCAAGTTGAATGATAAGGACGTTTAGGTAATTAGAACTGTAGGACCAACTAAAACGTTTAGATTTATCTTTCGTTAAAAGTAGTGAATGCGACACGAGCGATTCTAACCTATTCTCCGTTTTGATAGATGTCACGAAATTTAGCCGTTCTATTTCAACACGGCAAATGTGTCAGATACCAGTAGGAATGCGTACACGAGAATTCAGCGGAGAGAAGAGACGCTTCACCACCGCTAAGAGTGAGTTTGCGTGCCTACCAGTCCATTAGTTAAGTTCATGTTTAGGAGTTCGGTCGAAACGGCCTGGTTTGCAATTAAGTAAACCGCCAAATAATCAATCATCCCTTCAAGAAAACGACTTCGGTACCGGGATAAAAATATATTAACGCCAACGTGCTCTAGCACATTCCCTATCAACCGCCCACCGAAAAGGGCAGCTCGAGAAGTACGTATCACGTTTGAAAAGATTAAGAAAACGGAAAGAAACTGTATATATATATTTCCTCTGGTACGCAATCAAACACTCACACAAAAGCAAGTGCATTGCTATCTAGATTTACTGGTCTCTTATGTTTTAGACAGTAACAAATTGTTCTGAGTCATATTTTTTTTTTCTTCATTTATACATAGACAAGAACAGATTGACTTATTTTAATGTTTTAACCCAAGGATAAACCAACACCAGTATGATGCCTAACGATATAGTAGCTTCAACGTTGAAGCATTTAAGCTATTTTGGAATGGTTACCTTTATTTATATATTATATTTAAGAAAGTTAAAACAAGAATTAATTCATGATATTTTTTGTTTGAATGAGAAAGTAAAGAGAGATATTACGCAAGGCTATACCCTACTATCGAGACCATACGACCTTCTTAAACTTCACAAGTCTGTTATATATGGGAAGCAGTGTATGTAGTATGTAAATATATTTGGAAGTATGTGTATAAACAATATTTTTTTATAGAACATAGTAAAGAAATTATAGAGCGTATTGCTGTGAACTGATGGTACAAGCATAAATGCAAAGTGAAAATGAAAAATGACAAAAAAAAAAAAATTATTTATCAAAGTATAAAAATATAAAAGGGCGTAAAAGAACTAATAACCTCAAGGTTATTTTCAGAATTGAACTAATCATGAAAAGTAAAATGTGGGCGTAAGTAAATTGACTATCTTTAATTATTAAAATTGAAAAGGTTGAACCAAAAATAAAAGAATAGAAATTTTGAATGACGTTAACAATCATTAAATTTATTAAAAAAAAAAAAAAAAACATTTAATTACAATGATGCAGAAATGAAACTGTGAATTTAAGATTTTGGCCGAAAACAAAAACTGCATTAGACTCTACAATTAAAAAGAAGGATGCAAATCCTTTAACAAACAAAAGAGGTGAATTTGTTCTAGAAGAAATCCTATTTCACAAAAATCCACGTGGTTTCAAAATTACACACACTAAATTAAAATAAACGTGGATAAAACAAATGTATAATATAATTGAAATTTAATCACAGCACAAGCTTCTTTCACCTAAACCGAGGTGATTAACTAAAAAAACTAATTTGAAAACTACGAAACGGAAAATTAAACTCTTAAACTAAAAAACGATATCTTCTAAAACAAATTACAATAATGATCTTACATCTGACATGTGTACAAATAAAATACAACAGCCATTATTTAATGAGTTCTTGAAAGATGATAAATTTCAATTTAACAGAACAAATATTAAAGAAAATAGAAATTTACCAAAATGGCATCAAAGAAAAATAAACACATGTACTTACTCCGGCATCGTTTAAGGAACTACCTTTAGGGGCCCAAACATCGCATACATATAACAATTTACAATTGCGTGCTAAAACGGCGCATGAAATGCAAAGAAAATCTCTTGAATAAACTACAAAATATACAATACCGACAAAGGCAATATGTACAATTGAATGAAATTAATATACACAACTGAACAATTACATTAAATTTACCAAAGAATTCTATTAACAAAATCTTTTCAAAATAAAATATTAAAATTGTGGAAACTCTATCATTACATTGATAAAGATGATTTGGAATTAATAAAAATACAAATTTGAATTTTCGAAACCCGGGGTGCCAGACCACAGCAGTATGTTAGAGTGGGTCAATCTGAAATAAAGGAATAAAGAGGAAAGACGTATATAAATTTGAGAGGATACAACAATGGCGACGGGGTGATTTAAATTGTGAAGAAGACAATTTCCACATGTCAAATGGCTACAAGCAAAATGTAATCGGTCATTTGCGGAGTTCGACGCAGAGAAAAATGATTGGACAATATTCGTTCCTCGGTGCATAATTCTTTGAAGCAAATGAAATTCAAGAAGACGAAAAAAAGAGAGCCATATTTTTAAATTTATTATCGGAAAATTCGTACAGATTGATTTTTAATTTATGTCTACCGAAAGTTCCAGAAAACAAAACGTTTAAAGAATTAATCCAATTGTTTAATGAACATTTTGAAGGTCAAGTATCTGTTTTTGCGGAAAGATACAAATTTTATACTGCTAGGAAGCCAACAAGTGAGTATATGCAAGAATGGGCGGCTAGACTTAGAGGATTAGCAGTACATTATCTACCGTATTAGGGGATATATACATTATTGGCTTGGGAAAAGGAAAAATTATAGACCGACTGTTAGAGGAGAAAAAGGAGGTAACTTTCGAAGAAGTGATCCGAATCGCAACGTCCAGGGAAGCTGCACTTCAAGGTCATGATACGCCATTTTCAATAAAGGAGGAACCATTGCACTATGTACAGAGCGGACGGAAGAGGCATACCTCACAACCACGTTGTGTATTCCATACCACCACTGAGTTTGTTGAATAACTCCTGGGGTCTTGGTAACAGATACTCAGGAACTTCCAAAACAGGGTTAATCGTAATCTTAAAATCTCCATAAAGACGGATTTTTCCATTCGGTTTAACCAATGGAGGAATAGATGTTGCCCATGGTGAATAATCTACTTGCGATATGACTTCCATTTCCAACAATCAATTTAATTCCTCCTCCACTTTCTCCTTAAGTGAAAACGGTAGCGTCTGGCCCTAACAATTTAGGAATATATGTATCTGATTTAAAGTAATTTTTGCATATCCTTTATTAAATGTACCTACTTTCTCATCAAATAACTCTTTATATTTATTCAATACCTCAGTAATATTTAAATCGAATTCATTTTGAAAATTAATTGTATTTACTTGAGAAATTTGTAAATTAAATTCTTTTAAAAAATTTCTACCCAAAAGTGGGACTCCACCATTTTTTACATAAACATAAAAACTAATAGCCCGTTCTATATGTTTATATTTTACTCGTAATTCTATATATCTTATAGGTTTAATGTTAGTTCCTATGTAATAGACAAATTCAGTATTAGTGACCTGTAGTTTACCTTTCGGAAAATTCTTATAATAAAATGAGTCTGAAATACACGACAACCACTTTTTCGAAATACCGATTAGACTTGCGGTTGCATATATAGATTCTCCAAGATTTCATTATTTACTCTTGTCTTTAGATGTGTGTAACTTTATCACCAACATACCCCGACAAGAATTTGTTTAACTTGTAGTTGATAAACTTCGCTTCATTTACATTTAATGAAATCCATAAACTGTTAGTCTGGTGATCTGGTTGTCTTGCGACGCTCTTCGCGACAGCTACCTCTTCCTTGTGAGGTGGAAACCCACCTCACAAGGAATTAGCTCAAACCCTGGTGCTGCTTAAATCGGAGGCTGGGTGAGGTTCGTAATAATATTTTAAAATGGGCGCCAACCGATGACAAGACGGTAGGGAAGTTAGGATATCAGCAACAGTCAAACACAACAGATAACTACTGTTAATATTTAATAATAATAATGATAATAAATGTAAATAAATAAGACAAATAGGTGTAAATAACATTAAATCAGGTATAAACAATAATGCAAACAATAATAGTAAAATGCTATGCCACTAAATCATGAAATTTTTTAACCAACCAGACAAGGTATATTTTAGGTTAATTAAAATTTATTAATTGATTTTAATCGATAGGATTAGACAACGAACTTAAACATTAAACTTTATTACAAGTATCAGGCAGGTATGTATCTTGAAAAGTATGAAAGTCGGACAGTATGAAAATTGAATAGCATGAACGTGGCTACGTAAAATTTAGATGACAATATACATGATTGTATATGTCAACAGTCAAGCAAGGCCTTCGTGTTGAATGATTATAAAATAATCAAAAACTGCTTGTTAAAAAGAAAAATAATGAATAAAGCGCAAGTTGAGAAGGGCTATGAAGATTACGTAAGTATAATAATAATTTGTTCTTTTACCACAAAACAGCTGCTAGGTGTTTACATATGAAAAGTTCAGTAAATGCTTATAAACTAATACAATTAGATGTTTCATCTATTTCTACAAATACCTTGAAGATGTTTAATTCTTGTTGTAGAACCTCTGTGACTCGCAAACGTTGTCCCAGTGTTTAAGTGTTCCCAAATCGGAGAGATGAAAGTTGTTTTTAAATGATATGGACGGTGAAATTCAGGTAAAAACGCTTATAATAAATTGCCAGGTTGTTAATTGTTATTCATTTGTAGTAGACTGTGGCTCTACTCCTATACATATGGACCAATTGTATATGCAAAGTTTTATTTCGGCTACAATGCCCCGATCAGCACAGGTTCCTCGCCCTCGACTGCATTTATCAAATATCGTTGCTTTAAAGTTGTATTGTAGAAACAGATACTAACAAATTTAACAATGCTTTCTTCTCTTAATCTTAATTATCTAATAAAATTGCCAAAATGCGGTACCCTTAACCAGATAGCCTAAAAGTTAGGGAAACGTCTTACCATGTCCTCATTAAAATGAATTCTAGAAAACTTTTTTTTCTCTTTTAGTCACTTAGTGAACTAAAAAGCTAAGTTAAATTAAGTCAATCACAGCTTGAGGAGCTAATTAAGGGTAAAATTAATCTATTGATCATATTAAATACTAAAATACTTACTCAGATGTTATAAGCATATTAATTATCTAGCACCTGTACACCGTGCTACGACGTGTGCCCAAATGCCCTTGGAGCATCAATCACCGCGAAACGGTCAAGATCTTAAACCTTTTTTGTTTTTAAAAATTTGAAAAATTCAGTATTACCAACTGAAAACTTTAAACAGAAAGAAATAATTGATGATAAATGTTGCCAAAACTAGATTATTAAAACAAGATTGATAAATAAACTACTAAAAACGATGATGAACACATAATAATTAGTCTTTCAGTCTATTAAGTTACAGTCCTTAAAATCATTTTTCAATATTTCACCAAATATTGCCCCACTCTTCGTCTTTTCTTTTCTACACTAATACATGAATGAAACTTCATCTACCATTCCCATAAAGAGAACTGATTTGTATTCCAAAAGAGAATATTATCGGAAAAAGCAGTATTTGGTAACAGCCTTTTCAATTTTGAACTTACGGGTTCACGCGGCCCTCAATTGTACCTGCTCCTCTACGTATATATTGAATATGAAAGTTCATGCTATCTCCATCACAAAATTGCCAGAAAACTGACCTCTATTCCACAAACATATAATAGCGGTCAGTTTATCGATTTTATATTTTCAGTACGAAATACTTGATTATTTCCAAAGCAAAATTACTGTATTATTGGTATATCGCACGATCTTTAGACAAGATTGCATTTCAACAACGTTGAGTGGAGAATCATACAGCATCGCTCCTAGTCGTAAACTTTTAGATTTCCAGGGTACTGTTATATGTATATGTATTTAATATTGGTTCTCTTTACTCTAATATACGAAAAGCTCCTCTCATTAATACCTGTCACGTTCACTGTTGACCGCCTGGTCAGTTTTGATTGATGCTCTGCACGCTGTCGTGTATAATTAAACGGCATGAATTGACTTTTATTTTGTGCATCCGTAATTATATTTAGAAGGAAAACTAAAAATCACAGCTTAGATTTGTAAGTGCTAGAGCTAGAACATATAACGTCTGCAATTTTAAATTGAAATCTTGAAAACCACAAGATCACAAATATGGGAAACTCAGAAAAAGTTAATACCTAAATAATATGTATGTGGTATCTATAGTGATTGGTAGAATGGCGTCATTTTAAATGTTAAACAACTGTTTGTAATGGCAAAATAGTACTTTAAAACTATTTACATTATTTATTACTAATCACTTTCGACATAATTAATTAAAAAAGTATTTGCATCAAAATACCAGACGACGAGCATGAATATAAGCTATAATAAAGCGAATGTAATGGAAACACATTTAAGTCGTACAACCCAACAAACAGCGAGTATGGACTGAACTTCTATAGTAAACTCCTCACGAACTGGCGAAAACGTAATAAACAATATAATATGTATATATTTATATATTTTCTATGGAAGCAGGTGCACAATGTGCTTAAATAAATTTGTCAGGTGCATAACTAAAATAAATGTTATATGCTTGAGCTTACGGATTTGCATTACTGAGTGATGCAATTGATGAACGTTATCGAATAAAAAGTACAAAAACATTCATGACTTAAGCTTTCAATCGTTACAAGATCATTAATTAAAGCGTTTCCATAAAAAATTAGAAGTAATTTGATATTATTTTGGGAATACTATTGCTACTTAAATGTAAAATTAACAATAATTTCTTTGATAGAAAAGCTATTTTCAGACCTACCTCGCGATATTGATATGTTTGTATTGCTACTTACAAACCCTTATAAATAAATATAAGAAATGTCAAACCTAAAAAAATAGCAGTGTCATTGTGTTTGATATTGATGTTCATAAGTAAAAAACATTTATACTTTATTCATATAATTTTCAACTACACTCTATGGCCTAAGAAGACGTCGGGCTGCGGAAAATGATTTCTCATTTTACACCTAACTGATAATAATATTTGGAAAGTATTTTCGAATTATTGAATGTTTTCAATTAGAAAGACTTCAAAGTAATTTCGTAGCGAATAAATTTAATAGTTTTTATTCAATAACGTTCATGAATCTCGTTATTCTGTAATGCAAGGTCCAAATGTTTATCCCGCATTGTTTTATTTTACATATACACTTATTCTCCCTATTTTACTATCTTCGTATACATTTTTAAATTAAGACCTTATGGATTCTTCTATTTTCATTTAAATGTATATGCTTTTCTTAAATCGATTCTATACTCGCTGTAACAGTTAACACACGTTCACAGCCATTACATTCACCTTACATTACAATTACATCCATGCTCGCCGTCTAGTGTGTACGAGTCTTTAAATCTCGCGGTGAAAATCGACGGCTGGCGAACACAGCTGTAATGCTCGCTGCATCAGCGAACGCCCATCCACACCCGTTACATTCGTGTTATATTACAATTACATTTATGCTCACTATCTGGTGTGTACGACCCTTAAGGCTGCGTTCAAATTGGTGGCGGGTAGATTTTTCATTTCCTCAGTTTCTATAAAAATGGATTTATTTAATTATGTTTTCAGTTATGAGATGGGTCACTCTCTAACAGCAGCTAGTAGTAAATAAGGACGTACGACAAAGCAATATGGGGGAAACGTATATGAATGCCGTATACTGCACAACTTATTCGGTAAATTTTTGCGGAATTGAGATAATAAACTTTGATTTTGTGTATTATGTTTTGAAGTATACATGTATACCTTCAATTTGACTATCTCGAATTTTTTAATTTGCTCTTATATTTGGCATAATTTATTTTTTTCTGTTTGCCCTCAGAAACAAAAAAGGAATTATGACAAATGCAAGAGCAAATTAAAAAAAAAATGAGATAGTCAAATTAAAAGTATATATGCATGCTTCAAAACGCGATCAGCAAAAGCAAAGTTCACTGTCTCCATTTTCCATAAAGCTACCGAATAAGTCGTGCTTGAAAGTGCATTGATATACGTGTCCGCCATATTGGTTGTTTCGCGCGCCCTTAAGATCTCGCGCTGAAAATGGACAGCTGACGAGCATAGCTTTAATGCTCGCTGTAGCAGCGAACACACATCCACGCCGATTACATTCGCCTTGCATTACAATTACATTTATGCTTGCCGCCTGGTGCGTTCGTGTCTTAAGATCTCGCGCTGAAAATCGACCGCTGATCAGCACGGCTGTAATTCTCGCTGTAACAGTGAACACCCGTCCACACCATTCGCTTTATATTGCAATTATATGGTATGTAAGAGCCTTTAGATCCCGCGCTGAAAACCAATAGCAAGCGAGCACAGCTGTATTGCTCACTGTAGCGCCAAACGCGCAGTCACATCGGTTACATTCGCCTTATATTACAATTACATTCGTACTCCTCATCTGGTGTGTATTGGCCTTTCGGTCTCAAACTAAGAAATCTGTTCGTTAGTTTGTATCCCGTGTATAGTTTTCAAATTTGTTACTTGTTATTCTTTTTCCTAGGTTAAAATTTCTCATTTTCTTTTCTTGTTTTGACGATCCTCTTCTTCCCAGATGTTATTATATAAATTGAAATTATTTCACCTTATCGAAAAATACGGTTCCGAAACCAACGGTTCGGAATTTTAAACAAGTCGTTGACATCTATCCCAGTACCATTCAATTCCCCATACACTAGCGATTTATATATTTGTTTGTTCGATTCAATTTCCTGACGGTTGACTACCCATCGTGCCCGGGTTTTGACGATGCGGCAGGCAAGCCCGCGTCGTCGCATTCGTCTCGGATGGCGTGCACGAAATTCCAATCTAAACTTTGTTATTCAAGATTTAATGGCACCGAAATTAGTGCATGCACGAAGAAATAGAAGTAGGTGGAATGCAGTAACGACAGTTCGTACGAGTGTTTTCGGATAAGTTGTTTCTATAATTCGAATGCCGTCGACGATAAAAGTTCGTGCGAAAGTTTACCGCGCCGATTTAACTGCTGTTTGCTGTCTTATCTCTTGTAGATTGTCTGCAGTGACTTGAATTCAATAGGGGAATGTATGTGTTTGTATGCGCGGATGAACGTTGCTTGAAGTTTGCTATATCGCGTGCAACTTTAAATATTAGTTGAATACTTTCTATTTCCGTGAGCTTAAACTTTGAAATGAACATTTGCATTGAAAATTTAGAAGCACATATAATGCACAAAATGAAGGTTTCGGCGTTTTCAAAAGCAGAAGTTTCTTGTTTTTATATATTGTGATTATATTTATCATTTGACTAAAGAAAACAATTTGCCTGTCTGATATTTAATTATACTGAAATTCTTCTATCAACTTAACTGTAAATACTCATAAATACTTGAACTAATTGTAAGTTACTCCCACTAATAACTAGACATAGAAATACCCACATAAATAGCTGTGGATATTTTGAGCACTATCAGTTATCGGGTTATCTATCGGCAGCTAGCCAAACGAATGAAAGGAACCTTGAATTCACCGATGATTCATAATGCGCTAAGTGTTTGTACACGCTTTATAATTTTTTTCCTATAATTTAAATTAAATGCAATATTGCATGGGTACGTTGCTAGCATGTGTGTCGAATTTGCCATGTTTGGGCCACTTTGTTATCCACAACTATCATTGCAAAACACTTCAATGTATTATTACTGGGAGTAGAATATGCTTAACATACCGCATGTAATAATGCTGACATTACAAGCAGCATTTAGAATTTGAAAAATTCAAAACGTGTTGTAAGTTTACATATGTCACCGAAAAACAAAACACAAAGCAAAATTGTATTAGCATAAATTTATGATATTTGAAGATTATAGCTTTACAATAAACACGATAAAAAGTTAGGTTTATGTCAACGAGGCAATTTTTTAATTATGCATAAAAGAATATGCACATTTCTCATACATATTATACATAAATTTTCCAGCTTTTCACTCGAATCAAACACATGTTTTACTACCACCAGTACTAATATTAATATTTAATCTCCTACCTTTTGTATTCGTACATTATTAAATATGCTACAACTGTTTGGGTTGGTTAAAATATTTATGGCTCTAGAAGCTGAAACGTCATGTTTGCATATTCTTTTCTACCTTTGTTTAAGCTTGTATTCCAATTATTTATGATGCTGTTTCGACTATATTCACATTTTATTATATTGTTTATTATAATAAGTCTCGGCTCATAACTTTTTCATTTATAGATATATTTCAATAAAATACCGCATGTGGTATTCATTGCGATATTTTCCGTTATTACTGTAATGTGTAACTATAGTAGATATGTTTGGATTAAAAGCTTTAATTTTCTGTTAGTGAAGCTTCTGGTATTGTTGCAATGCAGTTACTGTTATAAAACAAAAGCATGTTTTCTATATCACAATAGGTTTATTTTTTGCAACAGTAACTTTATAATGTACCGTCTATAGGAAAATCTATTTTAGCAGTCAATTTCAGTGTAGTAGAATTTGTTCTAAACTGAAATTTTAATTTGCGTTAATTGATTTTCCTATAAGTTCCGGTAACATTACTACCGCTTTTAATTAATTCTTTTATTTAATTCATCGCTTTGCTGACGCGCGCATTAATTTTTACTCATTTCATCGCGTTCCCTCCCGTGCCACACGTTCAATGCATGCACGCTTGGTTCCCCACAAACGCCGCTCGCGTGGGGATCTCAGGAGCCTATATAAGAGTGACCGTTTGATGCGATCGATGCAGATCCTCGCTACCCTAATTGTTAGATCGTAGTCGTCCTCTGAGTGACACAGTCTAGCTTTCGCTATCCACAGACTGTTAGATCGTAGCCGTCCTCTGGGTGACACGGCGATAGCTTTCCGTCTATCTTCGCGTTGCTAGAGACTGTAGTCGTCCTCTAAGTGACACAGCCTAGCTTTCGCTATCCACAGGCTGTTAGATCGTAGCCGTCCTCTGGGTGACACGGCGATAGCTTTCCGTCTATCTTCGCGTTGCTAGAGAATGTAGTCGTCCTCTGAGTGACACAGTCTAGCTTCCGGTGACAGTGGGTCATAGATCATAGTCGTCCCCTGGGTGACACAATGTGGCCTTCCGTTGTTCGTTTGGTTAGAGATTGTAGCCGTCTTTAGGGGTGGCACAACCTAACTTCGCGTTCTTCGCCCGGTTATGTGTTGTAGTCGTCCTAAGGGGTGACACGAGGTAACCAACCCCCAATCGTTGTTGCAAGTATCAAGACGTGGTTTCCGACGAAAAATAAGCGCTATAACGTTATTCATAACGTTCGTTCATTCTACACCAATAGAGATCAAAATTACGATCTTCAGAGCACCCGGGCACCACACTAGTGGCAACTCAGGAAGTGGCACTTTGATATAACCGAGTGAAAGCTGTGAGTTTAGAAGCAAACACTAGAAAGAGACGACAATTACTGGGTAAGAAATCGTATTAAATAAACACTTTCAGACAGTGTAAATGACTCTAATTCGTTGACGTTTATCGGAGGCACTTGTTAAGAAATTATTTTTCAAAGTTAAAAAAAGGTACTATAAGATTAAAAGTGAATAGTTTTATAGGTGAGCAATCTGGCATGAGAAAACATGGTAGATTACCACGCCTTAATAATTATAATTAAATAATAAGTTGCCTTTGAATTTTCTTTCAGCAAAAACGACTTATTATCAGGAGCATATGAATTGATATCATAGAGCAAATTGACAATCCAACAGTTGAAACAAATTGTTAATAAAGATGTTAAAGAGAAGACAGGGTTTAAATTTGATTTTTGACAATATTGTAGTAAATGTGCCAAGACCTTCTACTTAGGTATTATTGTATGAAAGTCTAGAAGCAAAGACAAGTGAGATGTATCGTGTTGAAAGCCTTTTGAACAGTTTTCACCATTCCAGAAGCATTTTAAGCTTTATTTACATAAACACACATACATACATTGGGCTGCTTAATCCGTTCTAATAGCTATTTAAACGGTTCCAGGACCTATTTCGGACATCTTTAAGCTATTTCATAGCTCTTTAAACTGCTCCAGGTACTGTTTAAATCGGTTCTGCAGTTTTTTCTCCTTTTTTTCTGTGTCACTGTGGTTAGGGGTATAAAAGACAAAAACCACTTGTTTATTTCACTAATTCACTTCACATTTTCGTGTACAAATAATATTAGAATCCTGGACATTCACTCACGAACTGAAGCTACTTTAATTACGGTAGATTTTAAATCATTTATCATACGACATTGTACGCGACGATAAACAATTTTATCGCGAACATCTGACAGCCGCCGATACTAGGAACTACGCAGGATCCCAAGGATAGCCAATTAAATAAGCAGAAAGCAAGGTAAACAAGTTAATAAGCAATTAAAAGGAGCGTAATTCCACAAATATTCAAAACCCTGAAGAACGTCGTTACAAGTTCAATTGGATGCACACCAACAATTTAAAATTAATACGAAAAGCTTGCTTGATTTTGAAAAATCGAAAGCAAAAATGAGTTTTAGACTAAGCAGGGTTTGTTTCCAAAATATGAAATTCCACCCAATTTTTTCTGTTGATTATACCTATTGCGAATTCAATCCGAGGACACTCTGATTAATAAAATTTTGAACCGAAACATTGTTTCTGCGGCAATTAGATTTCATTACTTTATTATTAACATTTTCTTCATACTGGTAATTTAATATTTGGATAGTGCCTAGTTTTATCACCAGTTGGCAGCACTTTGCGATCATTTTTTTTTTTGATTTTGTATTTGAAAAGGTTTGTCCATTTATAAATTTTATTTTTACGGAATTGCTTAAAAGTTACTGCCAACTTTAATACGCTGTTGTTTTTTTACTTTTAATGTGAAAATATTGCTTTTTCGAAACGGAATAAAAATCGAAAAGGTTTGTTTACATCTAAACCATAATTCATTTGAAATGTTTGTATTAATAAAGAAAAATAGTTATTTATTTGCCAATTCCTTGCGTAATTTCATTAGGTGCATGGAACATAAAACTACGAAAAACAAGCAAAGCAACATATGCTATGGAAGATTCTTAGTTAACGTTTAGGATGGAGCTAGAACTGTTTTGGTTTGTTTATAGTGTAGTTAGCTTTTTATTATCTTTATACGATCAAAATTCATCGCTGCTTAGTTTTCATCTATACGTAAACTTTAAAAAGTTGGCACCCAACGTGGGGCTGTTACATTTGAAGTTTCATTACTCCATCTCTTGTCACATGTGTTACTTACTTACTAATTACACAAAGGTTAAAGATACTATGCAGCACAAGTGCCATTTTTTTCCCCCATTAACGAATTAACACACCAGCACTTGTTTGTATCAGAGTAGTTACTATAGACCCCCACGTTGGAGTAAGCAATTACTGTTTGCAAACTACTATTGAAAGTCAGACGGCTGAAGCTTAATGAATGATTTAATCAAAGTTCTTTGATTGGCAATTCACGTGAGTCTACACAAATCATCACTTAAATGAGAAATGATATATACACTTCAATAGGACATTATTTTATCATTACCAACGAAACGTCAGAGGTAACGAATGAATCGATTCATTCATTTATTCACGTCAGTATTTCGCTATCTTCAACGGCGTCTCCTGGAAAATAATTTCAAACATTTGATAGGAAATCTCGTTCACAAATTTGCCCTGCGCGCCCGTGACATAAATGAATGTATGTAGCGAATTATGCCGATGTGTACGTCACATTTCTCGTGGGTGGATGTATGCACGTGTAATATGTATGTATGTAGGAATGCCATAGAACGCATTTTCGTTATACCCTGCGCTCCTCGCCAAGGTATATTATGTTTTCCATAAGTCAACTACGTGACACGAAGGCGCGCCTTTTGAGCGTGTTTATTTATTACTTCTGAATGAAACGGAATTGGAACATGATTTAGTGTAGGTCTGTCACGTTTCATTATGAGCTCACGCTTATTGACTGAAGCTGTCCCCTAGTTTATATATAAAAATGTTGTATGCTTACATAAGATCATACATCGAGGAGTAGATCTTTGATAGCAAATAACAAATTTCTTTTTTGCTTAAAAAAACCATCATTTTTGGGCATTTGGGCATCACAGCCTCAGGCATGTCCTCAACACCGACGACTGCTATGGAGACCATATATGTAGATGTAGATGTAGATAGATAGAAGGGTGATGTTACACTGCGACCTAAAAGATCTATTGTTTCCCTATTCTTGCTGCTTTACAGCTGGCCTTCCAATCCTATTTCTTTCAGAAAGTGTAGGATGTCAGAGGGCCCCAGTCTAGCTAAGTCTCCCTCTTCGATTTCACATGCTCCCAGGTGCAAAGCCCTCGAGTTGCACAGTGCTACGCAATTTGAGAGGAGGTGGATGGGTGTTCCATCCTGTTCCCCACAAAATCTACATTCAGATTCCTTCGCTAATCCAAGCTTACTCAGACGTCCTTTCAGTCTATAATGGCCTGAAAGTATTCCTGTTAATATGCGAACATTGTTCTTACTCAGGTTGATGCATTCTGTAAACCTCTTCTGGTTATAAGTTCCCAGAAGAATTTTACTTTGGCTCATTCCCTGGAGATTTTCCCAGTAACTTTCTCTGCCCCATTTCTATTTTCACTTTCTTCAGTATTGTACTGCTACTTAACCCGAAAAAGGCATTCCGGTCCCTTTTTGCGAGGTTATCCGTTATTTCGTTTCACTCCAGTGTGACCCGGAACCCACAGGAGGGTTACTTTATTTCTTTTGCCTAGCTTTAATTTCTCTAGGTATTCCCAGACCATCTTGGAACTGATTTCATATGAACTCAGCGCCTTGATGGCTGCTTGACTATCAGACATGATGATAATCTCCTACTTCCGATAATTTCTATCCATATTGAACTGAACACATCTTTCAATAGCGTGTATTTCCGCCTGAAATATACTTGGATATTTTTCCAAGCTTTCGCAATATGTGGTTCTAGGCCCACATATTCCTATTCCAGTTCCTTCTACCGTTTTGGAGCCATCAGTATGCCATTTGATGGCATTTCTATTCAAGTTCAAGATGGTGTTATGATCCCACTCGCTCCTGTTACTGAGCTTTGTGATGAATTCCTTCACAAAGCTGCATTTTTTTAACATATCATCCCGGGGCATATCTCAGGTTTGATCACCGTCAGGAGATTGAGGCCTATGGCTAATCGTTCCTTCCTTAACCATTCTGAGTGTGGTTCTTTTTGCCACGCCCTCTACTACAATATGGAGGGGGGCAAGATCCAATACTACTTCGATAGCTGCTGTTGGGCAGGTTCTCATGGCCCCCGTTATGTATACACATGCTAATCTTTGCACTTTCGAGAGGTTAATTCTCGCGGTGGCCAGATTAGTTCTTTTGCTCCATGCTACTGATGCATAAGTGATGATCGGTCTCACTACCGCTGTATACATCCATAGCAGTATTTTTGGGTTGCATCCCCAATTTTTCCCTGTAAAGTTTGTGCACACTATCAAAGCTCTTTTAGCCTTGTTGGTTACTTCAAGTTCATGTTTGTTCCATAGAAGTTTATTGTCTGGGGTAAGACCTAGATATTTAACCTCCGTTCTCCAATCTATATTTCCCAATCCAGTTTTATGGTTTAAGATTGGATTTTCTTTTCCTAGTAAATGCTACTAGGGTTGTCTTAGTGGGGTTGACATTGAGCCCAATTGGAGACCATTCTTGGGCTTCCCCTACTGCAGTTGGTGTTGTGGTCTGAAACAACCCTAGGGACTTATAGAGCAAAATGTAGTATATCCAAAGCTTCTCCGGCAAAGTCGGGGAACAGACATACCACTGTCCGTAAAGGCGGATAAGATCTCACCCGTTTTCAACTTTTCTGGGGGATACAGCGTAGATATCTCCAGCAGGGAAACTGCAATAACGTACATCCGCAAACCAAAACGGAGTCTATTCTACTGGTGAATCTAGAGAGACAGAGAGGCTTTTAGCCTAAGGGTCTCCCGCACCATTTTCCATGCCGAAATTATTGCTATCCAGACCTGTGCTAAAGGCATCTTAAACTGTCTGTGCAAGAATGGAACGGTAGAAATAATCTCCGACAGCCAGGCTGCCCTCAAAGCTTTGCGGGCTGTCAGATTTGACTCTGAGGTGGTACTGGGGTGCCATAGAAAACTTAAACAGCTGGCGGAACATCTCAACGTAACATTGAGATGGGTGCCAGGTCAGTCTGGGGTCAAAGGCAATGAAATAGCTGGCGTTAGCAAAGAGCGCTAGCCAGCTATGGTTTTTAGATCCAGAACCGACGTGTGGTAGCTCATATAGCAGCATCAAAACGTTTGTCAGGTATCAAATTCCTGCTAGGCACTGCTCCTTTTGGAATGAACTCGCGGCCAAGTACTGTAAGATTCTAGGGGCTTCATCCGAATAGAAGACCGAAGGAGCTTCATAAGCAGAGACAGATTGAGATTCCTCACAGAAATCTTAACTGGGCACTGCGCACCAAACAGACACATGTATCGCATGGGGCTAGGGAACTCTCCCTTCTGCAGAAAGTGCGGGAGTGTGGAACAAACTTCTCGTCAACTGCCCGGCCGGGAATGGGGAAGGTAGACGCACTTTGGGGTCGATCGGTTGGACGAACCCAAACTTGGTAAGTTAGCTCTTGCTACGCCAGATTGCAAACATTTTTGATAGGATGCAAACTGACTAAGAGGGCTAAAATTGACATGGGGCCACAATAGGTCTTTCTGGCCGAGCTGCCTTCTTCGGTTTACACCCGTCCATGGGGAAAAAAAAAACTTCAAGTGAACGGCCAAGAAAAACAAGTGTTTGCAAACAAACGAACGTTATTTGTTATTACATATAATATTTCTGATTTACTATAGCAAAAGTACTGCATTTTTTTACAGTGTACAGTTACTTTAAAAAGATTTTTGTGTTTTTAAAGTATAATTTTGAATTAAAGGCCTACTTACAGCATAATGTAAAACTTTGCCATGTCATAAAAATATAATATAAGAACTAGCGGCAATAAATGAACTGAAATTGACATTTTCAGTATAGCGTTGGAGGTCCACTTTTATACAGTAAAATGAAATCATGTCACTTTGATGCTATTTTCGAAGGTGGCAATAAATGAATGTACATAAAACGTGGTTGCGGAGAAGGTACTACGTTGGCCTTACGAAATTTTGTCGTTTATGTGTTTTGAATAGAAATGATCCAAAAATAAAGTTTCCATACATAACATCAGCGTACCATTAAAAGATTGTTAACAGGTATGGAACGATGCGATATGAAAGCTTTGCCCTTGGATCATCTCTATTTAGAACACACAAACACAAAAACAGGTTATTCCAAAAAAGCTTTGAAACAAATAATAACCTTTTCTACACGAATAATGTCTCTTTTATGTTTATGTAGTTGGATTTAATCTCTGAACTTAATCTATCCCACTTTGTATTTACGTGTAAATGTATAGGTTCAGAAATAGCCCGTCATTTGATACAAATTACAAATCGATTATTATAGACTACGGCAACAAATCTTTCCCTTTATAATGACGACCATTCGCCATACACAAACCGATTAAACCGGGGCTCGCTCGCCCGCCTCTGAATGACCACCACGACCGGCAATTAGAGACAATCCCCGGGATTGAGCTTTTATCGGTCCCGATTACATGGCGTACTGTTATTATTATTAGAAAATTTCTGGCTGACCTGAATGCTACCATCAAGTCAGGTGGAATAAATTCCCGTGTCGGCGGAAACGGTACTGTATTATTACATCGCGAAATTGGAAGTCGAACGACTTATTCGCGTGTATTACGTTTCTCCCTGTATGTGTTAAGTTGTGATTTATAAAACGTTTGCGTTAGCAGCAATAACTTGCCACTGTAGCTTTTGGTTAGCAATTTGACGAAGTTTTCTGTACTTTCCCTAACAATCTACTATAAATATTCAATTAGCGGATAGTTCTACAAACTTACAAAAACTAGTAATGAGTTGCTATGATACAATCAGCTACTTTGTAGCAATTAATAAATATCGGCAAAAGACTACTATCATCAACGTTTGAACTGGTGCAGAAAACGACAGCATTGGGAGGCAGATTGGTACAATGTCGTCTTCAGCGATGAATGGCGATTCTGTCTGAGTATGCACGATGACCGTATGCCATACCTGATATGCAGTATTTGTACTTTCGGTTGCATAAATAATCGAAGATTTGTGGAGCTTCAATTCGCATTTAATTTGTTAAAGATGGTGCACAGGACTATTGGAGTAATGGTTTGGAGCGCTATTAACTATGGTAGCCGATCACCACTGCTCTTTATTCGCGGCAATATGATAGAACTGCGCGTTATGTTGATGATATAAACCACTTCACCACCTTATCCAGACGGCCGTCCACAGGTCCTTTTTCAACAATACAGCGCATGTCCCTATATTGCTCGTCAAACTATGGACTTTCTCTGAGAAGCAGGTGTTAATGCTTTGCCGTTAGTAGACAGTCCACTTTGCACCATCCTTCACAGACTCTGGCACAGTTAAGACACGAAGTGTAAGTTGCTTGGAATGAGATGCCATAAGCAGATGTAGGTATATATATAAGTAAAAGGATGGTGTTACACTGCGACCTAAAAGATCTATTGTGTCCCTTATTCTTGCTGCTTTACAGCTGGCCTTCCAGTCCTATTCCTTCTAGAAAGTGTAGGATGTCAGAGGACCCCAGTCTAGGTAAGTCTCCCTCTTCGATTTCACATGCTCCCAGGTAAATGCCCTCGAGTTGCACAGTGCTACGCAGTTTGAGAGGAGATGGATGGGTGTTTCATCCTGTTCCCCACAGAATCTGCATTGAGGATCTTTTTCCAATCCAAGCTTAGTCAGGTGTCCTTTCAGTCTACAATGGCCTGAAAGTATTCCTGTTAAAATGCGAACATTGTTCTTACTCAGGTTGATGCATTCTGTAAACCTCTTCTGGTTATAAGTTCCCAGAAGCATTTTACTTTGCCTCATTCCCTGGAGATTTTCCCAATAACTGGATTTTCTCTGCTCCATTTCTATTTTTTGGTTTCTTCAGTATTGTACTGCTACTTAACCCGCAGAAGGGTTCAGGCCCTACAAAAGGCATTCCAGCCCCTTTTTTTGCGAGGTTATTGTTATTTCGTTTCCTTCCACTCCTGTGTGACCCGGAACCCACAGGAGGGTTACTTTATTTCTTTTGCCTAGCTCATTTAGTTTCCTTAGGCATTCCAGACCATCTTGGAGCTGATTTCATATGAGCTCAGCGCCTTGATGGTGGTTGACTATCAGACATGATGATAATCTCCTGCTTCCGATAGTTTCCTATCCATATTGAACTGAACACATCTTCCAATAGCGTGTATTTCCGCCTGAATATACTTGGGTATTTTCCAAGCTTTCGAAATATGTAGTTCTAGGCCATATATTCCTATTTCAGTTCCTTCTGCCGTTTTGGAGCCATCAGTATACCATTTGATGGCATTTCTATTCAAGTTCAGGATGGTGTTATGATCCACTCGCTCCTGTTATTAGCTTTGTGGTGAATTCCTTCACAAAGCTAAATTTTTTTAATATCATCCGGGCATATCCAGATTTGATCACTCGGAGATTGAGGCTATGCCTAATCATTCCTTCCTTGACCATTCTTAGTGCGGTTCTTTTTCGCCCGCCTCTATTAAAATGTGCCACAAGCAGATATCGACCATCTAATTTTGTCGATACCCAGACGTGCACAGGAGTGTACTCAGCTGCGGTGTCCTAAACACATTATTATTATTTTTTCCGTGTTACATGTTAATAAATCTTCTTCTTGCAAATGTTATCGTTTTGTTTTTGATGTAAAACTATCATATTAAAAATAAACGATAATTTCAGTTTTAAAAACATTACTGATTAATATATTCTTTTAATTAAAATTGAAAAATGAATCAGTGATAATCCAACCACCAAATAAGTCAGATTTATGTTCGCGTGCTCAAGGATATGTAGGCTTACACTAGATTGGTCGAACCTTCGTAATTTAAAGTGAGGTAAATGCTCTCTACAAGGAGTTTTGATTGCTCTTTTAATTTGCCCAATAGTTTGAGCTTGGTTCCTACATAATACTTCATAAATTCCTGACTTTTCCAAGCAATGGTATCATTGGTACTGAAATTTGTGCTGAACTGTTTTAAAGTGAATAATGAATAATGCAAACTTTATTTCAAGGCAAGGTAAGAAATGCGTCACAAAAACTTACATAAAAATCATTAAATACAAACTCTAATTTGATGAAACAAAGAAAAAAGACAAAGAAAACTAAAACTATTGAAAAATTAAATTAAAAGCGAATAGTTATACTAAAAACTACTGAATTCAAAAAATTCTGTGACTGTATAGAAACATTCCGTATGCAGCCAAGATTTAACTATTTGTTTAAATTTTTTAAAAGTAAAAGTTTCCATTGTTAGGCAAATGGTTATAAATTTGAATTCCTAAAACATCTATACTTTCAGCTGTTGACTTCAGATGATGCTGAGCAGAATGAATTCGCGGATTTCTTAATTTAAATTTATGTTCACACTGCGTAGGCTTTCACGGCCGGTGTAACTATAACTAACAGCTTCTTGCGGGTTTCGCCGTGTGTCCAAACTTTCGCTCGACGTTTCGCTGTTCATACTGACAGCTTCAGCGGCGAAACCCGCAAGAAGCTGTTAGTTAAATTTATGTTCGTTATTGTTTTTATTAATAAAAGTGCTTCTGTGTTTATGTACACAGCAGCTACTTTCCAATATGTACAATTCACAAAGTGTTAATATTTTCAAAGAAATGAAATAAGGCCTACATGACGTCAATTGAGTAACACCCGCTAGACATCTAACCGCCGCTTTTTGTTTAAGAAATACGTTTTTTGCAGAGGCACATGTCCCCAAAGTAGAAGTCCGTAGAGTAGGTGAGAATGAAATTCGGCATAATATACTTGTTTCGATATATGTGGCTCAAGTATATTTTTAAGTGATCTAAGTTTAAAAATAGATTTATTCAAGGTCGATATTAATGATCGGCAATGATTATCCCAATTCAAGGTGGGTGTAAGAGTTAAACCCAAAAGGATTACTGATTCAGAGGATTTTAATTGCTCATTATAAATGTGTATCAATAAATGTGTATCCAACTTTTTTTGCAAAGTATGAAAAAAGATGTATTTTGTTTTTTTGAAATTTAATGATAGCTTATTAGCACAAAACCATGCAAAAATTTTGTCCAGCATAATATTTGTAAGGGCTTCAATATTGTTTTCATTTTCCGAAATTATTACGGTGACATCATCGGCATAGCATGCGACCATGAAATCACAAAGAAATTCAAAAATATCGTTTAAAAACAATGAAAAAAGCAATGGGCCAAGTACAGACCCTTGAGGGACACCTATGTTATTGGGCAATAAGGGTGATGTCACGTTGTAGCTCGTTTTAGCGTTACTGACACTTATTTCCACGCACTGTACTCTGTCAGAGAGGTATGAAGTAATCCCATTACCGCGTAAGCCTAAAGAGTAAAGCTTTTCACATAAAAGATCATGATTAACACAATCAAATGCTTTCGACAGATCGCATAAGATAGCGACAGGATATGTTTTGGATTCCATGTTCCGTAACACACAATTATATATTTCTAGTAATGCCGAAGCTGTAGATCCTGCCAGCTTTAAGTCCATGTTGGGACTGGGGTATAAGATTGTGCTTTTCTATAAAGTTATCTAAGCGATTGAGAATGGCATATTCAAAAAGCTTAGAAAAACTTGATGTCAGGGCAAATGGACGATAGTTACCCACATTTAGTCTGTCACCTTTTTTATGAACAGGTTTAATTAATGTTTTTTTTTTAGAAGGTTTGGAAAAATCCCTTCTTCAAAAGAGGCATTAATTAGATGTGTAATTGGCATTAATATCTCATTTTTACACTGTTTTAATATATTTGCTGGTATACCGTCTGGACCCGCCGTGAATTTATTCTTAATTTTATTAAATATCGTTAACATTTCAGCTTCTGTAAAAGGATTTAAATACATCGTAAATTGATTATGTTTAATATGATCATTTGATATGGTTTGTTGGGAAATATTTTGTGAAGTCAGTAAAGGGGTAGTTTGAAAGTATTCGTTAAAAATGGTAGCAATCTGTATAGGGAAATTTATAGTTTCATCACCGAGTTTGATAGCTAAGTTTTTGGTAGTTTTACTATTATTGTGTTTGTTTTGAATATTGTGTATTATGTTCCACGTAGTTTTACTCTTATTTTTGTGAGTTCATAATTTTGTGTTAATAAAGTCATATTTTGTATTGGTAATTAGGTTAGAATGTATAACTTTGCGGAACTTATACAAGTTTTGCAAAACCGGATATTTTTTTTGTAATATGTATAAATCTTTGAGATTATTGCTAGATTGACGAACTTCATCATTTATACAATCACGATAGTTATTTGCAGAATATTTCTTAATATAAGGAAATGATTTATCAAAATGAAAATAAAATATGTCAAAAAAAATCTTAAATTTGTCATGGATATTGTGAACAGAAAGTACCTCATTCCAATTTTCATTTCTTAGACATTGTGAGAATGTCGCCTTGTTAGCTGTAGAGTATGCCCTGGTGTATTCGAAGTGTTTTATTGAAGAGCTTGGTTGTTCCATAAAGATCAGCAAAAGTCTGTGATCTAAGTAATGAATATCTTTTACTTCAGGCTGAAGATTGATCTGCAGATTCGTAAATACGTTGTCAATACACGAATTAGAGTTTGGTGTTGCTCTAGTGACATCAAAAATTTGTGCACTAAAATTAAAAGTGTCTAACAGATTAGTTAGTTGGGTATACTTAGGGTTAGAAGCGCAACAGTTAATATTAAAATCACCAGCTACTATAATTGGAATATTGACATTGAAGTATTTTTCTAAAACCATAGATATATTTAATAAGAATATTTCGAATTCACCATCAGGCGACCTATATATACTGAAAACAATCAATGGCCGTAGTATACAACGTCTGCATCCTTGATTCTAATTTTCCATATAATATTTACGTACCGTAAGTAAAGTAAAAGCCATTTACAGATTTCATGTTTTTCCATTCCACCTTCCCTAATCGATGGAAAAAATGCAAAATTATACCAGTTTTTAAGAATGGTGATCGACGCAATATTAATAACTACAGACCTATATGTATTTTGTGTAATTTTGCTAAAGTGCTAGAACAGGTATACTGTATTCCAGAATTTATACGCATGTTAAGCCATTTCTATCGGTGCATCAACATGGTTTTATGCCTGGAAGATCTACAATAACAAAATTGGCTAATATTACCCAATGTATTTCAACAGCTTTAGATAGTTGTAAACAGGTCGATGTTATTTATACCGACTTCACTAAAGCATTTAATTCGATTGACGATAGAATGCTATTAGTTTAGCTGGATGGTATGGGTTTTGGACCGATGCTACTTAAGCTAATGGCTTACCTGTTAAATAGAAGTGTTTACGTTTTTTATAATGGATATTCATCCTACGAGTTCCCACTGACATCTGGTGTGCCTCAAGGGTCGCATCTTAGGCCTCTACTATTTAATATTTATATTAATGATTTGTTGAATAGCTTAAACTATGATTTATTAGCTTATGCAGACGATTTGAAAATTTTTAGTACTATTGAGAAAGTTACCGATTGCATAAAACTATAGATTAACCTACTTCTGATTGAGAGTTGGTGTTTGCTGAATAGCATATCATTGAATGTGGAAAAATGCTCTGTAATTTCATATACAAGGTGTTTGAATCCAATCATCCAACAATATGTTGTTGCGTTGAAACTTATTACAAGAAGTAATAGTGTGTGTGATTTGGGAGTGCTATTTGATGCTCGTCTGACATTTTCGGACCATATAACAACCATGTGCTCAGCAACTTCTAAAACATTAGGTTTTGTAATGAGATCATGTCACAACTTCAACAATTTACAGGGAATTAAATCTATTTACTTTGCACTAGTTCAAAGTAAATTGGAATATGCATCAGTTATCTGGTACCCTCATTATACACATCAGACGTTGGCAATTTAGAGAGTACAAAAGGGTTTCTTAAAGTACTTATCTTTTAGATTAGATGGGACTTACCCTGGTCGCGGTAGTGACTATAGTGTGTTAACACAGCATAATTATCAGATAGGCGGGACAGATATAGTGGTAGATTTATGTTTAATTTAATTGAAGGTGTAGTTGATTCGAGATCTCTGCTAGCTTGTGTTAATTTTAATGTTCCCGCGCGCAACACCTGTTCTACTGATTACTTATGTCTTCCCACTGCTAAAACCAATATCCTAGTTAAGTCTCCGGTTTTACATATGATGAAAAATGTTAACAAATTGTATGATTAGTACTTTTTATTTGTTTACCTTATTTTTATTTGTATCTACCTTAATTCTTTGTAATCATAGCTATTTTCAAAAGATGTACATTGCCGTTGATCGCTTAATTCTTGTAAAGTTATGTTTATACTTTATGTTTATATGATCTATCCATGTTTACTTTTCTTATTGATACATGATTTAATTTTGTTTAGGCAACCATTCTTACTTCTTACTTTAATGTATACACAATTTAGTTTATTTGTTGTCCTGTAAATAGTTTAATACTGTTGGACAAATATTGTTTATTATTATTATTATTATTATTAGCATTTACTTTATGTTTAAAATATCCTTCAAAGGATTATTGCAGCTTCAAATATGTATGCATTGTTATAATTATTAAATCATGAAATGAACGCAACATTGGCAATTGGTTTTTGTTGATCTCAGTATTAAAACAATAAGATTGGAGTTTTAACAAAAGTTCTAAAGTCTATATGCTCAAAGTAACACTATACAATGCTATTCTTAGACTTAAAAGTTATTCGGTGTATGTGTGTTGCAGAATGATCGTGTTGGTATAATTTACGACCTAGAAAGATGCAAAATAGAAATCGAAATGAAAAATACATTACGTAATTATTAATGTGAACCAAATGTAGCCCTATGCATAATGTATATGGATATTAGTTTAATTATTTATTTATCCGGCAGCATTAGCAAAATACATGTTAATGTAAATATAATAATATAGAAAAGAACACGTGCAACTATAGCTACCTACATTGCCGACTGGAAATATATAATTAAATAAATTTAAAAAAATAGATACTTAGGGACGCTTTATTCACTGGTCTCCATCAAAGATGCCGTTGATGTCATCAAATTGGTTTCTTTATTCAATGATTGTACATCAAAATGAGTTGGAATTTTCATTTGTTTTGTGGTGTTCCATCAATGCCACCATCAGTGAAGTTTGGTTAGTTGGTTGATTGTTGGAGGAGGCACAAACAAAATTGACAGTTGATATTACGTAATATAAAAGAGAGATTTTTTTATTACGAAATGATCCAAAATGTTTTATGACTTGTTAAAGTAATGGACTACATTTCAATGTTAATTGAATTCAGTACTTCCAAAGTTTTTATATACTTCTTCATTATGTTGTAAAGATAACTGCATTAGACTGAATATTAACAGTTAATTAGTTCGCAGTGAGGAATTACTCTGTTAAGGAGAACAATTTATTAACGTTTGTATCTGAGCAGACAATAGTAATACATAATAATTTACACTAGCCAGAAAACTACTTCAACACATAACTTCATTCACGTGATTGAAATAAATATATCGAATTGTTAAGATAACACTAATAAATGGTTAAATTCAGGCAATTATTTTTAATGGAATATACAACATAACAATCTTCTTGTTTAAATGTACGATTCGAACATCTCAAAAGATATCACAAGGAGTGTAGCGAAGTAATAGACACATAAATATCCGATTACTCCACGCTACATCAGATTTAATTAATTCGGTTGATCAAATCTGATGTAGCGCGGAGTGATCGGATATTTATATGTCGATACAAATATGTTGAATTAACACTTTTAATAGTTATACCAACCATCAGAAAATGGTTTCACAGAAGTAAATACTGTTTACACAATGAATGGCATAAAATTACATTAAATATTATTGTGTTGAATCAATAGTAAAGTGTTAACAAGTTTTGTAATTGATTCTGTGTAAGTTATTATATTTCCAAACTCATTATTCTTTTCTAAATTTTGCTAATTTAGCAATATTATATCTACAAATATGACTACATTTAATTGATTAATGACAACCCTTGGAGAATTGTTGTATTTTGTGATGTTAATAAAGTTTAGACTACATTGCTCGCATTCAAAATGAAAACAGTATGTCCTGCATGTTATAAATTCATTCAGTGAACTAGAGTTTTTTATTCAATTAGACATGACAGTATTTTTTTAATGCATCTTTTGGAAACTAATTGGTAATATTTTGACTTAATTCACGTGACTTCCATGCGATTGAAGAAAAAAGGGTTTCTGACAATAAAGGCGCATATCACAATACCCGATTCTCGGATTTTTTCTCACACACTGACACGTACACTTCTTACATTCCCAACTCTGTTGCAATTTAATTATTTCACCCCGTCTATTAGAATCATTAGAGATGAATTTTAAAGAAAAAAAATTAAACGATTACCCACGGATAGAAATTTTATGAAGTAAGGCGTATTTACGCTGAAAGCCTTAAATCCATCGGAATTCAATTTGTGGCTTTTAGGGGGAGATACTGCTACACTTTTTACGCCGCCACAAAAAAAAGTCATTTTCACGAAGATGCCAACCGCTAAGATATAATCGAACCGCTAACGAAATCAGCCGATACGCGAAATCTTTTTTAAGTGCCTCTCATAACTACGATTTTTTTTTCTCTTTATCACTTATATTCCGACGCCATCGGACAGGACAAAGTGATCTATTTCTATTCCATTGTAAGTTCCCTCCCCGTCTAACAATGAGAAAAAGGAACGTATCGTAGGACACTTATTTTAAACGAGCTCATTGTATTTATCTCGGGAAACGAGAACCAGTTCCGCTCCCGCGAAAAAAAAAAATCGGAAGTGATGTGATTTTGTCCCATTTAACACACTTTTGTTCCCCCAACACGGAGGGTGCATCCTTCGACTGGGAATAAAAAGAAATGCCTCTTTGTCAGGATTTCGTTCGTCTCAACGAAATTTGTTACATTCCTGTTCGGCATCAAGGGGAGTAAAAATGTGGTAAAGATAAGCCTCGAATGCGATGTGGCGTTTTATTCGGTCATGAATTTTAATAGCGGATCATAGTTCATATTCATATATGTAAGCAAAATTAACCAACAGCCATAAGAATAATAAGTTGGGTAAAGTTTTCAAAGTTTTTGAAAAAATACTTTTTAAACGAATATATCGGTTTCTGGACAAACACAACATTATAAGTAAATATCAGAATGGTTATGTAACTGGTAGATCACCCACCACAGCAATATATCAAGTTTTATCAGAAATAATTGAAGGTATTAACAACAATCAGTGCACCTTTGGAATTTTCATGGATCTTACAAAAGCATTCGATTGTGTCGACCATGGTATGCTGTGTGCTAAACTTGAAGCTGTGGGTATAAGAGGTGTTGGACTAAGATTAATAACATCGTATCTGCAAAATAGAAAACAAAGACTGGTAAACAATACTAATGGTAAATTCTCAAATTGGGCGTCGTCATCAAGAAGAGTACCACAAGGATCGGTGTTGGGACCTCTTTTGTTTTTAGTCTATGTTAATGAGCTACCAACACAAGCTGGATGTAAAACGGTGCTCTACGCTGACGATTCAACGGTGGTCTTGAAGTCTGAATTGGAGACAGTTAGCGCTGGGGTGAAGTCTGTATTGGGGACTTTTGATGAATGGTGTACGCAACATAACCTAAAACTCAACATCGAAAAGACAAATATTATGCATTTCACCTATTTTAAACAAGAGCCAATCACCATTGATTATCAAGAGAAACAATTAGAGACGCAAAATACTGTTAAATTTTTAGGACTTCAACTTGACATGCAGTTGAATTGGAAGAACCAGATTGACTATCTAGCAGGGAAAATCTCTTCGTTGTGCTAAGCTCTACGAACAATATCTAAATACGTAAATGAAAGTGCCAGCCTGACAGCTTACCATGCGTATGTGTATTCTCGTTCCTGTTATTCCAACAAAAAAATATATACTTACCTTAACAGCCTTTACATAATAGAATGTGTTGTGTTTGTGAAAAAAAAAAACTTTAACTTCTTCACCGAACGTCAGCTGGAGCATGTCTATAATATCAGAGGGATAAAAATGGATACCTACTTCCGATACAGACAATAAAGGCAACTGTTAATAAAGTGCTATCGTACAAATGATCAAAGTTTTTAATCATTTACCGGCAGACATAAAAAACTTACCTTTACGATTACTGAAACAAAAATTACAAAATATATTAGTTGTCAATGCCTTTTATGATTTACAAGAGTATTTTACCTACAAATTTCAATAAAATTACTAAGTTATTTTTTAAATAGTTCACATAATCTTATTTTTTAATCTCCATTTGTTCCATTTGTTTGTATGTATATGTTTATATCTGTATGTAAGTATAGACCTTCTATGTAAATTGACGTGTTCAACACATTTATATGTATTATTGAATAAATTGCTATATTATTATTATTATTATTAAAAGCATCGGCTGCATTTTGTCAGGGTTCCAAATGAATAATAATGTACCGAGAAAAATATTTCTTTGTCATTAAGAAATGTACTATCTTGCATCACCCACTTTATTCAATAGCTCTTACCAATATTTAATGTTATATTGAATGTTGATTCGGTCAACTATAGGAAATTGTTTTTTTTTTCCTAAAAGTGATGAAGTAAACTTAGTTGAGATAGACATAGGGTTTTGCATGATATTGAAATGACCCAACTATATTATGAATACATTTAGTACTCATCTGTTCGCCAGAAGCACAGGATCGTAAAAAGCATAAATGTAAATGAAAGAAACATAGTTTTCGTATTATCATAATAATAATGTAAATATGGTCCAGATTTAATTTAATTTTAAGGCATTCATAATTGTATTATGAATAATAATATAAATTAGCATAGTAGAATAAATACATAATTTATTAAAAAAGGCATTTAAAAACGTATATGCAATATGTTCGAAGATGTAGCCGGCCATTCGATACAACCTTTCCTTAATAATAATTCGATTATGAATTTCTCGGTAAAAAATTGAAAAAAAATGTAGGTGACGGTCGTGACTTATTTTTTGGGCCAAACTGTATGAATATACCATAAAAAGAAACAACTAAAAACAAAAATCGGCGTGTTCCAGCGCTTTTCAAAAAAAAACAAATCCTGCAATTTTAAATAAATTTGTTGGAACCCACGCATCCTCACAGTATATATTTTGCGTTGGAAGTAACTGCGAAATGAGAAAGAATACGTTTTACGTGGTGAAACTAAAAAAAATCAAGCACACTCCTAATTGCTATTTGCGGGTGGTGGATGGTTGTGGTAAACATCTGGCTACGAAATAAATTATCTGAAGGATTTTTTTTTATCCAAATTGACTAAAAGCTTACATTGATACACTAACATTCTGTCCTTTAAAAGATATAAAGTCCATAACCCAGCTTTCTGGTGATAATTGCAAAATTTGCAAGCATTTACTGTAGAAATCGAAAGGATTCTGATGCAATAATCTTGTTCCATTACTTGAACATTGCAAAAATGTAATAATTAAATACACTTTTTATTATTTTGTTTATGATACGGTAATCACTGAAGGTAATTATATAACGCGACCCGTCTAAATACCACAAACGTAATTGTTATTAACGAGTTGCCTGAAAACTTCATCTTTCTCGTGGAAAATGCAGCAGCAGTTGGTCGCGATTTAACGCCATTTAACTAAGGTTATTTTTCATTATTTCATTCTACGTTGCCAACGAACGTTCGTCTGGTAATAATGCTTTCGCGCATTGCTTCGTTTGCCAAGAATCGGGTCATCTGTCATCTTCAATGTAGCACAATGGCTGGTGGTGATTGCGGCCCGGGGAGCAATATTGAAAAACAATTCACCTACTTTTAAAAGCACAAGTTTGTTCCGTCACTGCTGCATTCAATGGTTACTGCTTTTCCAGTATACTTTATCTGCTCGTTAAATAATATGTATAACGGATTTCGGAATGAGTGTCATTGGAAAGGTAATCAACGAATCATACGTGTTCGATCAATAGAATACTATAACATGTGATCTGTGTATTCCGCAGAAAATACCTAACAAGGTTTTTATTACGTGAATCCGTTACACTAACGAGAGATTTGACTACTAATTGGAAGCGTATGTCGTTTGAAATGGTAAATCAATGGACTTGCTCTTTCAATTATACGAAGTAAAGAGACCAATTCATCCTAGCGAATAAATTTAATACACTAGCGCATCGCAGAAAAAGGAACAATGCGAACTGGAGAAATGATGAAAGTACGCGTTTCAATATACAGGGTGTATCAGATATAGAGGGGAATATAATAATATGTAGCAGCTGTAATCATATACAATCAAAAAGTCTTAATGCACAGGGGGTCTATCTGTAAGCATTAACGAGATAAAAAATATTTTATAAATGCCGTGGGCTAGAGCCGCACCTGTGTCCAACCTAAATGCTGTCCCGAGTGAGTATACCCCCACATACCACTATCATTCAGCCATTACCGCTGTTAGTTTCGTGCGGATCGCCGCTTGCAGTGCAAGCCACTTCGAACATTTTATTTAAATTCTTCCCGTCTCGAAAAAACGATCCTTTTCAGAACCATCATGATTTCATATAAAGAAAATCGAAGCTTGATGCATCGGCAAGAGCGCGGGAATGTATAGATTCATTTTCGCGCGACATCATAGTAAAACGGCGTGTTCGCAAATTTTCTGTACCTACATTTATTTCTGTGTAATTCGATTCAATTCATTTTGCGTAATTTGATTAAATAAATCCAAAAGAAATAACTCAGAGTCATGTGGTACCGTTTATTAAAAACTAACTCTCGATTCGACAAAGCAAAAGAAAAATATTTACGTTTTTTGTAACTACTGAAGTCGCATATCCGGTGAAACTCGAACTTCTTATCAGGATATTCAAAATAATGCTTTGTAGACTTACGTAGAATGCTCTTAACAAACAAGGAATGTTTATTTTATAAAAAGAAGAAATTTAAAATGCCTCAGTTTGGCCATTTTTTACAAAGGCACACTGGCCGATTGGCCTTTATTTATTCAGAATGACGTTAAATGGACTTACGGCATACCATTAAGAATAATACTAAGTGAGTGCAATGTATTGTATACATAATACCACGTTTAGCGGATGCTTAACATGACGTTTCTTTGCATGAGGCCCAGACTAAAGAATTTTTGGCTCTAAATTTTATCTTTTTTTTTGTTTTTTAATGATGAAATCCGGTTTCGGCGGGATTGTGCTTTATATGTCGTATAGTTAACACCCAAGCAAAATTTACTTTTGTATTTGATACACCCTGTATAGGCCGTTAAAACTGATTTCTACTAGTGCCGGCATACATACATAATGCATCTATATATATCTTTATTATATGACGTATACCATCGGTATTCGCATTTGATATTTATTTCTTGCTGCTGACGAATGACGAAAAAAATAATACTTTGGTGGTAAATTTAAATAGTTACAATAATTGCGACGTTTCAGCTGTATATATATCATATCGGCCCATTAATAGAGACTAAACCTATGCATAAAAACTCGCCATAGTTGCCAAACATATTCTAGTGAGGATCAGAAACTACTCTTGCACGCTGTCTTTCATAAACTACAAATGACAGTACTAATCTGGCACGCATTGATGAATGTAGGTCTTTGCTGTTATCAGTTATATCTTCTCACCTCAGCATTTTATTTATCTCTTTGTCATTTAAAATTCTTATAATCCTTCTGGTTATTTCATTGGCTTTTTTTTTATTTTTTTATGTCTTTATTATAAATTCCTTCCACTACAATGTTAATTTAAACATGTGGAGAAAATGAGAAAAATAATTAAATGACACTACTCAAGCAGCAGTGCTCAAGAAGTAGTTGGCCTTTTGATATTTACTTGTCAAAATAGGCCAATCTCAATAGTAGCAACAGTCTTAAACAAGCAACTCTGCAACATTACCTCTTCGATTTCCCGATTTGATGCCCTTACTATTTTATAACTTTATGTACGAATTCAGGAAAAAAGACGATTTGTTCGAGCATTTGCTAAATTTCTTTTTAATATTTTATTTTAGAACAATGCAAATCTTTGTACTGTATTGATTGTTACCAGAAGTTTGTTTAGTTGAATTAACATTATCTCAAACGAAGAAAGTTAATTACGAGTAAGCGAGCAGGGTGAAAATAAACAGTGAAGATAAATAATTAGTAATTAATTGTATTTAGTTTATTAGTAATTTTATTTTCATAGACTTTAAGTTTTGAAATAAATCCTTTTTACTAAATATATCGCCAACATTAATAATTTAAACCCGGAGAACATTACATTGTAGTTTTCGTTATCTATAGGTTTTTAAGAGAAGTTATGTTTAATAAACATTTATACTCTTTTATTCTTTCTGCAATATATTGCTTGGTTTGGCCAATATGCACTTCGTTGCAATCATTACAAAGAATTTTATACGCGATATGAGTTTGTTTTTCTATTGGAGTACTATCTTTAAGTTTAGTGTATAAGAATTTTAAATTACTATAATTTCAACTTTAATGCTAAATGAGGATAAAATGTTATTGATACTTTCTGAAATGGTTTTAATATATATGTAGGAGTACAATGTATTTGGGATTTGACTTTTTTGTTTGTGTATTAGCTGACTTAGTCCGTGTCCCCTAGTCATTAATACAGTATCTAATTTATAATTAATAGCTGTTAAATCTTTTTGTTTTTGGAAACCGTTTGACTTAATGTCTCCGGAAACACTGCAACCTGATGGCTTTTTGTATTTGGTTTGCCATTTCCTTGCCTTTACTCATTAAATTATCAGCCATTACAGTATTCTAGTACTCTGCACTAATTTGTACTAGTATCTGGCTGGTCAATCAAAGTAACCCTATGGCTTCATTATTGGCTTGCCAAACAATACCTCTCTTTTTGCGTCCAGAGTCTCACATTTACACAGAATCTATTAAGCGTTCTCTATCATCCATTGCAGTCTCCAGTTGGTATCTCCAGTGGTGATCCCAATCTTCTGTAGGGGTCCTTTCAATGCGCAGTGCCCTGTAAGGAGACCTGTTACGGTCCGAAGATGACTCCTACTAAGCTGCAGTGGATCTTCAGTCTTCTTCTTTGATGGTCCCCTAATAAAGGTGTTTCCATGAATTTGCCTGGTTTTCATATCCCAGAGTTCTTTGTGTTTTTCTTTCACCCAACGTCTTACATGCTCTCGTGCTGTGTTCTGGACACTCCTAGAACACGTTGGTGGGCTAATATATGAATATATATCCCTTCCTTGCTAATTCGTCGGTTTTTTCTTTGTTACCTAAATTTCCGGCACCGAAAGTGACGGTCGAGTACCGCAAAAAAATCGCGAGGCAAGAACTCAAAATAAAAAGACAAAAGGTGATGCACCTCCGTTTTACAAACCTTCGAAGAAATGGGTGGATATTCGGCAATCATGCAGGGTACCAGCCGGCTCGTCGGCGAGGGAGTGGGTTGATCGAAATACAAACCCAAGATGGATAATAATTTCGGCGTCACTGCTTAGGATTACTTACCCTGTCATGCCCCCTGATAAGCAGGAATCCAAGGTGATAATTAAAACTCGAGGGGTAAAACGGTGTGCAAATAAACTCATACACAAAAAAAATAAAAGAATGAATTTACTGATAAAACAGTTAAACTTTTATTAATAAAATTGTTAATAAAAAAGTTGGTGTTATTGACATAAAATTCAAGAAAATAAATATGATACTCTGTATCAGTAAACGTTAATAAAGACAATAAAAATAAGAATGAAATATTGTAAAACTATAACAGAAAATCCTGCGGTAGGATTCGAACACCGAACGCTTTGGCCAACGCAATCAGTTCACACACGTTATATAAAGAAAATTCTTAGGCTAAGAGTTAATTTAAATTCAAGAAAAGTTTTACAGTTACAAAAAAAATAAACTACTAAAATAAATCTAAATATTTGACTTGATTATACTTGTGGTGAACAACCACCCTGTATATTACAGGCCGATATACAATCGATTGATGTTTTAAGTAAATATTTTGAATTCGTTAAAAGAAACTGAAAAGATATATGAATACTAAAGTTAATCTATTTTACTGAACTAGTGATAGCCTCCGATCCTTGGTATAACATAAATAATTTACTGTATCGTTGAATAAAGCAATAAAAAAAACTGAATGATCGGGGTTGGTGACTTACTAATGAAAATTTTAAACGCGGACAAAATTTACAAATAAAAAGAAAGCGTGCAACTTAGCTTTTGTTCTCAATCTGCTGTTTCGGCCATGGAGATCCTCTCCGATCCGATCAGATCGTAGCCTCTAGGCTGTCTCGGCAATGCCCGAAGCAGATGGTCCACTGACTTTCTAAAGGAGGTAGGTAGGATTCTCCGAAGGGACTTAAAAAGGTCGCAGGAGTCCTCAGCCGCACGTGGGTGTTCAAAATCTCACATAAACGATGGGAAAATTCCAAAATTAAAATTAAAAGGCGGGTAAAAGAACCGTTAAATAACGAGGTTTTACAACGAAGAGAAGAAAGAAACAGAACGACGTTGCAGACGCGTGGGTTTTCAAATTATATCTCGATTTATGGAACACATCTGCTATAATATTCACGAAAATTCCACACCAAACACCAGCGAATATACAGCCAATGAATATTTCCAGTAAACTTCCAATTAAATCCACCAATGTGTAAAAATATCCAAAAATTCCGAAGATAGGAAGTATTACTGGTGAGAATGCCTCTAAACAACCACACAGAATGGACAGGAAACGGAAACAAACAATACGTCACACCACCAATCAGAAGACAGATGAATAAAATAAGAATACGGATATCGAGCTGCCCCCTAACGTCGAAAAGATGTAAACACAGAATAGGACAGATGAAAGGAACACGGTCAATCGCCAAATCGAATCGGTGCGTGGGAATCGATAATATCGACATCAGGAAAAATACAAGATAGGCGAAAGAAAAAAAAAACGTAACATCTTGCACTCTCAGCAAAGTGCCTTTATTGCTGTCTGTCAGGTTATTCAGTCCTCGAATGCATTCCCAAACCAGTCTCGATTGTGTTTTGGGGCTCGCTTGTGTCCCCAGTATCGCTTGGCTGTCTGTTCATTATAGATCCGCTTATTTTTATAAGCCCTCTGATTGAAATTAAATCATTTACTATTAAAATAAAATGTTTAATAGCTATTAAATTAAATTTATTTTTACTTAAGTAGTAATATTGTGAGATATTGGACCTGCTTGTGTTTTTTTTTTCATACAAAAAAATCCATATCAATTTTTTAAGGGATCTAAAGGCTTATAAACTCAATCATATGTCTAGATTTATAAAGAAAAGAAAACGAAAGTTTAAATATAACCGTGACGATTACAGCGTTTGAGCAACACACTTAATAAAAATCAAGTAAGTCATCACTGCCTTTTACAACATCTAATAACAAAAAAAGTGTGTGCGACGTTACCATTTTCATAGACATACCTACTCACGAAAGTAGGTTAAAAAGAAGTGGGATCATATTCACGTACCTACGTATCGCAATTTTATCTTCAAAGAGACGTGTATACGTAAGGCACGCATCGTATATCCGTCATCCTGGACGCTTCGCGATTCGGAGTAATATTTTTTCAAGGGAATTGAATTGCTCCTTACGAAAAGTAGCGCGGTCCCAACGAAGGCGAACGTCACCGTAAAGTACTCTTTTGAATCGAGTGTTCTTATAATAAATGCAAAGGGCGAGCGAGCGGCGCCGCTCACTTCGCCCAAAAATTAGTACTACAAATACGACCGGTACCTAACTGAAAATTCGTTTCACCTCCGCTTTTATTTGCCTAATAAAATTCCCTAACGCAGCCTGCGACTTAATTGATCTATTTACGTATATCGGTAAATCCCTCTCGACGCGCGACGTGCCGTACGAATGAGATGGAATCCGCATTGAATGGCGCAAAAACGTTTCCTAAATTAAACGAATCGCCGCTAATGGTATTAGAAGTTTAAAGTAATCGAGGCAGGGATACGCACGACAAAGGATTTCCTTCAACGGCAAAAACGGGAGAGGAACAAGTATGTACAAAGTGTATAAGAACTCGATCGTACTATTGGGAAAAAAGGTTTGTTTGACAAAATTAATTTATAACAATCTCTTCCAAAATGGTCTAAGCAGGTATATGTAGGTATGGAGATTCAAGCTTCTCCTACCATTAAAGTTTGTCAGTTCGGATGTATATTAAAATCACCAACAAGCAAATCGCACGGAGCCTTTTGGTTAACTTCAGCAAGGACATATCAGTGTTTCAGACTGACGTTACTGTAATTCATCACTGTATCAGAGAGTTAGAAAGATGGAGAGTTAGGTAAAGGTGTTTCTATTTTCTCTCATAGCCAGACAACACTTAGCGATCAGTTCCACACATGCTAACTTTAAGCTGGTTTCATATTACGTAAGCACTTTGAATAAGGTGCGCGCTCAAAGGAAATTTAGGTCTGGGTTTCCAGCCTGCAGGTATAAAGAGAAATTAGGCGGCGTACTATTCTGCTAGACGAAATTCCTCAAGAATCCTACTTGGAGCTCCAACGGTATTTCCCAAATGCAAAAGTCAACTCAATGAGCGGATATATAATGAGTGTAGGGATGGTGACAAACATCATCAGAACTAAGACAGGCAAAAGATAACTGAAAAATCAAAGACCTAAATTTCCTCAAAACTTTGCGGGCTGTCAGATTTGATTCTCTCCAAATGTTACATTGATAGATAGATAGATACATTTATTTTTGCAATTTTACCATTACATCAATTGTCATAATGTTTTAGCTTTCACGTGGTGAATTGGTTAGTATATATAAAAAAATAATACAAAAAAAAACATATATATTGTTATGGAGAGAGTATTTGATATTCTACTATTATTTAAAAAGGGAATGTTTCTATTTTACTTAGTTATATTTTAAAACTTACTAGATATAATAGAAAAAGGATATAATATGTAGCAGCAGACAGCTAGACGATGTCCAGGTGATGTAGGTAATCTCTGCATTTGCAGGTCCTTCAAGGCATTTTCCTTTAGAATTTTCCTTCAGGAGCAAGATGATCAGCAGTGATACATCTACACATCGAAAATGAATATTAGAATTTGTATAGTATATCATTACAATAGCTATTGACAGATCAAATTTGGGATCCACCTTTAATTCAAGTGAACAGTTGTAATTTCTTTTACAGAGTATTTATTTCTTTAAATTTTTGTTTAATAACGTTTGGATATGCATTGGCAGACCAATTGCTTTGATATGTCAACTGAAAGACAGGGTAAAATTGCTGGAAATTGAGTTCTGTAACAATTTCATGTGTATAAATGGTGGCCTACCTTTTAGGCACAGTAATGAATTTTTAAGATTGTTAATTTTTTATAGTAATAAGCGTTTAAAAATTTCAAATGTATTTTTCTCATAATTCAGAGACTCATACCTTTGTTATATAAAAATGTAAGGTGATTCAGATTTGTAATTTTATTTATTTTCACTTCGTTGAAACATACGATTGTTCTTGCGATCACATGGCCATTCTCATATGTAAAACAATGGAGGTTCCTCATTTCGGTTATAATAACGGATTTTGACAGACAGTTGGTCTCCTTGACGAAGACAATCGCTTTCAAGTCAGTTAAAACATTTTCAATTCGAACCATTCACTAACCGAGCCTTGTTCGAGGCAGACGTATTTCAGTTTGGTCTCGTAAAATTTAACGGCTATTCGATAAATCCAAATTTTTCCAAATTTCAACCTAAAAAAATATTGTTAATTGTTAAGCAAAGTTTATCACATAAATTTATTCCAAATTACACACGATTTTTGGGTAATTTTTCTCAACGACGATTTTTCCGAGTAATGTTCCTGTCCTGAGCGACCCATCCTCTCTGACCTGATGTATCTACGAGGTACGAGAGCCCATATCCGACCTGAACAGTCCTGACCACCGATGATCGCAGAATTCGGCCCTGTAAAAAAGGTACTCCTCGTCAAATCTACCTAAAAAATAAACGTATTATTTCAATTCTAATCTAAATTGAATTGTACTTATAAGAAATTTTATTTAATCCGTTCTGCAATAATTTGAGGTTAGAAAATCGTTTGTAAACATAGCTAAGCGGTCTCCAGTTACTTTGGGGAAATTTGTGTAATTAGGTTTATAAGTATTTGTTATGTTTTACGTTACGAACCAATATCCAGTGATTTACCATCAAGGTTGGCTACTCTGTTTCACACGTCTATTCAAATCTAACATAACTCCATTTGAACGGTCAGAAAACGCGGGATTTTTAAAATTTATTTCAAACGTATTTAATACGAAACTATGAATTTGAATTGCAAAAGTGGAATTACTTAATGAAACTTTAGTTTATTATTAAACGGACTCACGGACTTACCTGAGATTATTATCCATAGTTTATGTCTGATATTAAACAAGTTACATTTGAATTTTTTTTAAATTAAATAAAATCACTTTTATCCACTATTAAATGTTTTAATTTTATTAATAGTTTAATACTATTAAGGCACGACATTATTATGTCTATGAGATCATTTTAACTGGTCTTAAACATTGAATTGAGGGAGAGCACAATTACAACATCATCCTACCACATCTCTATGCGTACTGAGTTAATATATAAGAGAGTTAACGAGCTATTCAAATTTTTTTTATGTCACCGCCCCTCGATCGGAAATTTCTCGCCCGCATGCCATCTGGCTGGTGAGACAGAAACACTTCTAAATCAAAATTATAAAAAATAGATGACACTGGTATATATAAAACTTGATTTTTCTAATTCAATTAATGTATTTCTTTTAAAATTTATTTTTGTAATCGGGCTGTATGCTACTGTGTGCTAACAATATATCTTATATATATTTATATTAATATATTTTATGCATAGTACTTTGTGACTTCCAATAGATAACGCGAACGTTGTGACTTCATATATAACGTTGTGACTTCACTTTTGGAAGTCACAACGTTTCCTTACTTTAGCGCCACATTTCCCAGATGTCATTAGAAGCGTTATTTGAAAAATGTTAGGAAGTCACTTGAACCACCTATGACCGCAAACTTTGTTTAGTTCGTGTGTAGATGTATGCGCTAGTGTTCGCCTCAGAGTAGACACTTTGTAGCACGATATGACTTCCGCTAGCTTCAAACATTACACAAAAACGTGATGTCTTTGTTTTACCCTAAGGAGCGCAATTATCTCTTATTCACTTGTACGTCGGGGTTTTGAATTCGGTTAGCGGCAAACGTCGCATTGGAGAAGTGATTGTTAAATCAGTTAATGCTAACGCAGGTTAAACTTCTATAAAATTTAACCGTCGCTTTCCAACGCTCTGACTTCCTCCATTTATTTACCAAATATTTTACTTATTGATATTATAAAATTAAAATGCCATTGCCAAGAGCCGTTTGTTAGTTGCAATGGCTATTAAAGATTGTAAGTACCAATGTCTTCTTATTTTCTTATATTTTTTAAATTTTCAATGGCTTAAAAACTTCCAAATATCATTGTTATTTATTAATTCTTGAACTGAAATTAATCGCCGTTTTGTCATATGTGTAAATTTAACCTTAAAATGCTAATTCCATGAGTAATCTTGCCCACATTGACTGTTAAATTTAGTAATTATACCTACATAGAACTCGTACTGATCTTTTAAGAAAAATAAAGAAATTTCACCTACGGCTGTTCCGACAGATATCTTGACGTTAATAACGAATAATTTTTTCGAAAACGACAAAATCGTGAATTCAGATGTACTCACAAAATGCGAGGATGATACTAAGAATGGTACTGCAATAATGCCAGAAGTCCCAATTTAATCAAAGAACATTTGTAAGTACCCTATATGCTTGCGTATTCAATGTTTGCAATAAATTTACGTAGATGTTGCGTTGTACCGCTGAATAAGTAAACATTTAACAATTTTTAAGTTTCTCGTATTCTTCACCGTTTATAACTAATTTTTATAGGATTGGATTAACAACAGCAACTTTGATGGCTGTTCTGATTATAACAATAGTGAAATTGGTAATGACAAAACTGAGTTGGAAAGTTGTGATGCAAAAAAAGCAAATATACAACTGAATCATTTCGACACTACACCCGAAATAAACACATATTCATGCTCTCGTAATAGTACTTTTCATACTGTACCTAACTGTCCTTTATCGAACAATCAAAATAATGAGGATAAATTTAGAATGTTCTTTGTCAAAGAAAATTACGTAAGAGTTACAAATTTTAAATAGACTGTGTTGTATAGTTTGAGTGTCTTTTTAAGATTTTACAAAATGTTCCGATTTTTCCTGTAATAAATACAAATGATATTGAAACCCTTTATCGCTATGACAGTTCTGTTGTATCAGATTCAGTTTCTTTACCTGTTGGTAAAGAGTCTGAAATTTTTCTTGATAAAGTCTCTGGCAAAAATGAAAATGCGATATTGGAAAATTTAGTATGTTCCCCTTCTCTAATAAATCGAAAACACTGACGAGCACTCGACAGACAATCCTTGTATGTAACGCATAATTTTGAAATATTTGATTATAAATCGAATTCAAGTATCGGTGAAGATAATGATGATAGTAGAGATAAAGATTTCAATATTACTGAATATTCAAGTGATACCACAGTTTCTTCCGAAAGTGGTACTACCACTCTTGCATCTGAAATCAACGTTATTTGCGAACCACCTTCTCAACCAATCTGTCGAATTCTGTCTGAAGAAATTAAGGTAAGTACGGAAGTCTGAAGAAATTAAGTTAATGTGTTTTCATTCTATGCATATTCAATTATCTGTTGATAGAGTAAGAGAAAAAAAAGCAAAGAAAATTCGGTGCAAATATTGTACTGATGATATAGACACAAAAAATTTCAATCGACACTTACAAAGGAAACATGCAACGAAAGAGAAGTCATAAGCATAATGCAATATCCGAAAAACAGCAAAGAGAGGAAACGCGCATTGGGTCTTTTAAGAAACGAAACTAATTTTGATCTTTATATCAAGGGGACAATAAGGCCCAACCGAGAACTAACTCCATCCTCAATACAATCGGGCAAAGCATTCAATATTACCCGTGTGCTTCCTGCAAAGGTTTGTTTGTAAAAGAATATTTGAGACGACATGCTAAAAGTGTTTAGCATACAAAATGCATGCCAATACTAATCAAGAAGGATCTAAAGGATCATCTCTCACGCTCTCATACAATTACGGCTTGCGCAGTTGATCCTACTAATGTTATTTCGAAGTTAAATGTTAAAGAACAGGTAAATATATTAGGTGCTTTACATATTCTAATATTCTACGTTTCTCCGATTTCAAATTATGATAATGTACACATTTAATTTTAATTGTAGGTGTTTGATATAATGAAACCCGACGATATTGCTTTTGAGGCAAAAAAGGACCTTCTTATTGCTCATTTTGGCAATTCTTATTTGAAAAAACACAGGCGCGAACGTATGGCGTATGCTTGCAGCACGCGAATGCGTGAACTTTCTCGTTTACTACTGGCCTATCGAGAAATTACTGGTAATGACAATACCTGCCTTAAGGATTACTGCGCCCACAGCATTTGGATAATGTATTATGTGCTGTTAGGAATATCGTCGGATTTGATCCTTATACAAAAACCTTCAAATCCCGAGTCTTGGCATGCATTTGGGGACATCGTGAAAATAATATGTGACGAATATACGCACTTGGTCTTAATGGAAAGTGACGGATTTAAATGCCATTCGATGGAAGAACGTAAAATACTGTTGCAGGATATAAAAAATTTCAAAAAGTTAATTGAATCTCGATGAATATCGAAGTGGCGGCGCTAGCAAATAAAGACTTACAAGAAAAAAAATGGTCAAAACCGCTTCTCATGCCATTAGTTAGTGATATCAAGAAATTTCGCGATGAAAACGCTTAACATTGCAAATAACTGTAAACAGTTATTTTATAATAATGAAGCTAATCGAAACACATACAAAGAATTAGTGAACTGTATCTTGGCTTTATTGATTGTTTTTAACAGGAGGAGAATTGGTGATGTACAGTTTTTGAAACTTCAGGATTATGAACGCGATAAGAAGACAGATTGCACTGATTTGAATGTATTTTAACAGACTCTGAAAAATGTTAACAAAAAATACAAAGGGTGATAAATAGCGGAAAGGAATCTAGAGCAGTGGTAATTCTAATACCGGAAAATATTCAGAGTCTCATTACAGTCTTATTAGAAAATAGAAGTAAGTACATCCCACCAGATAATGAATATGTTTTTGCAACTCCAGGTAGCAGAGTAAAGTGGGGTAAAGGGGACGTAGCAATCAGGACACTCGCCGAAAAAATGAATTTAGAAAATCCCCACGCAATTTCCAGTAATAAACTAAGGAAACAGATAGCGACAGTTATGCAGATATTAAATTTGAGCAAAGATGAGACCAAGCAGTTTTCGATTTTATGGGCACACCTTAAACCCACGAAGAATTCTACGAGTAAAAAATTATTAACAATAAACAATTTATTTACTTTATAATTTTTTTTAGGCTTCCAGTCGATATTTTCCAAACCGCCAAGGTGTCCAAAATACTTCTGATGATGGAAAAAGGATGTATCCCGGCAGAATATAAAGGAAAATCTTTAACCGAAATTAATTTTGATAATAACTTAGAATATGCAGAAGAATATGATATTGACGGTGATGGTAATTTTGAAACGAAAAAAATATATACGGCAGTAAAAATTGACTTTTTTTTTAAGAGGATGGTATTACTTTTAATGAGGAGCACAGACCAAATGTGAATGAGAGGCCAAAGAATGAAATATGTAATCAAGAAAAAGATACTCAAGGCGAAGGTATAATTACAGTATTCGTTACAGTTTGTTTGTTAGAAATGTGAAATTTTTGTAATGCCACTATCTTTGGACTATCCAAATTTTATAATCGAGTGACAAATATGAAACAGAAAGCAGTACAGTAAAGTGCATGTTATTTTTTAAATCCAAGAGGCGGGAAAATTGTGAAGCTTCGAACAGGATTCCAAAATATGGCCATCATAAAACCTAGTCGAAGATTTCACAAAGCTTTCGAGTAAACAGTCTGCTTACCTCGGCTTATGTTTTTCACATTAATGACAATATTATAGTGTTCTGCAAATTTTATTAATTAATTTTTTCGTATTCAAGTAATACAGCGGAAATCCAAGATGGCGACCAAGAAGGCTTAAGTAGCAATATACTCAACGTTCGCGTAAACTTGCAAAAAAGACGTAAGTTACACAGAGAATTTTTTTACTTGATTAAATAATTAATCTATTCAAGGATGGTCTAATACCGAAATTGATTTGTTGGAAGAAACGATTTAATTTTATCTGGAAAAGAACAATATCCACCCGGCAAAGAGCTTTCGGAATTTATCCAAAAGCACAAATTAAACGATCTGTGGCTGTTGTAAAGTCGAAATTACAACACTTAATGAAACTAAATTAAATAATTATTTTATTTTGTATTACTTCTATTGTTTTGTTGTTTAGCTTTGTATGTTTATACTGTATGTAAATACTCGTATAATTCAACGCCGTAATGTTTTATATCCAGAAATTTCTGACAATTAACTACACCTTATACCTGAATTTTTAATATTTTTCCTGAAATCTCCTAATCCGTCGGGGCTTAACTTAATTAATACTAAAGCAAAAATACCTTACTACGAAAAATCATGTATTTGGTAACTACCCTTGCTCCTAATTGCACTTAAGACAGACTTAAAACATCCTGCATAAACGCTGTTACGAAGTGGCATCCGTTGGTTATTTTCACAGCTGCACTGTAGATATATATGTATGCATAAACCACAACACGCACGTGTGACTTCTGCATATTTGGCAACAGTGCTGGAAGTAACAAATTGACATCTATTACTCTAGTTGTATATTGTATTGGAAGTAACTGCGCGTTTTGTAAACACCTTATATATACCAAAAATAAAATCAAGAAATTGTTTCCCCTGCTTTGATGAACGTGTTGTGTAGGTTCCCCTAAGCCAATATATACAAAATTTACTTAAAATATGTGACTCTTTATACTGGAAGTCAGGTCGCCCGCGCAAGGTAACGGAAGTCACAGCTTAACATGTATCAATATATATATATATATATATATATAGCAAGAAAAACATTTCTACGTCAATAGATAAAATTATAAAAGATAATAAAACAAGAGCACTTAGGAGGGACTAACAGAACAACACAACATATACTACTATAGGAACTGCAGGAATTCGGATATAGAATATGGCTCCACATGCATCAGTATCCTTCTCAACTCCCTGACGAAAGGCACAGACGGAAGCTGTTTTATTTGCTCTGGAAGGTGGTTGTAAAGCTTGGCCCCCCAGAAGTCCACCGATCTCTGTGTACAGTTCAGCCGGTGGTGTGCTCGCCTCAAATGGTTCCGATTGAGATGGCTGCCATGTGACTCTGGGGTCAGAGACAAAGACTGTGCCACTACGATGGCTTCGAGGTGATGAGGTTACTAGTAGTGGACGCGGAGAATCCTACAGCTAATAGTTGCATAAAGAAGCGGCTCTCAAAGCGATACGTCAAAATAAGGAGGCAAAGTTAGAGATCGCGTTTTAGGACAAAGGGGGTCACAAAAGATTTGAGTTCATTCGATTTGATTTATTTCGTCCAATAAATACATACAGGTATAATGGACAAGTCATATAAGAACAACACACTAAAAGATAATACAAATCAATGTAATTATAAATAATATGAATACAAAATACATATCACAGCCAATTTTAATACTGTTCTAGGACAGCCAAAAACTTCGCAAGAATATACGCAGTGGTGGAGCAATAATTGACGCAATCTAGTCTTGAACACCTTCAAGAAGTCAATACATTTAAGGACGCTGGGTAAGAAATTAAATAGCCGTAGCCCTCCAGGAATGGGACACCTTTGAGTTACACGAAGCCTGCTCAACGGCAAACGGAAGTTAGACCTAATCCTCGTGTTATAGGAATGCAAATCAGAATTTAAGAGAAAGTTGTCGCGATTTGCAAAAGTGTGAGCAAGGGTCTCCAGAATATACACGGAAGGCCCAGTCTGTCCGAAATTAGATCATAAAGTGGATATCCCGTTAAGACCCATAATATTTTGTACCTAGACAGTGACAGTGTACAACCTATGAATTGTTAAAATATCTAGGGAATTCTGTCCCACAAATTATGTATTAATAAAAGCAGATATTACTTGAAGGACTACCGTCGTTCTTACAAATTATCTAAAAAATATAAATATTAGTTCAAATGACTCATATCCCTAGATCTTGTATCATTGCATACAAACCTACCAATTGACTTAAAGAAATAAATTGTAAAAAAAGAATCACAAACACTCTAGCTTCTCAGATATCTTTATCTTTAAACGATTTTCTTAATATCTATTGTAATAACAAATTAATATATTTCTACTATTAACTCTAATAACACTGCGTGACACGATTTTCGTACCTGAAAAACTGATTACTGTTATGGTTTTCAATTAGTTACAATATGTAAGCAGTGGATGTTTTTTGTTTCTATCATGTCTTGTTTTTGAAGTATACACTGATGGCATTAGCTAGGCTATGTCGATTCTGGCACAAAATCTTGGGATTTTCAATGGGGGTAGAGTTCACATTTTATCCCCTCATAGATACAATATGTATATTTACATGTCACTTTGTGCTCGTAGCGACAGATTGAAATATTCTACCTGATATACATACCGGTCCATAGCCGATTTATTATTGCTTTTTTGGAAAAATGTTTCAAATAAATGTTGGCTCGAATCATGTTCTACACATTTTAAAATTAGTTTCAGTAATGGCGGACTTCCGGTTGTACCGGAAGTAGATACTTTATTATTTTAAATGGAACACCCTGTATATTACTGTATTTTTGGATTCCTTGTTAATTTTAAATAACAATACGTTAGGCATATATTGGGGCTAAGTTGTTCCATTTCCGAATTACATGACGTTTTTTCGAAAAAAAACGACATTTGCAATGTCTGCGGTGTTTGCAAATATCTCCGGAAATACGAAACTTAGAAAGATGCGGTTTTCAGTTTTCGCTTAATTATGAAACAGCACACGTCTTTTATTTTAAAATTGTTGCGTTTACATTACAGAATTATTAAATAGGGCTCTGTAATTTTCGAATTCTAAAATCATGGATAGCTTGATTTTTTTTAAATTGAATGGTATAGCAATTGTTACATAAATGGATGTAAAATTTAATTTTCTTTCGATTTTATACGGGTACCATTGTGTCTATCTCCAACAGTTTTGGAGATATTCGCAATTTTTCAGTTTTTCATGATAGATACGTATTGCGAAGCGCCGGCCACCTTCCCCTCGCATTTCACCAGGCTTGGGACTAATTAACAAAACAAAATAAGTTTTGCCATTGGTTTTAATTTTTTGTCGTTAATTTAATCGAATTATTAATAATTAAATAAAGCAATGTGTATATTTTTTAAGTTTTTTACCAGTAATTATTAGTTACCGTACCCAAAAAAACAGTACGTGATAGAAAAAAAGTACATAGGTGTTCTTATTAAGCGATTTGTATAAATAAATAAACAGGAAAAATTGAAGTGGGTACTTAATTTTTTTTTTAATTTGTAACGTAGTGTAATTAGGAGCAATTTTTCCCAAGAAAAGATTTCTCCTCACGCAGGATTCGAACCTACATCCTCTCGTTTACCGGACGAACGCTTTACCAATTAAGCTAAGAGGAGACGTAAGTTCGTGCGTTTAACCGAACATATGTCGATATTAGATCTTGAAAGGCCGGCAAGATGGCAAATATGCAAGGATTGCAAGCTTTTTACAGTGAAAAATTAACAAATTAATGTATTTTTGCTATTAACTATAATTACATCAATTTGTTAATTTCTCACTGTAAAAAGCTTACAATCCTTGCTTATTGTATTAAGTTAACACTTTCTTCAACCTATTTTCAATATTAAATTAGTAGCGTTTTTCACTAATTTCTAGTGCGATTCCAGTTTTGGAATATCTGAAAAGCTAACTGTAACTGCAAATCTAAATTTTAAACCACACTATAAACATTATGTTGATGATTGTGGTGTCATTGCTCATGAAGAAAAAAAAAATAATTGCATTCTTAACCACTTTAACCAATATTACAATAAATTAAAGTTTGATATTATGTAAAATGTTACAATAAATATGGTTAAGTTGATTTGTGTCTGTTTTAAAATTAATTGAATTTTGATTACTGGTAATATGAACCATTTCTAGAAATAACCGCTTTTTGTAATTAATTTCAACATCAAGAATTTTAGTATTATCATAATTAAAATTGTGGTCTAAATTTTGAAAATGTAAAGACAAAGCACATGAACGTTTACCTATACGACTGTCATAAAGCGGTAATAAAAAGCGGTTATTCCTAGAAATGGTTCATATTAACAGTAATCAAAATTCAATTAATTTTAAAACAGACACAAATCAACTTAACCATTTTTATTGTAACATTTTACATAATATCTAGTAACATTACCTTATTGACAAAAATGTTTTCTTGACTTTTAAAAATTTCAGATTCGAAAAGTTGTAATTTTATTATTATATTTGGATTTTATAAGTATTATTTTTATATCTTTCATTACTATTGCTTCATATCCTTTTGTAATATTGTAGATTTCCTCCTGATGAAGTCATTAAATTATGACGAAATATTTCCTTTCTTTTTAACACTTATTTATTTAATAACAAAATAATATGGAACTACTTACAGTGATGTTAAGTGGTCGGACGATAACTACTGATTACAATATGGTTGAACTACTAGTCCCTTGCTATACTGGCCACTTTTCCCTTGGTGGGGTTACAAAGTAATTGCGGGTGGTGTACAAAGGGACTCTAGTAGTCGTAAATTATAAAATGACAAGGGTGTCTGTCAGAATAAAGACATAATAGAACAAAGGAAGATACATGCACTACTTCTTAGAACTAAAATAACTTAAATCCAAATATGGGGACGTAACAGTAGTTTTTATTAAATAGACCGCATTACCCATACATCTAAATTTATTCCTTATAAATACTATACCATGTGTTCAGTGCTTAAAATGATATTATTGTCATTCTTTTGATATCACTTGTGAATGTCAATTCTATTTTGCAGTCAACAGTTAGTGTAAGATCTTTACGTTTGTAAGTTTGTAGTGCATGGGTTTATGTGTTTTATTTTAATAAATTGAAACAGGAAACAAGATCTTATTGTGATTAAAAAAAACTATCACCAAACAATTAGTAAAAAGTACGTACGGGAGTTACGCTCCGTGAACGGTGACACATAATCAACAAACCAAACAGCATGCAATCAAACATTCAAACATACATGCCTAATCGTTTCTATCAATATTTATTCAAAAATACTTCCCGAAAGGATACGTAAATGATATTCAGAATGGCGGTTAGAGTACTGAAATCATTCCTAAATAAATAATTAAGTGTGAACATTATTGTACCGTTTTCATCAAACCAAATGTATTATAACATAACGTATCCATTATTTATTCTCCGACAGACGCTTAACGTAGTTCATTGTAAGTGACACATATACATACGTACCTAGTTAGCTATGTACATACATAATACATATGTACATATATCTATATATGTATCTATGGTCCCAGTAATAAATTTTACGACCTAATTGTGCCAGCTCTTCCCTGTCAGGGAGCCCATTATAGCAATTCGGTACAATTAAATCACTGAATCAAGACAACATTACCCCAAGCAATCGATAATGTCACGCAGGATAGCAGAAGCGTGCTATTGTATCGCGTTGTTGGTTCTCGAATATTTCTTGTAACGGATGGGAATGATAGAGAGAGTTCGCTATAACTCTTGTCATTTTAAATACTGTATCGGTTATTCTAGAACATACTAAATATGTAATAGTTTGTTGGGCTTGCTTTCACTATTGTTGGGGAACTTATATGCTACATCATAATTATTACTAATGATAATAAATACTAAAAAAAAGTGAAGTATATAGAAGAGGAATTAAGGAATGGGTAGTAACAGGTGAAATAAGATTTTTAGTTAGTACTCGTAAAGAATGCCAAAATGTAGTCAAAATGGGCTTAGATTTAATAAAGATGTAAGTGATGTTACATTATCTTGAGATAAATAGGGCAAAACGCTAGAAGTGTTAGACAAAATGTGCATCTATGTTTCATAAATCTACAAAGAGTCTTTAATAACGTTGTGGAGTAGTTTATGTCAGCAAAAGGCTCACAAGACGTGGACAAATGCACTAAAAAAGATATACGAAAGAACAATTAGCATGTAAGTCAAGTGAAGATATATGTTGAATGTGATTCTATTTATAATAGTATTATACAAACGTATAAAGAAAGCAAAACGGAATTGATATTAGAAAAATAAAAAATGTCGAGGTAACAATAATATAAAAAGAAATCTAATAGAAAGTAAAAATTTGAAAAAGAGGTTGCTATATTTTTTTTATTTAAAAACAAAACAAAAATTATGATACTCAGAAAATCAATATACACATATACAACACATTTTCATGCCGCAGTCGACCATATCTTTCAATAAATTAACGAGAAATTGACGCTGTAGAAATTAAATTGGTCAGACAAGATCTGCAAATCATTCATGTAAAAGTACAGTACAAAAGTGGTATAATCCACACTTTGCTGAAGGTGCGTTTTGGTCACTTTGAATGTTAAATTATGTTTAGCACACAAAGCAAATAGCAGATGCATCTTTAAATTAATATGAAATACAATATCTTATTGATATGTGGACAAAATTACGACAGGATCTAGTTATCTTGAGATAAATAGGGCAAAACGTTAGAAGTGTTAGACAAAATGTGCATCCATATTTCATAAATCTACAAAGAGTCTTTAATAACGTTGTGGAGTAGTTTATGTCAGCAAATGGCTTACAAGACGTGGACAAATGCACTAAAAAAGATATACGAAAGAACAATTAACATGTAAGTCAAGTGAGGATATATGTTGAATGTGATTCTATTTACAATAGTATTATACAAACGTATAAAGAAAGCAAAACGGAATTGATATTAGAAAATAAAAAATGTCGAGGTAACAATAATATAAAAAGAAATCTAATAGAAAGTAAAAATTTGAAAAAGAGGTTGCTATATTTTTTTATTTAAAAACAAAACAAAAATTATGATACTCAGAAAATCAATATACACATATACAACACATTTTGATGCCGCAGTCGACCATATCATGCAATAAATTAACGAGAAATTGACGCTGTAGAATTAGATTGGTCAGACAAGAACTGCAAATCATTTATGTAAAAGTACAGTACAAAAGTGGTATAATCCACACTTTGCTGAAGGTGCGTTTTGGTCACTTTGAATGTTAAATTATGTTTAGCACACAAAGCAAATAGCAGATGCATCTTTAAATTAATATGAAATACAATATCTTATTGATATGTGGACAAAATTACGACAGGATCTAGTTATCTTGGAGATAAATAGGGCAAAACGTTAGAAGTGTTAGACAAAATGTGCATCTATATTTCATAAATCTACAAAGAGTCTTTAATAACGTTGTGGAGTAGTTTATGTCAGCAAATGGCTTACAAGACGTGGACAAATGCACTAAAAAAGATATACGAAAGAACAATTAACATGTAAGTCAAGTGAGGATATATGTTGAATGTGATTCTATTTATAATAGTATTATACAAACGTATAAAGAAAGCAAAACGGAATTGATATTAGAAAATAAAAAATGTCGAGGTAACAATAATATAAAAAGAAATCTAATAGAAAGTAAAAATTTGAAAAAGAGGTTGCTATATTTTTTTATTTAAAAACAAAACAAAAATTATGATACTCAGAAAATCAATATACACATATACAACACATTTTGATGCCGCAGTCGACCATATCATGCAATAAATTAACGAGAAATTGACGCTGTAGAAATTAGATTGGTCAGACAAGAACTGCAAATCATTTATGTAAAAGTACAGTACAAAAGTGGTATAATCCACACTTTGCTGAAGGTGCGTTTTGGTCACTTTGAATGTTAAATTATGTTTAGCACACAAAGCAAATAGCAGATGCATCTTTAAATTAATATGAAATACAATATCTTATTGATATGTGGACAAAATTACGACAGGATCTAGTTATCTTGAGATAAATAGGGCAAAACGTTAGAAGTGTTAGACAAAATGTGCATCTATATTTCATAAATCTACAAAGAGTCTTTAATAACGTTGTGGAGTAGTTTATGTCAGCAAATGGCTTACAAGACGTGGACAAATGCACTAAAAAAGATATACGAAAGAACAATTAACATGTAAGTCAAGTGAGGATATATGTTGAATGTGATTCTATTTATAATAGTATTATACAAACGTATAAAGAAAGCAAAACGGAATTGATATTAGAAATAAAAAATGTCGAGGTAACAATAATATAAAAAGAAATCTAATATAAAGTAAAAATTTGAAAAAGAGGTTGCTATATTTTTTTATTTAAAAACAAAACAAAAATTATGATACTCAGAAAATCAATATACACATATACAACACATTTTCATGCCGCAGTCGACCATATCATGCAATAAATTAACCAGAAATTGGCGCTGTAGAAATTAGATTGGTCAGATAAGATTTGCATATCCATTCATGTAAAAGTAGAGTACAAAAGTGGTATAATCCACACTTTGCTGAAGGTGCGTTTTGGTCACTTTGAATGTTAAATAATGTTTAGCACACAAAGCAAATAGCAGATGCTTCTTTAAATTAATATGAAATATTAATCACATCATTATTGATGTGTGGACAAAATTACGACAGGATCTAATGACAAATTGGGAGGTCTTATATGCGTAGAAACGCATCTAAGACGCACATACATTGTCATAAAACGGTTGGAGCGATTTAATGTTAATTTCGGAAATTCTAGATTAGTAAGTTGTTGAATCAACGGTGTTGAGAGTAGGTAAACTAGGGCGATACGATCGCTCAGTTTCAAGGCCATTCCTCACCAAGTGGCCCAGAATCGAGCTTTAGGTGGGAGTGACAGCTCAAGACGATGGCGTCCACGGTGACGACATCCGCGGTAGCTTGGGGGAGGCTTTGAATTGCGGGAAGAGCGGTCCTTAGCCGATAACGTCAAAGGCATGCGGGTCAATAACAAGACGCGTCGGATGGCGCGGAAAGCGTCAGAACACTTAGCTCAGCAATTTCAAATACGCAGTTATAGGTTTGTATATAATTTTGTAATTACGTACATGTATTATGTAAAGCTTAATAATTGTTTGTTTTGCCACTTTGTAGAACTGTAAAATACTTTTATAGCTATAAATTACACTTGTTTTCGTTTTCACAATTTAACTGCATTAATGGCAAAGAATATATTGAATAACATGATTGCAATATTCTAGAAACTTAGTAACTACAATGAAATCTAACATTAAATAATGATTACATATTTTTATTTCTTATACCGATTAAAATTTAAAATTTGCATAATGGCTGTGACGAGATTGGTATAGATCATATCAAACTGTGCTGTCCCCATCTTCTCCCATTTATGGCCCACGTATTTAATTGCTGTATATCATCTGGCTTTTTTCCAGCTGTTTGGAAGAAGTCGGGTGTTATCCCATTGCCAAAAAATAAGAGACCAGAAACATACGCTGACTTACGTCCTATTAGTATTTTATGCGTACTGTCCAAGATTTTTGAGAAATTATTGGAAATTCAAATCAGAGATTTTATTAATAATTTTAATATTCTTCCTTCTTGTCAATCTGGGTTTAGATCTAATTATAGCTGTGCTACTGCGTTGTCTTGTGTTGTGGATGATATATGCGCAGCTGCTGACTCTGGTAAAATTACAACACTGATTTTATTAGATTTTTCACGTGCTTTCGACACTGTTAATCATCACCTACTTGTTACTATTTTGAGATCACTAGGTTTCAGTAATGATGCACTAGCATTAATCAAGAATTATCTGTCGTTCCGATGTCAGGAAGTAGTTTTAAATAACAAAATTTCAAACACATTGCCTGTGCGTAGTGGCGTTCCTCAGGGATCTGTTCTGGGACCTCTTTTATTTTCTCTTTATACATCCCAACTCCATAAGTCTCTTAAGCACTCCTCTTATCACCTGTACGCAGATGATACTCAAATATGTTATTCTTTTCACCGTGAAGACTTAATTGCTGCCAATACCGTTATAAACTCTGACCTTGCTAACATTGTTAAAATGTCTATCCAACACTTTTTACACATCAATACTAAGAAAACTGCTGTCATTGTTTTTCGAAAAAAGGCTGATATTGATTTTGCAATACAAAACTTGCAGCTTGAAATTAATAATGCCCCACTGAAGTGTAGCAAAACGGTCAGAAATCTGGGGCTGTATGTGACTGTATGTATTAGAAAAGCTTATTCTAATTTGAAGAAGCTTTACACTCATAAAGAATATCTGTCGGCGGTTACCAAGAAGCTTTTATGTGACGCTATGGTACTTTCGCATTTCAATCACTGCGATGTTGTCTATGGCCCTTGCTTGGACGTCTGTACGGCAAACAGAATACAAAAATTACAGAACAGTTGTATTAGATTCATATGCGGAATTAAAAAATATGACCATATTTCTCATAAATATACAACGTTGGGATGGCTTAATATGAAAGAACGGCGTCGGTTTCATATGTATTGCTTCTTTTACAAAATTGTTAACTTTAAAACACCACCGTATCTTTATCTAAAAATAAGGTTCCGCAGTGATGTGCATAATATCAATATTCGGTTTCCGCATGCTATTACGCCACCAGTTCACCGTACCACTTTCTTCGAAAGATCGTTTAGTTTTGATATTGCGCGGTTATACAATGACTTACCTACATCACTGAAGGGATTAAATTTTTCCTCCTTCCGGTCACGTTTAAGGTAGTTTCTGGGCACAAAGGACTAAGTACTCCCGCGGCTTGAAGCAGCACGATTTTAATCTTAATTTTTATTACTTTTTCAAATTTTAGTATTAACTTTGTATGTATGTATGTATCTCAGTTTACACGATAAGATGTTTCTTTTATATTTTTTGGGCGGCCGGATTGAAAAACAGAACTTTCTGAATTCGGCCATTTGTTGCCCCACTTTGTAGATGTTTTTCTTTGTTATTTTATTTAATTCGTACAAGTGGTGCAACAATAAAGAAACTATTATTATTATTATTATTATTATTATTATTATTATTATTATTATTATTATTATTATTATTAAATGCTATGAGAGTTCTCGCAAAAAATTCCGTAAGGTTTACACAGATGGTCTCAATTCACATTTTATCCTTTCCACTGCTAGCTTTCACCTTGACCGGGTCTCGTGATTGGCCGGTGAAAGTTGCTGCTTGGAAGCGCGCAAAATTTGAATATCCGCGTGGGACCTCACAAAGAAGAACAGCTGCTCTTCAAACAGCTTAAACATTTCCTGCAACAACTTAAGCAGCTCCTGGAACAACTTAGACATTTCCTGAAACAGATTCAGCTGGTCTAGGAACTGCTTCAGTTGTTCAAGGAACTGCTTAAGCTTTTTCAAAAACTGTTGCAGCAGCTGTTTAAACTGTTTCAGGAACAGCTGTTCTCCTTGGTGGGGCTCCATGCGGATATTAAGATTTTGCGCACTTTAAAGACGGTATTTTCATCAGCCAATCACAAGATTCGGTCAAGACGAAAGATAAGTGGAGGGGATAAAATGTGAATTCAGACCTCCCGTGTAAACCTTATGGGAGTTTGCATCAGAACTCTACTAGCAAATCTACTGTGGAGTAGTCGAAAAAGGTTATATTCGAATGTTTAATATGTGCCATCATAAAGCATTTATTGACATTCAATAAAATCTTATTTTGTTTACCCAATTTAACAATTCTGAGAAGCTTGCATACAGTCAAAACCATACAGTCAGTAATTGACGATCAAATCCGCATAGGTTAAATAATCACACCAACACTAATCGCCAAGATGGCGGACGATTCGGATGATGGGTCGAGTAGTGCGAAAGAAAAAGAGAATTTTTGTGATTTTTGCGAATCAATTTTGAAGAAAAATCAAAAGTGTAGTGTGTGTAGAGAATGTAAACATAATTCTATTCATTTGAAGTGTGTGGATGCAGCTTTTAAGGCAGGTAAATTAGTGGATAAGAAGAATTGGATATGCAAGGCATGCATTAATTCATCGAGTCAATCAGATTCAAGTAATGAGGATGTTACGTTAACGTTAGACACTGAAGATTTTACGAGCATTAAGAAAGAAAATATTATGTTAAAAACCCAAATAGAATTATTGAATAAGATTATAAAAGAACTGGAAAATTCTAACGAACTACAAAAACAAAAAATTGAATATCTAGAAAAGTCGTTAAAAACGGAAACACCAAGCGCAGGTTCGCATATTCTATCACAGACGTCGCCTACGTACAGTAATGTTGTTAAAGCAAACATTTCAAAAAATTTGCTTATCGTCAAACCATCAAACAAAAACCAGTCTTCGGAATTGACAAGTAAAGAAATAAAGAACGTTGTTAGCCCCGCAAGTATGTCCATACAAATTAATAAGATGATTCCAAAAAAGGATGGTAGTGTTTTAATAAATTGTGAAGATTCGGGAAATTTAAAAACTTTAGAATCCGCTATTAAAGAAAAAATCGGAGAAAATTGTGAAACTGTTGTGCCTAAAAAAATCAACCCGAAAATAATAATATACGGTGTTAGTGAAGACGAATTAACAGACTTAGAAAAATTTTATATTAATTTGTGTATACAGAATAAATTAATAAAGTCGGTATCTACGAGTATGAAGGTGGTGCGTGTAGCCGGAAAAAAACCTAATGTGAATGTGATTATGGATGTGGACCCTACGACATTCAGACTTATAATGGAGAAAGGTAAATTATTTGTTGGATGGAAACGGTGTCAAGTGCGTGAATCTTTCCATATCTTCCGTTGTTTTAAGTGCTCTTCATTCGGTCACCTTGCAAAAAACTGTACCTCTCCAGTCAAATGTTCAAAATGTGCAGAAAATCATTCTTTTAGAGACTGTAATTCTGATCACTACAAATGTATTAATTGTTTTAGAAAGTAATACAAAGTATAAAACCGTATATAAATTAATCATTCTGCTTTTGATAATAGATGCCCTGTTTACAATCGATTAGTTTTAAATGCTAGAACAATTACTAATTACGAAATCAAGTAGCAATTACAGCGGGATACGGACAGTAATACTCACAACAATCTTTTATTTACTGATTTTCTATTTTTGTTAAATATACGCAGTCTTAGAAGTAAGATTAATGATCTAGATGTATTGCTTTCCGAATATTCGAGTTTTATAGTGTGTCTTACCGAAACTTGGTTGAGTTCCCATGAGACCCAATTCAGTTCTATACAAAATTATAACTTAATTACGGTTTTTACGCGATCTGGGGGGATGGGAGGCGGCGTTTGTATTTACTGCAGGCAGGACATAAAAGCTGAACATATTGAGCTTACTGACTATGCTATCGAAAGAACTTTTGAAGTGTGCGGCATTTCTCTGATCATAAACAATATTAGTTATTACATTATAAATATATACAGACCACCCCAATCAGAATTTAATATCTTTATTAATCAATTAAGACATATTCTTCACAAATATGCTCTTAGCAATAGAATGGTGTTTATTTGCGGTGATTTTAACATTGATTTAAAAACAAAATCCCGTGAACAATTCGAATTACTCAATACTATGAGAGAATACGGATTGTCTGCCGTTGTTACGGATTATACACGAATTACTGAAGGTCTCAAACTCTTATTGACAATATTTTTACTAATGTATTATCTGCTACAACATATATCACTGGGAAAACTCACATTTCTGATCATAATTTTATTAACATATTAATTTCGAAAGAGTACGTTGAAAAACAATCCACTAAACAAATGCTTGAAAAAAGAATCTACAGCAGTAATAATAAATTACACTTCTTGCGCTATCTTTCTGAAGAATGTTGGAGGTTTATGAAGAAAATGATGTAAATCTTAAATTTGTGAAATTTTTACAAACTCTTTGTTTTCATTATAATAATGCATTTCAGTTAAACGAATACACGTTGATTGTAAATATACTTCTTGGGTCTCAGATGAGGTAAAAACCTCAAGCGCCAATTTGCGTGAATTTATACTGTTTGCAAACAAACTTATCCTGAACTACAAAATGTTTATAAGGAAGCTAAAAGAAAACATAAAAAATTAATTTCCGATACCAAAATTGCTTTTAATAGTAATTATATAAGTAGCGCCGCAAACAGAAGTTCGGCCATGTGGAAAATAGTGAAGAAATCTGTAACTTCTCCTAAATTATCAGAAAGTAATATTACACTTAACATAAAAGATAAACAGATAACAGATCCTTATTGTATTGCTGAACACTTTAACTCTTTCTTTCAAACAACACCCTCTCGGGTCTGTGCCACGATCCCTACGGTTAATTATAATAATAAGATACAAGCCAACCCGTTTTCAATGTTTCTTTTTCCTTTTTCATTTGACGAAGTGTACAAGATTACATTTAAATTAAAAAATAAATACACAACAGGTCCCGATGGTCTTGCTGCTTCGGTGATTAAAGAATTTAACTTATACCTTTGTGAAATATTAACTCACTTAATAAATATATCTCTCGCAGAAGGAATTTTTCCAACAGTTTTAAAACATACTACTATTATTCCAATTTATAAAAAAAGCATAGTTACAGATATTTCAAATTATAGGCCAGTAGCTTTGACATCTGTAATTTCAAAAATTTTAGAATACTGTATGTTAGACCGTTTAAATTCTTTTCTTGATAAACATAACATCATTAGTAATAATCAACATGGATTTAAAAAGGGAGACTTTCCCTTTGCAGGACCCCCACTGCATTAATTGAGTTTTATTGTAATATCTTAAAAAATATCGATCAATATAAAGCAGCTATTGGTGTTTTCTGCGATTTACAGAAGGCCTTCGACTGTGTACAACATGAAATTTTGTTACAAAAGCTTGAATTATATGGAATAAGAGGTGTACTTGGGCGCTGGTTTGCTTCATATTTTAACAACAGAATGCAAATGGTAAAGGTACGTTACAGAAACCATGAAGGAAATGATACTTTGATTGAATCATCGTGGTTACCCACGGATTCTGGAATTCCACAAGGTTCAGTGCTAGGTCCAACACCTTTCAATTTATACATAAACGATATAGTCTTGTTTCTATCAAATATATACCTGACGATTTATGCTGATGATGTCGTAATGTTAACTGCTCCTAATATAAATCTCATATTACTGAAAAACACAACAAATTCTCTATTAAATAACTTATGCAATTGGTTTTCGCAAAATAAAACTCTCTTTAAGCTTAGAAAAAACAAAATACATGGTATTTCATGCCAGACAAAAGAGTATCGAACACTACAATTTAACTATAAACAAAAAAGAATTATTGTGCTGTAATAGTACTAAATTTTTAGGAGTTATTTTTGATCATACGTTGATATGGAAAGAGCAATGTGACAGTATTGTGCAAAAATTACACCAAAAAGCGTTTGCTTTTAAACGCTTAAGGTCTCAAGTATCTGTGGATTGTTTAATTTCACTGTACTATGCTGAAATTCAGTCTAGATTACAGTATGGTATACTCTTATGGGGAAACTCGGCAAGTGCGCATCAAGTATTTTTAGCGCAAAAGTCTGTGATTAGAAGTGTTGCTGGAGCTCATTTTTATGATTCCTGTCGACCAATTTTTGAAAAATATAAAATCCTTCCTCTTTCCTGTTTATACATTTTTGAATCGTCATGTTACATATACCAATCAAAAGTAAATATTCCGACCAACGCAAAAATTCATGATTATGACACTAGAATAAAAGATCAACTGCACTTACCTTCTAGCTCAATGAATATTATAAGTCAAGGCACATATAACTTAGGAATAAAAATATTTAATCATTTACCCAACGAAATTAGATGTCATGATAGTTATAAAAGTTTTCGAAAGTCACTAAAAGCATTTTTGTTACAACATTTCTTTTACTCGGTGGCTGAATATTTCGGAGAGTAATACGATCTTCTTTTGCTTTCTTTGTTTTTGTATCTTATTATTAAGATTATTCATTTATTGTTCTATAATTTTTTGTTTTTTAGTTTGGTGGTGGCTTCATTAATTATGTTTTCATTAATTGTGTTTCCTGACTTATTATATACACAATTGTGTCTTTAATCAATAAATATTATTATTATTATTATTATTATTATTATTATTATTATTATTATTATTATTAATCTGCTCCTGTTAGCTAATCACCTAAGTCTACGTGATTCATGTTACATTTGCCATAGTAGATTGCCTTAACATGAACTCGTGTCGCACATGATGAATGTGAAAATTCTGATGGATGTAGACTTTTTGAATCGCTCTCACATATCCTCATCGTTCCTTTCGTATCTGCCGAGGCTGTGTGATAATAATATTGAATGTTTCGTGATCTCCTTACATGATGAGACGTAGTAAACATTAAGCAGGATTCCAGCTAACGAGCCCAGAGATTCCGAAACAAATGTTGTCCATCTCTCCAAAAAAATTCACTTGACGACCGCTAATAAAACCTAACAGGAGATATATAACGCGGAAATGAAATATATTCCTCGCGCTTATGGACGCATGTATATATACACACGCTACGGGGGGAAGTTTCCTAGCGGTATAGTACTACGTGCACCTCACCCTCATCCATCAAAACACGCACAATGAGAAAATTCGTGCGGCGACGGTCACGCATATAAATTTTTTCCGGTTTTCGGCCGTTGTCTTCTCCTCGGCCACGGATCCCGCAAAATGAGACCCCAGCTGAGGACCCTAAGGCTGGCCGCCCATTATCGACGATGTAAATGGAAGAGAAACGACCTGATATCGGACCGAAGATCTGCGAGGGTTTGATGAACGCGGTTGATGTAGAAGATGGCCTTACCGTAATGCGGTACAGTTCCTAAAGTATTGGTTACAGACTTCTTATCTAAAATCGATAAAATCCTCTAGCCTCTTAAAGATACTATTGCCTTATGAACATCATTTATTTTTTTCCTAAAATTGCTTATGTTTCTAATAATAAATTCCAAAAAATCTACGATCTCCATTAATTTCTAACGTAATTATGACAATAAAATAGCAACAATAATCTTATTTACTCTACACGTTTCAGTATATCAAGTCTTCTGGGTAGGTTTAGGTGCAATAAACGTGAATACTTTGATATAAAATGGTAGACCAAATAAGTCACTTTTACATCAGTTGTCTGATGATGTATTGGACATATATTTCGGTGATCATACCCATGATCACTTATGCATCTCTGGTATGGTGGACAAAGGTGCTGCAGCAAACTGTTATAACTGAACTTGGCAAAATTCAGAGGCTTGCGTGTTCAGGAATAAAACGAGCAATGAGGACTACCCCTACAGCAGCCTAGGAATGCCTTCTAGACCTAATGAGCTTAACCTCAATACGAGTATTGTCTCCCCCCTAGCTGTCAGCAATTGTAAGTAAATTGCGCATGAAGTTGTTTATTTATGTCGCGTACTAAAACGTCGTATTTTATTAACATAGTTAATAAAATTATCTCTAGTGAGTTGGTGATAAAAAAATAATTAACTGGCTATAGGTGCGATTTTACGTCGGCTATCGCGAGCTAACGTCGTGTCACACCCTGGGGACGACTACGAGCGATACTTCAACGATAAAAAAAAGAAATACGGAGATTACGCGCCGTGTCGTGCCCGCGGGCGGCTACAGTCGGTAGTCGAACGAGAGGCGGAAGATTGCGTCATGTCATATTCTGGGGGCGACAACGATCTACAACCGAACACCAGACGGAAGATCACGCCGTGTCACACCCGCGGGGCGACTACGGTCAACGATCAAACAAGCGGGCGAAAAAACTATATTCGTGTCACACCCGAAGGATGACTACGAACTAGGGGCTGAGAAAGCTATTGCCGTGTCACCCCGAAGGCCGACTACGATCAATAATTAGGTCAGGGAAGAGGATCGAGAACGGAGGTGGAGTCTGCCTCGATCACGGTAAATGCACGGCTTGTATAGGCACGCAACGTAGTTTCAAGCGTGCCTAAAATTAACATGCGGTGTGAGGGTACACGATGCACTGAGAATCAAAACTAAGACGCGTGCCGATAAGCAAAACAAATCAATTAATAAATGCGGCCGTAGTGAACTGAACAGGAAAATTGATCAAGTGAACTAAAATTTATGCCGAAATAAATTACTAAATTAAGCTAAATACTGAAATGAATTTTTCCATGTAACGGCACGTTACAACCTCAAAGTTTCATGTCCTTGGTTCCTTGGTAGTGTCTTTCCCATGACGGTTGTCTAAACTGATTTCTTTTTAAACACAATCTATCCAATTGTAGCTTTTTTTGTAGCAGATGTTTTGGCGATTTATGTTATAAAAGTATTGTCGAATGTTCCCTCTGCGTTCAAGAACATGCTTTCTTGGTTTGCAGAACATTCTCAGCCCCCTGCACGAAGTGTTCCAAAGATGTATCTGTAGATTTTCCTGATTGATACGCATATCGGTCTACAAGTAGTGGTTGATATGGTAATACATCATCCCTATATGTGTCTGTGCAATCTTCAGCACAAATGACATCAGACATATTGCTCTCAGGACCTTTGCTCCATCCTGTTCCATTTTGTCAGGTTTTGGAATGAAAGTAACTTTGAAAGCCATTGGTATATGTATATACCAGTGCGAGACTTCTTACAAGGGAACACCGCCGGGTGTCCCCCTCCGATTTCGATGAAACTTAACAGATCGAAAGAGTACCTTAAAATAAGAGACACGTATTTTTTTTTATCGGCGTATCCGCACGATTTTGGGGTACAACCCCCTCCAAAGTTTCACGATTTTTCAATTTTTGCAAATATTTCCTTAATTATAACAGATATTAAATTTTCTTCTTAACATAATTTGCAGCATATTGCATGGCCCTAAGGGTGGCGTCGTCCGTATTCGCAAAAAGTTAATAATGGGGACGGGTACCCCGTACCCCCATTTTTTTACCTTTTTTCTTTTCTTATCATCAAAAGAAGCCGATTTACATAGAATCACGATGAATTATAACAAGTTAGAAAATTAATAATTGTAAAAATAGAAAAATAATAATATAGGCTTCAAAAGTTAATAACTTGATATATAATCAAATGAACTATAACAGAAATAAGTTTTTATCCTTAACATAATTTCAATACATGGTCTCAAGGTAGATATCTTCATTCTCCCCCGCATTTTTTTAATAATAAGTTGTTTCATTATTCATGAAAAAAAGATGGCTTTTACATAGAAAACGGTGATGTATAATAAATTTAGAAAATTAATAATAGTAATAATAACTCAAAATAAATATATGTACGTGTCTATTGTGATGAATTTGATATGCACTTATCTACGCATACGTGAGTTCAATTAATTATTCAGTCACTTCAGATATAATTGGTAATTTGCATTATAAATTTGACGCGATAAGGGATCTGGTGATTAATCATATAATTATATAGATAAAAATAAATCCCCGAATGCATAGTAATTAACCACGAACGTTTAAGTGGTCACGTCTGCGATTAGGAAATAGGTATATAAGACGAGTATTCCAAATGAGAACATTAGAAGTCGTTTTTCGTGCAGTGTAGGTCAGTACCTCTAGTTTCGCACAATGGCGGTCGTAAATATAGCAAATGTGTTGAACATGTTACTTGCAACGTTTCAAGTTACTAACATCGCAACAACTCCTTTGACACCGCAAGAAAGTGAGTAGTTAGTAGTATTTGCAATAAACCAGCTATCGTGCAAACAAAATCTGTGTTTTAAACACTTTTACACAGACTATCACTACTGTAATACTTACATAGCTTAATTACTATATGAATATTAATCTTGTTCGCTATTGCAATACATATATACCAATAATCGCATTACAGTATGTCATGTATTTAAACATTTATAAGCATTATAATGTTTTTCTAATTCTGTTCTATTGTTTCCGAAATGTTATAATCGTTACAAACACATTAGTTATATTTATGCTCCATTGAATACTTACATTGTACACCTACATTGCACGAAAAACTTGAAATAATTTATAAAAAATGTATATGTATGTATTATTTAAATCTTCGTCCTGTGTGGCAAATTTGTTCATATATATGCACTAAAGGATTATGGTATTCTAAGAATGAATTTTATTAAGGAAATATATAAAACGCAGTCACTAACTGCAGTTGATAAAACGATTTATATTGCTACCACCGATAAAAGTTTCGTATAGTATATAGTATATAGTATAAGTTAGTAGGCATAGAAAGGTTTGACCATAGCTTGTCGAGTAGACACAATTCTAAATTAAGAAATATTTAAGTAAGGAGAGCAGCGGAGTAACGATAACAAATAATTGTTGTTAATGTACTATATTATTATTATTACAATTATTTTTATTATTAATCATCCAAATTTATTGCCATTGTTTTCTATGTAAAAGCGATCTTTTTTTGATGAATAATGAATAAATTTATTATTAAAAAAATGCGGGGGTATGGGGGTACCCCGTCCCCGTTATTAGCTTTTTATGAAGATATCTACCTTGAGACCATGTATTATGCTGGAAATTATGTTAAGAATAAAAACTTATTTCTGTTATAGTTCATTTGATTTATATTAATAGACAAGTTTATTTCCCTTGTTAGTAAGGAGATACAGGAGATACAGGAGAACAGTATAACATCTATATTTAAAGGGTAATTTACCTTAACATGCCTTGATTGCGCTCTGATTGTCAATTATGATTGATAGAAGGCCACGAAATAAAGCTGTGCCAACGAATTAAAACCAATAACCATAGATTGTGACTAACAGTAAGTTAAACCAATTGTGAACTTGTAAAAATATATTAAGAGTATATTATCTGGTGGCCAAACACAACACCATAAAGATAATATTCAAACTTCTAGGGCCTTCTCACGTAAATGCGCAAACTCATTACTGATTTCGGGCCCACGTTGTTAGCTTTCGATCCGGCTGCGCTCGTGGATCCGTTAATTGGTGCGAGATCTCGTTGCCTGAAGGGGGTTTGAAATTTTTTAATTATCTACTTCCAATTGAGCGGTCCGAGTTTTCGCCGAAAGAATAACAGGACGTCAGTAAATGAAGTTTAATTTAAATTATAGTAGAAATGCGTTGGAGAGGCAAAAAAAAAACGAATTTTATAGACGTTCTGTTAAACTTCTACAGGAATATTAATTACTCGCCTGTGGCGTCCATTGACGAAATCTTTTATTTCAACAGGGTTTTGGTGGTGTTTATACTGTTGGTAAGTCGTGTAATGATAGAATATGCCACCAGGCGCAGCTCATGGTCTATTGTAAGAATATGCCTTTTTGTCGTGTAATGTTAAAGTAGATAATAATAATAATAATAATAATAATAATAATAATAATAAGTGGTTTATTGACAAATACATTTTCAAAACATAACAAAATGTTATAAGAACAACTCTTAATAGTATATGCAAGAGACATATTGAAAAGAAATAGACAAAATCCTAATCGTTCACTCTCTGACGCCAAACGGCTCGAGATCAGCGACTTACTCGAAGTAGCTGGTCTACCTCTCAAGCCTGCAAGGGTGAAATAAAAGGAGAACGCCAAACAAAGCTACCAAAACCACAACTAACTATAAATAATATATATGAATACAACAAAATTATACAGTAATAACAAATATGAGGGTATCTATATAGAATTCAGATTTAATTATAGCCATACGATTCACAATAATATTTTCGTAGTCGTCAGGCGAAGGAACTCGGAAGCGACAAACGCAGATCAGATGGGACACCGTTATATAAACGGACGATATGGTAAGAAAAAGACCTTTTGAACATTTCGAGGTGGTGCCGGGGCGGTGTGAGTAGTCCTCTAAATCAATATTTATTGTATGAACGTCCGCCTCTGAAAGTAATCTTTCGATAGAGATAACTAGGCTTCTTGTGAGTAATGATTTTGAAATAAAACACAGTTGCATGAAAATCAGCCCTGCGAGACATGTTGAACCAATTAGCTAATTTGAATGTATAGAAAATATGGTCATAGCGACGAAGGCCATAAATAAAACGCAGGCATGAGTTCTGCACTCGCTGTATTCTCAATCTATCAGAACTGTCAAAACAGGAAAAATATACATTAATACAAAAGTTAAAATGCGACAACACAAGTGTCTCACATAAGAGCTTCCTAAAATTTATATCCAAGCAGTCCCTACTGCCAAACAGAACCCTCAAACAGCAAAATGCACGTCTTATAAGGCAAGAAACATGTTCTTTAAACCGAAGTTTGCAATCCATGAGCAACCCCAGATTCCTGGCATGCTCTGAGATGGTTAGTGCCTCGCTGTTAGCAAAAACTCGTATTTGGTCAATAACTTTAGATTTAGTTTTAGCCCTGCCAAAGACCAGGACGCTAGATTTTTTGGGATTAAGACGCAGCGAGTGCCGTAAAGATTCGTCAGCAATTCGTGCCAGATCGTCATTAATATTTTGAACAGCAGTCGCGACGGCATTAGGAGGAAACGAGTAATACAACTGCGTATCGTTAGCATACATATGATATTTGCAGTATACTGAGCATTTAATGATATTAGCAGAATATATAGAATAAAGTAACGGTCCTAAAATGCTACCCTGTGGCACACCCGATACGACTGCCGATGTCCCAGACATTCGACCACCGTACGACACCCTACGAGTTCTGTTAGATAAATAAGAATGGAAAAAAGTAATAGTGTCTCGAGTAAAGCCGATATAATGTAATATGGATAATAAAAGGGAATGTTCAATTGTATCAAAAGTCTTACTGTAATCGAGAAGAACGAGAACAGTGATATCATTATTGTCCGTAGACCTCAAAATGTCATCAGTAATGTGAGCCAAGGCAGAAGCACAACCCGACCTAAATCCTGATTGTTCAGAAGGCAAAATATTATGGTTATCCAAATACAGTTTAATTTGTCGATCAATTATACGTTCCAACACCTTAGATATAGTAGGTAAAATGGAAATGGGTCTCAGATCGTTAACACTGGCAAAATCATTAACTTTAGGTAATGGTATTATAATACTATCTTTCCAACAATCCGGGAAAACATTTTCTAATAAACAGGTATTAATGATATACGTAATAACTGGAATTAAATGCGGACAACACAGCCTTAACATTTTTAAAGTAATATCATCACAACCACACGAGCTAGACTTTAGTGAGCGAATAACCATTTCAACCTCGGTCTCTGTTGTCAGCACAAAAGAAAAAGTACTCTGCGTGAGCGTATTTTGATTATAGAAGTCATGAAGATCAGGATCAGCCGTAGAACCCGCAACAGCTCCAGCGAAATAATCGTTCAAGATATCAACATTAGATAAATGATGTGGTAATTTATTATGTTTTTTCTTATTGTAAATGTTCAAGGTTCAATGCCTAAACGTGCGTTGAATCAGATAAGAAGTACTCTACAGGAACGAAGCCGATAAGCAATCTTGAATTCGTTAAACAGCACACAGACGAAATCCTATGGGTTTTAATAATGAAACGTCCTTCATTGTTGCGCCAAAGAATTTGAGCATAAGTACATGTCTACCTGCAAATATAAAACGCAATATCTCCGTGTATATTTTGGCCATTTGGAAAGCGCAGTAGCAGATATTGTCTCGGAGGCACTTCAACTTTCCCTGCGAGAGAACAAGATAATAGAAGACGAAGAAATTCGCAAAGGACCCGAAGCGTACGAGGTGCCTTAGATTAAATTTCTCGCCGACAATCCAAATGCAGCTCTGTCAGGGATATTACCGAGAAAGTACCTCCTTAATTCTTCGGTCAGACGTTAAATTAGTTGTTTCCCATTTTTTGGGCAATCAGACGTTCAAAGGACGACAAGTTTCCTGTTGGCGAATTCAATTTTCGACCTTTTAATTTCATCGGAAGCTGCCGTTCAACACAAACGAATCTCAAATTTGCGTAATTCTTTCAGGCGTAATTACAATCATTTGGAAAATTGTTTGAAGTCCCATTGTACACCAGCTAAACGTATAAAAAAAATGTTTTAACGTCATTCCTTTGTATTTTATTCGATATTATAACGTTTTATTTTGTTACCGAAACCGTCCTGCAGTAGTTTAAATAGGAATATAACATAGCAATATAATAAACATATATATTACTATGTTATATCTATGTTGAATCATGCCTAAAATAATCGAAATTATTAATTAAAATGGTTTTGGTTGTATCTAAATATTATTTGCAAGCATTTGAAAAGTTTAAGAATAAATATTTACGTTAAATATTTGTTAAAAGTTAATTTTGATGCCAATTAATTAGTAAAGGAATATTGTTTTAAATTACTAAGGAAGACACAATAATGTGTTATATATAATTAAGAAGTGTATTAAGATAGCATCTTCAAAACATTAGCAACCGCTAACGAAACGTAGCAAAATAAAATATGGGAGAAGTATAAGTTGGTATTCAATTTGGTATGGTTTAACATAGGAATTTTTATATACCTAGTGACTTCTCTCAAATGCTAATTTAACTGATTTGTGTCAAGATAGAAAGCGTTCACCTGCACATATACGCGGGAGATTTAAAATGATTAACGTATTACATTACCCATCAATGAATTATCATTAAATAATTCGAATTCAGTTTTGAATTTGTTATAATAATTGAGGACAAGGAAATAAGAAAAGATTCAACGGAGAAGATCACAAAAACAGTAAGGGAGAGCATAAAGATTTCATCGATACCTAAAGAAATGCAGAACAGATTGCTACCAAGAGCCGCTAGACCACCCAGGCTGTATGGAATACCAAAAATACATAAAGAAGGAGTGCCATTAAGACCGATTGTAAGCAACATTGGATCACCGATCTACGATTTGTCGAAATATTTAGCTAACTTACTAAAGCCATATACCGGACAAACTGCAACATATGTGAAGAATTCGAAACATTTCGTGGATATTCTGTCTACGCTAAAGACTGAACCTACAGACATTTTAGTAAGTTTCGACATTATATCGCTATTCACTAACATACCCACGGAGGACGCACTGGCCTTACTTCCAGAACTTGGACTACAAGAAGACATCATTGAATTAGTGAAACTGTGCTTATCCACGACATACTTTTTATATGAAGGAAAATACTACGAGCAGAAGAGCGGAACAGCAATGGGAAGCCCTTTATCGCCAGTAATAGCCAACTTTGTTCCCCTTTCCTGGATGTTATGGTTAAGAAAACAAAAAAGGGAATGCTACAGCACGCAGTATTTAGGAAGAAGACGCACACCGATAGATATCTGCATTCAAGATCTCACCATCATCCGATGCAGAAGAAGACATTAATACAAACATTGCTATCCAGAGCCGAAACCATCAGTGACGAACAACATCTTACCAGTGAAAAGATACATTTGGAGAAAGCACTAAAGAAGAATGGTTACACTGACATCGACATAAGGAGAGCCACTAAGAAGAAGACGACACTGGAGGCAACTACAGAACCACGAAGAGGGATGGCGTGTTTACCTTACATAGCAGGAGTCACCGAAAAAGTAGGCCGAATTTTGAAGAAACGTAACGTACATGTACCCTTCGGGACTGCAACGTCGATCCAGCAGTATCTACCGACCGCAAAGGATAAGATACCCAAGGGGCGCACAGAAGGTATCTACAAGATAACATGCCAATGCGGACAGTGCTACGTCGGACAAACAGGAAGAGCCATCGACATAAGAATAAAAGAACACGAGAGGGACGCAAGATTAAGAAGGACCGAGCAATCAGCGGTGGCAGAACACATGCACGACACCGGACACAAAATGGATTTCAAGAATGTAAAAGTAATAACTACCACCAAGAACTACGGGAAAAGACTCATCAGGGAAGCCATAGAAATAGAGAAGAATAAAACCGTTACAGAGAAAAGGGTACCACCTTAGCACACGTGGAAGAGCTACTACGAACCGTCACGGTCAATGGAGCGGAAACTACACGGTTGGATGCACCAGGGGCGTATATAAGAAGAATGTCGGACCATGGAGAATCAGTTCAGTTATCCTGAAGAAGCTGTCAGTATGAACAGCGAAACGTCGAGCGAAAGTTTTGACACACGGCGAAACCCACAAGAAGCTGTTAGTTATAATTGAATCTAACTTGTCATTGATATTTCAAGCTCCAAACCATGTTTATTCGCTTCTTTTGCTATTCATCGCCATTATTTGCCCTTTTATTTACTTCTTTGACTCTCCGTGTTTACATATGTTCCAAATGACCACATTCTCACGTATTGCTTTGCACTCTGTTGATAATTCGCAGTATCATCGTGCTAGTTCATTAAACGTATCTATCGAGTCTTGGCGAAATTATCATCCGTGCAACGGAGCCCGCTGGCACTACAAGAATCTGGGCACCCGTACAAACAGCGTTAACCGCTGCACATTATAATATATACAAAGAGCTGCTTGCTAACTGGGAACTGCGTAGAGAGTAACATCTCGTCGCTGATGATGGAACGCTGAAAGCAAACATGTCCTAACATGTTATCAAATCGAACTGATACTATGTAAACGGAGATAATTGTCGATCAATGCGCGCGGAACTTCTGCCGGGTTGGGCGTCAGCTTTACTCCAATTATACCGACTAATCCCCGACGTATTAATTGCTGTAACGTTGGAGCTGGATTTTACCTTCTCAGCGAATTGAAGGGCATGGCAGAGAAAAAAAAAACATGATGAGTATCTGGAAAGCAACTGAGTCGAAATTCCTGTATTGCTTTTTCCCCCATATTGCCTCCCTAACTGTCATTAGTTTACACGTGGCTTTGTGTTTTGTTATTGCAGAAAGGAACACCGGACGTGTCAGTTGGTGTTAATTGATCTCCCCTCGTTTGGAACATGTTTTCTAATGAGCAGTGGAAAATAACATTGATTATCTGTGTTTTCCTGGCACCTAAAGCGAAATTAAGTACACTATGTAGGCACTGCAAATGAAATTAGATAGAGGCGTTGCTGGAATATGTTGCCAGGGTTATTGCCAAGACGTTCTATGATAAACTTTTTCTTTTCCAATACAAACACAGTTTATTATTCATGAAGTTCAAGATTTTTTTTGAGAGAGAACAAAAAATAAATTAGTAACAAAAGAGGTTTCATTTTTACCAGCAATAAAGTCTTAAAGCAGTTTTAATGTTAATATAATTTTTATTACCGCCTATTTTGACCGAATGCCTTAAGGGGTATCGATTAGTGCGAGAGGCGGCGGGTTCGAATCTCACTCTGGTCAATTACGATGACTGGGTTTTCCGGGGCCAGAATGATGATTGAGAGGAGAGATCTGAGGGAGTGCATAAGCAACTAATTGCTTAGGCATTATCTACCCCGAAAAAGATAATCTTGCACTGACTGACACGAACGTAAATAATTTGGTGTGTTAAATTATTTTTGTTACATATTTGGCATTCCGTTTTGGATTTGATGTTTTCGATTAATTAAATTATTTTGTGTTTTAAAATGGTTTCTTATAATTAAATAACATTCCAAACAGATTCTTTAAACTTACATCTTCCGAGATGATGTTCCTAACGCCCAAATTTGGTTCCAGCAGAATGGAGTCTCTACTCATTTTTTGTGAGATTATTTGAATATTTCTTGACAATACTTTCTCGAATAAAGACACAATGAGGTGATAGAGGAAGAGGACCAGAAATAAACTCCAGTATCTGCCTACCAGACCTCATCTGCGTTCCTTCAACTGCAAACCCACTTTCGTTGTTATTGCGGTATCTAGGTCAGCAATGCAATCACAGACTTTGCTGTTATGGTGATTCCTACAATAGACCACGCATTTTTTCGTTTAGTTGCTGCATCTGCTTCTTAGTGGTAATTTTTTATAAAAATCAGCAACATGTGAGCGGTAAGTACCACGTGTTAGATATCATCACACTCGCTAAAAAGTAAAGATTTTTTTTTTAAGTTAGGGTGGGCACCTATAGTCCAGACGCTTGTATTAAATCTCTTACTTCCACTCGAGCAGCTTGGTATTCTCTATAAAGCCCACTATCTTGCCTAGTAGAAACTTGAGAAGCCTCGAAAGCTTTAATAGGTTCTTCCCGAAATGTTTCTGCCTTCAATTCCTCACATGTGCAGATTACATATAAACGGTTCGTTTACTCGATCTGTGTTGAATAGATGCTTTTTCAGGGGACAGTGTCCAGTTACCAACCCGGTAATGATTTTAACTTCTTTCTTACTGCGTCTGAGTAGGTTCAGAAAATGTAGCATCCCCATCCACTATTAAAGCTTTAGTATGGAGTTGATCTTCAGTCGACCTCCATTTCTTTGTACTTTCTTTAGTTAACCAGGTCCAAATCTCCCTTCTAGCAGAGTCCTTAGTAATTCCGCATACGAGCTGTGGACCTATGAAGTATCTTAGAGCCCTCCTTGGCTAGTTCGTCGGCTATTATATTGCCCTTTAGATCCTCATGTCCTGGCACCCTAATCAGAGACATCGTGTAGTCTCGTGCCATTGTATTGAGGAATTGTTTGCAGTCTCTAACTAGTTTTGACCTAGTTACAGGGTTCGAGACTGCCTTGAAAGTAAATAATTCATTTCTATTGGAAAAGAAAATAATATTGCGATTTAGGAAAACAAATGATGTCATGGCAATGCCTTTTTAAAACATTGATTACGTTGATCATTTAGGTATCCCACAATACTATTGTTTCACATTCTAACGTTTCACCGTTATCTAAAATAAATTGTTGACTTGTTAGTCACATTTGGAAATACAAATGGAAATTCAGTATATTATTTATGAATTTATTTTAACTTAGAACACATTCTTGAAATTATTGTTTATTATCTATTTGCTAAATAAATTCTTTTTTGTTGATTTCTGAATGCACCTGTTAGCAAGAGGTACCAATACCGTTTCTTGCAGTGCTATTTTTCTTTATTTAAACTTTTAGCTCAAACTTCTGTCTCTAAAACTGCTACTGTTTTGTTGAAACTCTTCTTATTTTACCAGTGACAAATACTGAATTTAACAAGACCACATAGCTTCAAGCTCGCGTACTAACTATGTTTCAAAGCCAACAAGTCTCACGTATTTTGAACTGATAACAGAGTATTCTATAGATTGATAGCAATAACGTACATTTTACTCGTCTTCAATTTTGTTTATCTGCACCACTGATCTTTTAATTAATCTGTAATTAACTCTGGCCTTTTTTTTGTTGTGGGAGGAGCCGTCTGAAATGGAATCTCTGGAAACACGCAGCCTCTTGCTTTTTTTTTTGTATTTGTCTCCCATTTCTTTTACCCTATAAATTGCACCAGTCATTCCAGTAGTCCTTGCACCACTCTGTACAGATCCCTGGTTGATCCATGTAGTCCTCTGGGTTCATCTATGGCTTGCCAAAAATTGCTTGTCTTCTTGCGGCCAGAACTTCCCTTTGACACAGAATGTGGTATGCATTCCTTGTCATCTCATTACACATCATCTCATTATGCCATCTCATAATGTGTAATGAGATGACAGAGACCAACTGTAGACTGTTAATCCCAATTTTCTAAAGATATCCTTTTAATGTACAGTGTCCTGTGCAACAGTTCTTCAGCCTTCTTTTTTGGTGGTCCTTTAACAAATTCACCGCATCAGCGATAGCTCGTGCATTCAAGGATATGGCAGTTAAAGCATCTCTATCCGCTCTCACGGTGAACGTGTTGATAAAGGTCTTACCATGAATTTTTTGGATGTATTATTCCAATGTTCTTTGTGTTTCCCTTTGATCCAAACGCCTTGCCTACTCTCGTGCTGTGTTCTGACTTACACTGGAATAATAGAACCAAGAAAATTCACGGAAAGTTAAGTGCCTTTGTTAAGGGACCATCAAAAAAGAAGAACTAAGATGTAAATGGCAGATGTAACCAATTTTCCTAAGAAGAATATTTCTAACACATGACAAGAATTGGAAGAATGTTTGAAGAAACTGCGGAAGGATAATTATTGCTAAATGAAGACTAGATTCATAGGATTATTGTCAGTGTATTACTCTTAGCGCTTGAAATTTGTTCTCTCAAAAATATTTCTTACTGAGATGCCCAAAAAGGCAAATGAATGATGGTGGAGGTGATTTTTGCACATTGCTGTTCGTTACTATTATCCTTCTATTACATGCTAGAACATCTATAGACCAAATATTGATCGATGCTACACTACTTCCTGTAACGTTTTTGTAACTACTCCACTAAAGCGAAAAAAGTAAATTTTTCAATGTAAAAAACTAAAAGTTGGTGCGCTCGCAATCCAAATATTCGCACACGTTTATTGGCTAATCCTAAATTATCGTTACTGGTAGGCAAAATGATTGAATAAACGTTTTCCCGGAAGAAGAATTTTTTGCCATTTCGAAAGACCTGTGCTGTTGGGGACCGTACACGTACACGTGCGGGCATTGCAATAAAATTAGCGGAAGCCCGTTTCACGCGTTTCGCTCCGTTGAAATAAAATAACAACACCTCTTCGTCCAGCACTTTGAATTTAATGAAAACAATCCGTCCCCTCTTTTAAAAATCTCCCGTTTTTTTCCCCATTTGCTATGGTGACCATTTTCCAGTCACACTAACAAAGCGATAAAAGGATTTCAGGGTAGTAAGTACTGAATTTGAATCCCCTTTGTGTCAAACGTAACCCTAGATTATTTTTAATTTATTTAAATGTTATAATTTCTAATAGAGATTTTTCTGAACAAATAGCATAATCACAGAATTTGAAGCATTGAAAAGGAGAGCATGTTTGTAACAGATTTCAAATACGCGGGCGATAGAACTTTACATTTCGTAGAGATTTGTAAAAAAAAATTGCAAGAACGATAGAAAATTATGTATCAACAGCATACATTATTGTGACATATCTAATTGGTAGCAAAGTGTCGTAAATGACGTGAAATAGACGTCCATATTATTACGTGATATTGACACCCATTAGGTAAGCGTCACTTGGCGTCAATCTGCTAATTGAGGTAAGTAAGTTGAAAATATCACAAATGTAAAGAGTTAATAGTAATATAATCAATGTCGAACCTTGTGCTAAACCTCAAAAGATGATTTTATCGCAAACATAGGTAAAGAGTAAAGAGTTAATAGCAATATAATCAATACCGAACCTTGTGCTAAACTTCAAAAGATGATTTTATCGCAAACATAAGTAGAGATAAGTTGAGAATATAATGCATATGATTCGATTAATCGCCTCATCCACTGCGGCCATTAAGCCCTAATGTAAAGCGGATGTTATCTTAAAACTTCTTCAAACTAGTTCAGGCCCTCAAAGTAGCTTAGACGCTTGTTGAAGGGAATGTCCTTCAGGTCTTCTAGGAAAAGATTAACCGTCATATGGATCCCATACCTGATTCCAGCGGCGGCAGGTCAGTGCCCGAAAATGGCCTTCACTCACTCCTGGTCGTCCAAACATAGCTACTATTTGTGCAAACTTCTCCTAGACCCCTCACCACAAACCGCACTAAACTGGACGTACGTTTCTGGGAACTAAACTGGAACTGGAAGTTCAGTGTTTCTGGTGATGATGATAGCTTTGCTATTGAAACGTACGTCCAGTTTAGTGCAGTTTGTGGTGAGGGGTCTAGGAGAAGTTTGCAATGTTACCAGTGCCACAAATTGGAGTATTTTTGTTATAGCTACTATTTGCTGCGAAAATTGCTATAATAATGTTTAGATCAGAGCACTTGTTTAGAAAAGTGGAGACTAGAATTGAGGAAAAGTATTTGTCATAATTGCTTAACTAAATTAACGGCAGTTTTTCTTATCTTAACTTCAGAATTATTTCAATTTAATATTTATCGTTAATATCTTAAGAAGATTTGTTGCTCGAAGAGGTATTTGCAAACAGATATACTCACACAATGCAACAACCTTTGTTGGAGCTAATCACCAACTAAAAGAAATTTATACCTTCTTAAAAACAGAACTTCAATGCGAATTAGTTGAAAGACAAATAGAATGAAATTCATACCATCAGCAGCATCCCGCATGGGAAGCTTATGGAAAGCGGCGGTTAGCGCAGCTAAACGACATTTTTATAAGCTTACACAAAATCTTACACTTACATTTGAATAATGCAGCACCCTTCTTGCAGAGATCGAATCAATTCTCAATTCTAGACCTTTAGCACCTTTATCCTCTCAAATCCTAACAATCATTCTGCAATCATATGATCACACTTTCTCATTGGACATGCACCCCTAAAACCTGTAGACCATTTAAATGGAAGTGGACGTGGCAATAGAATATCACTTTGGTAATATTTGAAAAATGTCACTTTTCGAAGAGATAGCTTAAGAATATTTGCAGTATTTTCAACAGCGCACCAAATGGAAAATAAGTACACCCAACTTGACGGTAGATAACTTAGTTTTGCTGATGAAAAATGACACTCCTCCTCTCGTTTTGAAAGCCTATTCTTTCAAGGTGGGGGTGATGTTAATGAGAGTAACATTATAAGAAACAAAGCGAAAAAAAAACTTAAAAAATATTAAACAATATACGCATCAATGTGATCATGTCAACTAATTTATCTTCAAAAAAAAAAGTAATTTGTAAGAATGTAATATAAAATAAAGCGTATTTGACAAATAATAAATCATAGGCAGTTATGTACTTTTATTTTAAAAAGCAAAAATTATACAAATAAATTTTGTTGTGCCAACATTCTTATTTTTTTCTGAGCGTCAACATTGGTTCTAATGGCTTTAACCTTCAAACGCTCGCGTGAGTACCATTTACACCGCCTTTTTATTATTAATCCTTTACTGCGAAACAGCTTGGTCTTTCAGTTAATCCCCCATAAAGTCAAAAGCAGTTGTAAGTAAACGTATTCCAATACCGTTAAAGCAAATGCTGTCTATCATACAACTGAGTGCTAACGCATACATTTCTCAAATAACCACTGCAGATTTAGGTCAAATATAAATTTATATATAGAGGTGTGCATGCATACATACCGTATGCATATCACGCGTAGTTTTCCTTTTTGCAAAAGGGATGTATTTGATGTAAAGCACGTCAGTATACTCACATATACGTATATGGGTTACGTGAGAACCGTCTGCATAAAATCATGGCAAGCACCGTCAACATAGGCTAATCTAAATAATGGACTATGGCCGGTTGGTTGGTATTGAGGTTTTATTGTGCGTCTTGATATATAAGTGCTTGCAAAGGCGGTGTCTTTGAACTTTTTTCAGCGCGTAGTTGCGATAACGGTCTGAAATTCAAAGTTCGTTCCACATTGCAGTAATAAAACAAGTGAGTGGACTTATTGGATAATGTTCCTGGTAACGAGTTAATTACCTCTTGAATAAAAATACAAGCAGTAATGGCTCTCGTTTTTGCCTTTCAAATAAGCATCTATGAATATTCTTTGTTTAATATTAGTATTTCATTTTCATTAGTTTGTAACGCAGTCGTACGTAGTGGGAGGATAATTTATTTTAATTTAAAGATATTTTATCTTAAATATTTCGGCGCACTAACAACTGATGTAAGCGATAGCGCTGTTAGTAGCATCTCTAAACAGTGGTTCTGAACTTGCGTGCTGCGCTTGCGTTGTTTCTCGTTGCGTATTGCTGTGTACTGACTGTACAAAATGAACTTGCAAAATGAATATAAAAATGAAAAATTAAATTAGCGAGCTCAACGGAAAAAAATTAAAAGGGCGCAAAAGAAAAATTAAACTCAAGGTTACCCTCGCGAATTAAAACTTGAATTTAATCACGAAAAGTAAAATCTGACTTTCTTTAATACCCAAAAAAAAGGTTAAATCAAAAATAAAAGACAGAATTTAGAATGACGTTAAATCACAATTAAAAATTTATTATAAAAAAAAGAAAAAAAACAAGTTAATTATATTTAGCAGAAAAAAAAAATCCAGAACAGATGGTTCTGGTCGAAATCAAAAACTGCTCGATTCTAAATTACAAAAGGACAATGCTAAATCCTCTATCAAAGCAAAAAAACAAAATTGTTCAAGAAAATAATCCTTTTTATATCAAATCAATCCACGTTGTTTCAAAATTAAAACAAACTAAATTAAACGTGGACAATTCAAGTAAATTTACAAAAGAAAAATTTAAATACAAGCACAATGCTTCTATTCACCCAACCCAAGGTGATTAATAATTAAATACAATTCAGCAAAATTAAAAAAACGAAAAATTAACTCTTTAAACTAAAATATCTTCCCGAACAAAAATAATAAATGATCTTATATCTAAATTGTGTACACAACAATATAATAACAATTATTATTACGCGAGTTCCTTGATGGACAGAATAAAATTCAATTTAAGCGAAACAAATCTATAAATCAAAAGTATTAACAAAATGGCAGCAAACAATTACAAATTTCATGTACTCACGCTCCTGTGTCTATCTCGGAACTGCCTGACAAACTCGCCCGCTGCGTACAGCGAAGCCGCGCACAGATCAGTCCGCCAACGGACAAAATCACAAAACATAACATAAGCAATACCAGTGAACGCAAAATTAAGTGAAATTAATTTAAAACAACTGAACATTTAAATAAATAAATCATACAATCAAATCATAAACAAAATCTTATATAAAAATAAACAAAACATCTGTGAAAATTTTCCCGACCGGGGTGCCCGTCCACAGCAGTATGTATATTTTCGACGTGTGAGTGAAATCAGGGCTCTTCATAACGGAAATCATCCCAAAGTAGCCGTAGGCCGACGCTCTAGTGCAATGAACAACATGTGGTGCAGCCATAGGCCAACGCTCTAATATAATAAACAAAAATCACACAAGATCTGCTGTAGGTCGATGTAGGCTCGCAGGTCGACGCTCGAACATAATAAACGAAAGCCAAACGAGATCAGCCGCAGACCGACGCTTTAGTGCAACGAAACAAGTGGAAATTACGTGAGGTGCAGCCATAGGCCGACGCCCCAACGTAATAAACGGAAGCCGCACTAGATCAGCCGTAGGCCGACGCTCTAGTGCAACGAAATGGGAAGTGGGAATTATGATAGGTGTAACCGTAGGCCGACGCTCCAACGTAATAAACCGAAACCACACTAGATCAGCCGTAGGCCGACGCTGTAGTACAACGAAACGGAGAGTGGAAATTATGCTAGGTGTAGCCATAGGTCGACGCTCCAACGTAATAAACAGAAGCCACACTAGTAGGCCGACGCTCTAGTGCCACGAAACGGGAAGTGGAAATTACGCGACGTGCAGCCATAGGCCAACACTCCAACGCAAAAACGGAAGCCTTACGAAATCAGCCGTATCTCCAGCAATATCTCCTAGTTTGCCGCGCGATGGATTTTACAGGCCTCAGATGGTCTCGGCTACGCGGTCACGAGTGGAAGTTATAATTTGGGTAAGCCGAGTTTGCAGCGCGTAGAGGCAATGCTTTCGCGGACAGCACGTGACAAAAATAATGCCTAGACACACCTAAAATATTGTAATACTATGTACAAATGATGAGAAAATTATTTAAAAACTCGAAATTCGCAATTTATACTAAATAAACTTAACTTAAAATTAATACAAATTGATTTTCTGGAAACGCTATACGACAAGTTAACATAACAGCAATTTAAAACTCGATTTCAAACGTTGAGGTAAAATATTTAAGAAAAGCAGAAGAAGAACAGCAAAATATGAAAAGAAAAGAGGAGGTAAGATGAACATAGACTGTATCTATTTACTATTTGTTGACGAAAAAAAAAATTATTTTGCACGCGAGGATAAAAATATGATATCCTATAGACTTGCGAAATTAATTCGATTTTCAATTTAATTTTACCCTCTTATACAAAAAAAAATGTATTTTGCTATTCCGCATATACAATGAGCATTTTGTGTATCTGTTTTGCCAAAAGTTATACTCGTATTACAACAAATATGGTATGTAACACTAGTTTTTCTTAATATACATATTATTACACTATCCGAATGAACGTAAACAGTATTTTATACTCACTCTGTAGGTACATATTATCTAAAAGGGTATTTACATAGTTTTGGCATGAGATTGCCGTCCAGTATACTTACGTAAAGCAAAGTTTAAAATTTCATTTGTAATTCGTCTGTAATGGAGGATGTCCGTGACAAAAATTCCGGTTCAGAAACAAGTCATCAGGCGTACTGAGCGCACGAGAACGGAAGAGAAGTCAACGAATAACTGATTTTAATTAAAACGGACGCTAAATTAGACAGAATTTATGTAATAATTAAACGGCGATGTTCCTTCCTATTTGGAGACAAGTCAGAATCAACTTGGTCAAGTTAGACGGTCGCTGACGAGGTCATAAAGTGCGTTAAAAAGAACAAAGTAGTGCGGACGTTATCTGGAATTTGGGGAGAGATATTTGTTCCGACACCTCGAAGAGGGCCGGGTTGGGGAAGAGTAATGTTGAAACATAAATTTCTCTCCGGCAAGCAGTAATTATTCAAACTTTGAACCGTGAAGTTTCCCTGCCGGAGCATCGTTACGTCGAGGTAAAGTAGTATGATTAAAACTGAACTTGCAACGTTTAGTAAATAAAGAGCGATAATGTGTTGCAGGTGTGTATGTATATTCTTCAACTTAACGTGGAACGTTTGCGCATGATTTCGTTCAAATACGCCAACTGCTATTTTGTAATTACTTCAACTTGAAATGGATATCCGTTCTCTTGGGAACGAAACATTTGTTATAGCGTTCTACCGCGATGAGGCATTTGTACATGGATCAGTGGGTGTAAACGAATTACACAAAATAAACAAAAATAGAAATTGTATTGTATGTGCTGAAAATATGTACGTTTTCTTTTTTTCTTGTTACGTAAAATTGAGTACAGAATTTCATAATGAATTGCGGAAAATGTAAACTCATTCAAAGGAACTCTTGTCTCTTTTATCTGAGGGATACATTGTTTTTAATTATACATAAATAAAGGAAGAAAAGTAAAACGGCGTATGAATTTTGCATTCTAATTATAAAAGCGAGGCAATAGGTATGCAGTTAACAAAGAGGGATAATTATAGTCACGAAAAGCTTCGAATATTATTTTTAAAGAATGTTTGATATAGATTAAAGCAGATCTTTATCCTGGAATAGACTCTTTAATTTTTTCCTCTTAATTACCTTTAAGAGCTTCCTCTCTATGTAGCTATTAGCTGTGGATTCTACACGTTCATTACTAGAAACCTTCTCCTCGCCAGATCATAACATTAGTACAGCACGTGAATTGGAGTTTCTTTCTGCTCTTGATAAAATCTGCAGATAGCCTCATCTACCGAAGGAAGAAACACCAGTTCATGTGCTGTGCGAATGTGAAGGCCTGGCGAGGACAAGGTTTCTAGTAATGGGGGAGGAGAACCCCACAGCTAGTAGCTACTTAAAGAAGCCGCTCTCAAAGATGATAGGCCTAATTAAGAGGGCAAAATTAGAGAGCGTCCTCTAGGAAAAAAGGGGATCACAATAGATCTGAAAACGTCGCGGTGAAACAGGTCGATAGGCCACCCCAATCCTAATCTAATCTAATCTAATCTAATCTCATCTACCGAGCTTATATATACATATGCCTATTTAGTCTAAAGTGAGCAGTCAGCAGACCTCCTACCATTTTAACAATCTGCTCGTATTTAGTAAGCAGGTCTTTCTTTTAGGAACTCTTTGGCCTCTCTCTGTCCTGGTAACTTTTGCTCTGACTTCCTCCACTCATTGATGGATTTTCTAATTTGATATTCGGTAATGCCAAAGGAAGGCCCAGTTCCAATGAATGATCTTGACGACCCTCGCCTGGCCAGATCGTCTGTCGCTTTCCTTCACGTCCGAGTGGCTGAGAATCCAGGCCAATGTTAATTTCCTTTGGATGCCGACCTGATTTTGGAACATTTACACAACCCCAAACCAGTTTCTAGGCAGTGTGCTCTTCGGATATGAAAACACGGGGTTTTATATTTCATAATTCAAAACATTTGGAATATGCCTTTTTGATCTGATCGTCAATTTTGGAAAATCATACCTTGTGAGCATTCAGAGACAGTTCAATAAGGTGGACGGTGAAGACCCTTACATCGACTTCCGGCAGATTATTTTGTTGGAGACATTTCAGTTGGATTTGCTTGATTTGCGCAGATATAAATCAATAATAAAATAAGACAAGTCAATAATAAAATCGACTGCCTATATTTGCTACGTTCCAACGATTTGGTAATTTGTTTTTTTTTTTACGCGTAAAGCAAAGATAGCATCTCCGGTACCCTATGTCTAACCCTGTATATAAGAAGTCTGACCAAATCAATATAAAAGCGAAGTAATTTAAACAGTTATTAACAAGTGTCACTTGAATGTAAAAATTAAGATTGAGGCTAAATCAAAACCAATTATATATGACAGTGCCATCTATCCAAAAGTAATGGCTATTAAGGTAAACATGAAATCTCAAACTGTTATTGTTCCACTATTTAGTAAACAGTCACTTCTTATATATGTTTGGAAATACTCTGTACACTCACGTAGAAGTCAATCTTAAAATGCAAAAAAATAGTACTAATATAATAATAATAATAATAATAATAATAATAATAATCTTTATTAGCCACTAGATCTAGCAGATATGGGCTTTGTCAACAACAACAACAGAAATTACAAAATAATAGCACTAAAAATGTATATAAAAAGAAAAGAGAATTGACATGCTAAGAACCTAGACACCTCAAGAAAAATAGTCAGATATTTTATAAAAACAGTTATCAGTAAAATAGTTACGGATTGATATTTTAAACTTACTGAAGTCAGACTCATTACGCAGTCTACTCGGCAGTCCATCATAAACCTTGATGCAGGCGTAGCCCGGACTTTTCTCAAACAGCGCAGTTCGATGTTTGGGAATGCGCAACATACTCAACTGTCTCGTATTGTAAGTTGTATTAAAATCACCATTACTAACAAAGTCTGTAATATGTTTAAATGCATATATTGCACACTCATACAAAAACAATGAGGGCAGAGACATGATACGGTGGTGGTGAAATAATGGTAGGCAAGAATCTGTCTGTTTTAATGAAAATATGGATCTGAGAATTCTTTTCTGTAACAAAAAGCACCGAGAAAAGTGTGGGGAGAGGCCCCAAAAGATAATACCGTATCTTATTCGAGACTCAATGTGAGCATGATAGAACGCCAAGATAGTATCACGATTAATACTAGTTCGCAGCTTGGACACGGCATAACTAAAAGAACATAGCTTACCACAGAGTGCGGAAATATGATATTGCCAAGAAAAGACGTCGTCAATAATGCATCCAAGAAATTTTGTATTTGAGGTAATGGGAACAGTTTTTGAGTTCAACCGTATAAGCAAGGATTGGTCACGTACCTGTCTACCTGTATTGAAAGATAAGAAGCTAGTTTTTGTTTCATTAATCTTCAAGCAGTTATTATTACACCATTGTGACATGTTATGTGCATATGTAGTTCCCTTCTTTGACGTCTCGACTACAGAAGAATCAGCAAAAATAATTGTAGTATCATCGGCGAATTGGTAAATGTCATTAATATTAAAACTATCACTCAAGTCATTCACATAAATCAAACATCAATAAAACCAGGGTATTACATAACACATTTTATAGTTTTGTAAAACAGTGCTATTTACTGATATAAAGTTGTATTATGCAATTTACTAAGATTGAATACTGGTTCTTAACCTCCGTAGCCATCACGGTTTCTCCCACCACTTTTGGATGTAGGAACACTAAACACTAGCGACATCTGGATTCGACATTCACAAAGTAACTTTTAAGCACAACACTTTTCGCGTAAACTTGGTTTGTCTTCTTGTATATAATCGAATATGTTGGCGTGGTTCCCTGTTTGAAAATATCGACATTTTCAGTTGTAAGTAAGGAAGTGATAAGGGAGTGTCGCTTTCTTATATTTAAATGATGTAGAATTATCTTGAGCGAAGTACTCGTGGTTGCAAAGAAATAGTTAAAACAACGTCCTATCTCGCAAAGCTCTTTATTTAATAATAGTGGCTACCAGTTTCGGGCCTAGTGGCTCATCTTTAGGTAGCTGAAAGCGTGTACAACAATAAATTATAAAATTAGAATTAAATTATTTTGACAAGCGACGCATATTTTTTTTAAAGGAATATGGCATTTTTTAATAGTAAAGAAATAAAAAATAAAAAAAAAATAGTAACATTAGGGTATTTAATTTGAATGTAAAAATAAAATCTTAGAATCTCAATCCCAATCTTACTAACAGGACACATTAAAATTTGCAAACAAATACGCTGGAGGAAACAAACTAATTTGTAATTTTTATTTAACAAGGCATTATACCGTACGCGCTATTTAAATGCGAATACCCGAAAATCCCCGAAGAGTGCCGCTCTTATGCTGGCTGAAGCATAAGTGGGAGGTGAGAGATTGGCTAGAACAGCTTACTTTGCTAACTTTCACAGTAGAGCGGCTTATGGTATCCTGATATGGGAAGGTTCTTCGAAAGCGTCAGCAGTCTTTCTGAAACAGAAATGCGCAATTAGCGCTCTGGCGAACATCAAACCCCGACAGAGCTGCAGAGAACATTTCAGGCGCTTTGGAATAATCACGATACCGGCGCTTTTCATACTTGCCTGCCTGTGCCACGTACACGAAAACTGTCACAATTACCAAACATCACAACAGAACCATGGTTACAGTACACGTTATTGTGGTGTTATCGTAGTGCCTTTTCATCGTGTCAACAAAGCTCTTACTGGTTCCAATTATTATGGAATAAAATACCACAACAAACTACCGAACACCTTAAAAGATCGCAATGTACTCCAATTTAGACGATGGCTGTGTAATTTCTTCAAAGAAAATATTTTTTTATAGTGAAGATGAGTTTTTAAAATTTTGTTTTGTCTAACAACTTATAGTTCTTCGTAGTCTTTATGTATTCATTATTAGTCACATTTTTTACTTTTTTATCTTCTATATGTATACATATACAGTATGATAATGTGCACATTTAGTACACTATTATTATATTTATTTTTATTAAATTTTTATTGTATGTATTAATTTATGTGTACCGAAGTAGCCTGATTTGCAAATAACTCCAGCTAAGCCAAGCCAAGCAAATACTTAAATAAAAACGTACAATTAGTACACGATGTAATTAATTACATTAATAAGTAAGTATAATGAATACATCCGACAAATAGCGATCTCCCTCTGCAGTTCCTACTTGACTAGTGCTTATTCACCTACTCGAGCGATAGATTAGCTCGGTTTTAGCTGTATGTTCGGATGATAATTAAAATTGATATGAAATGAATGAATAGATATAGCTTTGGAAGAAAAACTAAAAACTTTATTTTATTTTTTTATTCATTGAGTATTTTATTTTATTATCTTCTTTTTTACTCTTCACGTATATTTTCCTCATTTGCTTGCTCATTTCAATCTCTACTTGATTTTAAACATCTCCTCTAATCTCCCCTTTTATTAACCTGTTCTTTTTAATACACTAACTTCACTTTTGATAATAGATTTTTATTTTTCTGATTGTTATTTTCCAAAAATAAATTTTTATTTCTTTTCAACTTTTCATTTTTTTTACCTCTCATGTAAATATTTATTTCTCTACTGGTAACTGATTTCAAATGTCTTTTTTTTTTGTTTATTCTTTTTAATTTCGTTGTCATAGTGTTTCGTGGTGTACGTACAATTTTGACAATTTTTCATAAGCTAGCAATCTTTTCGAAAATATGGTGCATATTTTCTTATATTTAAGAAATTAAAGAATTTATCGATTTAGTTTGAATCATGTAACATAACAATGTCTTTAGGGCCCGGTTTATTCACCGCCAATTAAAGTGCCAAGTAGGTACTTGACAATTAAACTTACTTGTCACTAGTAAAATATTTATGTCTTTTCACGATATTTTAAATGATAAGTACCTACTTGACGGAAGTCAACATTTTTATGTCAGTAGTATTGTTTCTGGTAAGACAGTAAGAGAGACGAAAAATCAATTTATACGCGTGAAAAAGAGATAGTATGCAAATATATGTAAAGCACATGTTTACGGTGTTTAATTTGACGTTTATTAACGTCAAAGTTATTTTTGACATTTTTATTTAGGAATTCGCGAGTTTATTGTTAATTTAGTTTGAATAGTATTGTTTAAGCCAAGTTGGAATTGTATTCCTACAGGAAGTTACATATATTCATTGCAGGATCTATAATTTGATTTCATTATGAAGCGAACTGCTGTTAAGATGCAGATCGTCAAATTTTACCTTTGAAGATACAAATCGACTGGTCGAGACTATACTAAAGCATGATGCTTCAGTAATTGAAAATAAAAAAAGCTGATGCATGCGCATGGCAAGAGAGAGAGTTAACTTGGTGAAAGGTTACCGCAGAATTTAATGTTTTCGGACTCATTCCAAGAATACAGAAGGCCCTTAAAATAATTGTTGTCCAACACCAATATTACCCAAATTTACATTTTCTCCAACATCAAGCAGAATGTAATTTTTTACACGCGCAATATTGTGCAATATGGCTGTTGCTATAATGATATCCTGATTTAAAAGGACACAACATCTCATTCCTACTGAAAGAATGGGAAACCGTCGCGTCGTTTCCAAATTCCGAACGTCCTTTCTACTGCATTTCTAGTTCATATTTGGGCTTCATTTTACAAAGTCTTCGCAGCAGTAATTGGATTATTTAGAGGTGTTATGAGATATTCTCTAACAGGATAACCGCTATCATCCAAAAGTAGTCCATTTCCCATTTCTCCAGCTTCAAAACGCATCCTAACAAGTGAATTAAAAAAAAAATATTTGTATCAGGCCAACAAGAAACGATATCAATAATTTTTTAGAAGCATCACAGACCACTTGCACATTAATAGAAAATTAATAGATAAGTACCCTTTTCTATTTCTGTACATTTCTGCATTTGCATCACCTGTAAAACAAGTTGTAACTATGTATACATAACTCTATAATTTATTTATGCTATACCCGGCGATTGGACTCGCACATGTGTCCCGTCAAGGGCTCCCAAAACTTTTGGAAAACGTGACATTTCATACAATTTATTTATTATGTCATTTCTATCATGTGGCGTTTCAGGCAAATGAATAAACGTTGTTTTTAAACGCGCTAATGCAACGGCAACTTTTCTTATAATTTTTGCGGCAGTACTGTGTGCATACTTCCGAAATCTGCTACTGTGATATAAGTACGTCGATCCCGATTAATATGATTAACAATTTCCATTTCTTTATTGATAAATAGACTCTCATATTCTTCAAATATCCATCTTTTGCTCAGAAAAGCCATCATATATTGTTTTCTAACCTTCAAACACGACATAGCAAATGTCAAACTGTCAAGGTAACATCTTAATCGGTGTTTGAGCTGTCAAGTAAAATATCTAGCCAGTAAGGAAATTTTACTCGACCAGTAGTGCTACTCAAAGGTGAATAAACGTTTAGTTGCGCTAATCTGTCAAGTACACAACTTGGCACTTTACTCAGAGATGAATAAACCGGCCCTTAATATATTTTGTTTTTAAATTTTAAATTTGGGTTTCTTGCTTTACCGACAGATGGCGCCACTTTTATAAAGCGGAGATCACGAAACTACTCATAGAGGACGCTACTGTTTGTCACGTTAATTTCTATTAGATATTTCTGGATGCGAACACCGAAAATCTAGGAGAGTTCCAAGTTCAGGTTATTCCAAACTCAAACGTGCGAGCAAGGACGAATCAGTTCTTCTTTTACCGAAGAATTGCAGCGGAAAAGCAGAATCAAATTGCGATCGAGCAGGGTGACAATAAGTAGTGAATATAAATAACTAGTAATTAAGTGAATTTTAGTAGTATAATTTTATTTTCAAAGATTTTAAGTATAAATAAAAATAATTAAAATAAATACTTTTTATTAGATATATAGCTGGTGTGGTTTTCTAACCTAAAAAACGTTACAATATTAGCAGTTTGTATATAGAAATTACGCCAAAATAGCAGTTATATTAAATGAGAAATGTCAATCTTTATGCGTCAGCGATAGAATTAGGTAGGATCCTTAAAAAGACTAATCGAATTTTGCAAGTTTTCTAATAAAAAGAAGAGAATTTAAAAACTAAAAGAGAATCGAGCAAAATTCTATTATTCCAAAGCAACGTTGATTACATATGTCGCGTGTGCTTCCACACATTTTAATGGGAGCCGGCGTAAACTCGAAAGTGTTGACCTGAATATTAGATTATGGTCACCTGATAACTTGATTGAAGCGAGCGTGCTCCAGCGAACAGCGGCAAGAGCACACAATTTTAGCATTCGCTTGCCGTCGAGTCTCACAATTGCCACCCATCCAATTTACATGTACAAATTTTAAGAAATTTAATATAATTCTTTAGCTTGCAGAATAAGCAGGTACAATTTTATCTATATATTAGAGTGGTAGATAATGTTCCTGGTAATTCAAGCGTGGTAAATAATAAACACAGTTCATTAGTCAATTACCTGCCTGTTGCATATTCAATCATTATTCTCGAAGCTGTTTTTTCCAGTAAACATGCATACAATTAGGCGGTATATGGAGGAAAACCTTTTTTTATAAGAAAGCAAAACAATCGGTTATCTGGGCTGAGCATATCCACACCAAAATACCTTATGAAACGGACTTTCTTGAAAAAGGTTCCCTCAACAGGAAATTTTTGTTTCGCCAGAATTTAAATAATGTGCGCAAACAAAGAAATTGCCTGGTGAATTTTGATGGCAAAATTACACGGGCAAACAAAGGACGGGAAGAGAATAGAGAATAATTTGATATAGTCACTCGTATTAGATGCAATTTGTTTTGTCTTGAAGATGTAACGATATTATAAAAAAAAACGTGTTTGTGTAGAGCAATAAAATCATACGGATGACGATGCAATCTTTATGATTACTTTGTTTTAACAAATAATATTTGGTAGCAAAACAAAATGGCGCCGGTTTCTACCAAAAAATTCTACAATATTATACGTACCAATTTTAAATTGGTATCTAGTGCTACTCATTTAAAATTGATTGAGAGATGATTTTTGTCTTAAAAAAAGTTCAGGAGCAATCTCTCCGCAACATCATTATTACCACCCAAGAAAAAAATCTAGTTACCACAATTGATGAGAGGGAGATTAAAACCTGTGGAACCTGATAATAATCGAAACAAAACACTGAACCAAAAATGAGTCTGAAACAATGAAAGAAATCATTGTTCAAATGAAATAATGCATTAAAATTGGTTCAAAGAACGAGTTCGCCAAATCAATGAAAAATATTTTATTAAATGACAATGGAATTTATTGAGTAATAAATCATTCACTGTATCAATGAAACCAAAATCATTGAAAATTAAATGGTGGCTTGGTTGGGTAGATGAAATATGTTATTGTTGTAACAACTTTATTTAGTTTACTGGATGGCCGCGAGCTATCAATTTTATATGTGAACTTTTGTAGAAGAAAGAAGAAATGAGTCAATTCAATGAATATTACTTGTTAATATGCTAATCGTAAGTGATTAACTTAAAGTACGTTATTCATAATCTTATTAAACTTTAGTTGTAGTTATAGAATAAACTTCTAATTAAAATAATGAACTTAATTTATTGCTGCAATAATCGCATTTCATTCACTAAATTTACTGTTGAGTAAACGTTGCAACTTTATCTAATTGTATTGCATTGAAAGTTTGATATCAAGTATTGGTGATTATTAAAAAAACATCAAAGAAAATGCTTAAACAATTAACCGTACGAATGCCACCATGGCAGGGGCTCATGGGCCACTGTGGAGGAATCACCATACAAGCAGAAAAGGGAATAGAAATGTGAGTCTTTGCCTGTCAAGATTCTTTAGCATTCCTCCCCAAGAGCAAATTCACTGTCATCAGCATCGTGCCTCAAGTATTAATATCGATTCCCCCCTAAGAGATTAGAGGTCGGATGCACGCTCTCTAGGGGCCACACGCCAAACTCCACTCAGTCAGTGATCGCGGCATAAGTTGATAATTGAATCATTGCCTTACACCTTTCATTAAATTATATTACCTATTCGTTCTTGCAATAAATTGCAAACCATTAAACTAATGAAGAAGGTACCGCTTAATACTTTATTGCGGTCATATCGTAAATAATTTTATGAAAATCGTATGTAAAAATAACAATATAAATTCGTTCATATTCACATTATTAACAAAACTATTCGAAAGATTAGAAGTTGAATGCACGCCCTCTAGGGGCACACGCCAAACTCCACTCAGTCAGCGATCGCGGCGTAAATCGCTAATTCAATCACTGTCTTACACCTTTCATTAAGTTATGTTATCTATTCGTTCTTGCAATAAATTGCAAACCATTAAACTAATAAAGAAGGTACTACTTATTAATACTTTATTGCGGTCATATCGTGAATAATTTGATGAAAATCGTATGTAAAAATAACAATATATATTCGTTCATATTCATATTATTAACAAAATTATTCGAAAGATTAGAAGTTGGATGCACGCCCTCTAGGGGCACATGCTAAACTCCACCCAGTCAGCGATCGCGGCTTAAGTCGGTAATTGAATCATTGGCTTACACCTTTCATTAAGTTATGTCACCTGTTTGTTCTTGCAATTGCAAACTATTAAACTAATGAAGAAGGTGCCACTTAATACTTTATTGCGGTCATATCGTAAATAATTTTATGAAAAGCGTACGTAAAAATAACAACATATATTCGTTCATATTTACATTATTAACAAAATTATTCGAAAGATTAGAAGTTGGATGCACGCCCTCTAGTGGTCACACGCCAAACTCCACTCAGTCAGCGATAGCGGCGTAAATCGGTAATTCAACCACTGCCTTACACCTTTCATTAAGCTATGTTATGTATTCGTTTTTGCAATAAATTGCAAACCACTAAACTAACAAAGAAGATACTACTTATTAATACTTTATTGCGGTCATATCGTAAATAATTTTATGAAAATCGTACGTAAAAATAATAATATATATTCGTTCATATTCACATCATTAACAAAATTATTCATTGAACGTATGGAAATATGGTTACCATCACAGATATTATCCCATGAATTAATATACAATCATTTGTTATAATAATATAATACTAATGAATCTTTTTATTACTTAATTAAAGATGTAAATAATATTTTATCATAACAATGACATATTTCGTTCTCTCGATGAAAATTCACTCAATAAATATAGATTATTGATATTACGTCAGTATTTTTCTCAAAAGCCTAAAAAACTGAACTATCACAGGTTCTAAATGCGCATGATTTTACATATGAATTTTTAATTAATATGATTTCAATATAATCAATAACAGACTTTCATTACCTTTTTCTAAACTTTAAATTTACATTACACCTGTATAGAGGCCACACTTCAATTCAAAAGAAAAGGCAGTCATGTTTACGAAAGGACGTACATAATTCAGGTATAAATGTTAGTTTAAGAACCTCCTGCTATTTACCACCGAAATCTATCGCGATGTTGGTATTTCGCCCTCCACGAATTTAATAGAGCACGGAAACCATCAATCATTTAAAGCTAATAGAAATTCTGAATTTCAGAGCATCGAGAATAATCGTAGGTATTTGTGGAATTTCACTGGTGCTCTAAATGCGGAGCTCACCGAATACACTCTCTCACCGTAAAGTGCATTATTAAATACTCCTTCTAAACAGATACTGGACGGAATAGCGTTCGGAATTAACAGAAGATTTAACCGAAATAGCTTAGTCGTAATTGCTACCGCCCGAAGGTGGCTGTTCACTTCTCTAAGACACTATTCCTTCCAATTATTGCGGATTTATCGAACTAACAATGGGTGGAGATTCTCATAATACCTATAGAAAAATAAAATTCAGCGCACGTGTAGGGGATTACAAGAAAAACATTGTTGTTCTATCTTTCTTACATACAGAGTTTTCTATTTTTTATAAGCAATGTCTCGGATAATTTTATTTGATCTTACCAAAAAGAAGCTCTCAAAGGATTTGAAATTTCAAACTTGAGAGAACTCATTGTTGGTAGAGATGTAGAGTGTATTTACATATGCAAAAGTTTTTTTGTTGGCGAAAATTTACTTGGAAAGAGTAAAATACTCTTTGGAAGGTTGATCAATTTTCAGTTTTTCTTCTATATGGTTCTAAAATAGTAAAATTGAAATGCGATGTCTAAACGCAAAAGTTACTTTAAAACCAAAAGTTCCTCCATAATAAAATATTGCGGAATGTACAAGCTGTTTTATATAAAAGAAGTTCGCTCTTGTATAATGGCAATTTCTGTTTTTTAAATCTATTTAAAATAATGTATAGTTGTATAATTTTTTTAAACAAGTAAGTAGAAATTTATTTTGAAGACAAATGTACGAAACATGTCAATGCAAAGCAAAATATTGAATACTAAATAAAACAATAACAGAGAAAAAGATAAGAGCAATACAATCTCTCTAACTTTAAAGCCTTAGATTAAACTCAGCAATCAAAAAATTCAGCTAAAGTATAAAAACATTGCGATTGTAACATTGTTTTAGCAGTTTTCTTAAATTTTCTTAACAATAATTGTTTCCAATCATTAGGCAAATAGTTATATATTTTAATACCTAAGATATCTACGGAATGGGACGTTTCAGCGCCGCCCTTTCAGCGCATTGGAAGGGGTAAGAGGGGAGAGGGAATGATTTTTTTTAAACGATTTTTTTCTGTTTTTTGAAATATCATTTTTTTAACATTGGATGGGGTGACAGGGAAGAGTAATGATTTTTTAAATGATATTTTTTTTCTTTTTTTCGACACATTGAAAGACAGGATGGATTGGAAATTTTCCAAATCATATTTTCTTTTTAACAGTGCAAGGAGAAAAGAGGGAGCGGACGATATTTCTTTTAATGATATTTTTTTTCTTGTTTTTTAAACATCGAAAGAGGAGGCATTAAAAATGTTTCAAATATTTTTTTTTGGAAAGGGTGCGAAGGGGAGGCGATTAGTTTTTCAAAAGATAATTTTTCTCTTTTTTTTAGAAACATCGGGAGAGAGGATGCACTAGAAGTGTTTCAAATAATATTTTATCTAACATCGGAAGGAGGGGAGGGGGGAGTATATTAGCTTTTTTTAATGATAGTTTTTCATCTTTTTTAGAAACAGCGAGAGAGAGAATGCATTGGAAATGTTTTCAATCATATTTTTTCTAACATTGGAAGGAGGGGAGAGGTGGGAATTAATTTTTTTAAAAGATAATTTTTTTTTCGAAACATCGGGAGAGAGGATACATTAGAAATGTTTTAAAACATTTTTTTTAACATTAGAAGGGGCGAGAAGAGAGGGGAATGTTTTTTAATGGTATTTTTTTTTCTTTTTTTCGAAACAAAGAAGGAGAAAACGGATCGGAAATATTTCAAATCATATATATTTTTTTTACATTGGAAGGAGGAAAGGGAGGGAGTAGAATGTTTTTTTAATGATTTTTTTTTCTGTTTTTAACAACGGGAGAGGACGCATTAAAAATGTTTTAAATCATTTTTTTTTCATTAGAAAGGTGGAGGGGAAGACTGAGTATTAGTTTTTTAATTTTTTTTTTCGAAACATCGGAAGAGAGAGGACGCGTTAAAAATGTTTCAAATCATAAACATTGTCATTAAAAAACTAATGCTCCTTTCCCCCCACCTCTTCCAGTATTAAAAAAAATGATCTGAAACATTTATAATGCATTCTGCTCCCGATGTTTCAAAAGCAAAGAAAAAAAATATCATTTAAAAAACTAATTCCTTCCCCCTTCTCACCCCGTCCAATGCTAAAAAAATATGATTTGAAACATTTTTAATGTATCCTCTCCGAATGTTTAAAAAAATGCAAAAAAATATAAAAAAATGCTCTCTCTCCTCCTTCTAATATTAAAAAAAAATATATGATTTGAAACATTGCTGATTCATCCTCCCGATGTTTCGCAAAAGAGAAAATTATCATTTAAAACAGTCACTCCCCTTCCCTCTCACCCCTTCCAGCACTAAAAAGATTTGATGACATTTTTAATGTGTCCTCACACCCGATGTTCAAAAAAATCTCCGCATCATATGTTTAAATCAAATTCAATTGGTATTGCATCTGGCGTCAAAACGTTCCGGCGTCGAAATGGTCGCGTCGAAACGTCCTAGAACCTTGACCGAGGAAAAACACCAGATAAAATAAACGTTTCTCTTATTGAGTAAGATATTTAATGTATCTGTTTTTTCTTTAGATGTAATCTGAAAAAGTTTTTTTTATCCTTAAAACAATTTTCTATTTATTGAAACTCACGAATGCACTTGTATAAGATCTCATTGTTTTACTTAAACTGCTAGACTATGTTTATAGGCAGAAAAAGGGACGGTATCAATCACAATAAATTCGAAGAATATTACATATGTAGTTTGCAACCAATACACATGGTGCAAAAATTCTCCATAAAAAATAATCATCAAGTTATATGTATATTGTTTAACCATTCAATAACGCGGCGCTGAAATGTCCCGGCGCTGAAACGTCCCGGCGCTGAAATGTCCTGGCATTGAATCGGCGGCGCTGAATCGGCGGTGCTGAAACGGCGGCGCTGAAATGTACTAGACCCGATATCTACGCTTTTAGCGGTAAGGTTCAAGATTCGTTTCATTGAGTGTATTTGCGGGCCTCTGATATTGTAACTGTGTAAGTTATTATTATATAAAATTATCAAATGTAGTTGAAAGGATGAATAAAATTGTGTGTGTTTATATGTGACAAATTAGACGGGGAAAAAAATTATAATTTTAATGTAAATGTTAGATTTAATCTACAACAATTATGACAGATGCAATTTTAATTGATATTGACGTTCACTTACAAATTTTTACGAAGCTTGAGAAAGACATATGTTTGTCAAAACTAGGCTTTAAGTAAAATGTTATAATCCAGTGACTAATACAATTTGCTCAAATAAGCCGTTTTTTTTATTTATTACTGAATTAACTACGATCTATAGTTACAAATCGAGCACTATGTAATTGAAATACTATAAATATGCAGAGTAGGACATTATTACAATGAAAAAATCTACAAGCGCATTAGAAAACTATTGGCAAACAATAATCAAATTCTACCATAACGACATACTACCCATTATATTCTATCGAAGTCGTAAAAACAAATTTTAAAGTCTACCATTTCGTTCGCTTAAAACTTGGCTTCCGGGCAAACGTTTTGCAATAAAACCAACTTTATATTCACTCCGGACTCCAATCGTCGCTAATACGTTAAAGGAAACGATCCAGCCGAAATGGAATGATTACGGCCAACTATCAAATATTCAATTTATACCCGTTTTGCCAAGCGAACTAATGATGACATTTATGGATACACCTTTGCGCGCAATGAAACTAAATCTTTGTCCGAGAAGTGGGCACATGCTGTGTAGAGGTGCTGGCGAACCATTAAGTTATACTTTATTGCCACTATTACGGCAATTTTCGGTCCTTTACATGCATGGCGTTCGCAAACTTAACGAAAAGTTGAGGACGTTTAATGAATTTAATAATTACGCCGAATAATGAAGTACGGGGTGATGGTAATTGTACGTGATAAATTTTACAAATTTACTCTTTGTTGTTCCTTTCTATAGGTCGTCAAAATACATTTATTCTGCTCTCATGTTGACACAAAGAAAATCATGATTTATCGGTAAACATAATAGATTTCCACTCATCCTCGCGATAACGAGGTCTTACAACGAAGAGAAGAAATAGACAGATATGGCGTTGGAACGCGTGGTTCTCAAATTAAATCCCAGAATATCAGGCTCATCCGCCGTAATAATCACGAAGTTTCCACTTTAAAAACAAACGAAGATACGGCCAATGATTAATTCAAGCAATCTTCCAATAAAATCCACAGATATGTGAAAATATCCAAAATTTCCAAAGATAGGAAGATGTACTCGCATCTAAGCAAAAACCAAGAATAGACAGGAAGCCGGAAGCAAGAATACGTCACGCAACCAATCAGAAGATAGATAAATAAGACAAGAATAAAGACATAGAGGTGCCCTCTAACATCGGAAAGATATAAACACAGAAAAAAACAGATCTTAAATGAAGCGACGATCAATCGAACAGATCTATCGATGCGTGGGAATCGATAATACCGTCATATTCAAAACAAACAGATCTTAACCTTAAAAAGAAAACGTCAGCCAAATGTCAAAACACAGGAATTGAAGGAACCTACTAAAATTGAAAGAAATTAAACGAAAATCTAAGACCGTATTAAGTATAAGAAACTATCTGTAAGTAAATGAGAATAAAAGATACAAATTCTAGCAAGGGCGCACTAACAAGGGAAAGAAAACACAATTTGAAAGCCAGAAATGAAACGATAATGGTCACGTTGTGAAAATACAAGACGTAGGAGCATCTCTGAAGGTAGAGGACAGAAATAGAAGAGAATAGAGTTACAAAAGCTTGTCGAAAAGACTAGCGGACAACTAATTCGAGGTTAGCGAAGTAAAAAAAAACCCTTAACAAATTTTCCAATTTAACAGTTGTAACTTGCATTAATAGACTCAATTCAGAAACTAATTAACTGAAGAATTTTGATTATTTGAAAATGTTTTTACTCGCCATGTCCTTTTCTATTTCCCTCAATTGGTCTATTCATGAATTGTAATCTTGCCTGGTTTCGTTCTTTTATTACTTTTCTGCAGTTTTCTGTGGACCAATCTTTCTTTCTTTTGAATACTCTGAATCGCAGATGTTGCTCTATTGAATCGATTTCTCTATTTGTTCCCAATCCTTCTGGATATCTGCTTCCTGCATGTTCATGGAATGTAATCAAAAATGTGATCTACTTTTCCGTATCCTTTTTTATAACATGATAAAGATCATACAGCGACCTAAACTTCGCCAAGCTATCAAAAGTTTAACAGAAACAATACATATACAGAAACTCAAATTGGCTGCTTTTCCTTATTAAGGCTGAGTTATCACATAAAAAATCTCGTAACAAGTAAAGTTAGGTGCAGACAGCTATTCTATTCAATAATAGATGATGCTGCATGAGCGAAATTACATGAAAATTATATATTAAAGAAATATTTCAGCAGTAATGTTCGTAATATTATTTTCGAGATGCTGATTGGTCAGAGGTGGCCATTTTGTTGCACAGATTTAAGTATAATAGTAATTATTACCTTTTGGAGATTTCCTGTTTGTATCTTCAACAACTTCTTACGGTACAACAGATTTAACAATACAAGAATTAAAATTTGTTTGTCAAATTTAATAAATACTTATAAATCACAATTTTTTGGTGTTTCGTTTTATATTTTCATATACAAATCCGTGTAAAGCTAGTATTTTTGATTGCCTAACCATGCTTAAATATCATATACTTAAATATGTTTCCGTCTCACTTTAACATAGGATTTATGCATACGACCATCACTGTAGCAGGCGAAGAGCTAGTCACGCCAAATGCTGACTCATTCTGAAAATCCGAATTATGTAGGAATATACAACGTAATTCGGTTTTGATCTCCTTGCGAAATTCATTTCTTCCGAACGTTCTTATTGTATATGCTGTTTGTTTTAATGTTTATATCCATTTGAGTTTGTTTTTTATTATTTTTTTTTTATGTACAGTGATGATAAGATAGTTATTCGTGGAAAATTATAATAATTATTAGTGTTTAGTTTTAGTGGAGGCTGTAATTTCGAAATATTCCGAATGTGGACTACCGATTTTTGATTTATAGCATTGGAAAGAGGATGTCTCCTTGAGTCTAAAATGCCTATACATTTTTTTGAACAAATGAGAGGAAAGTATCTACTCTCTGAAAAAAGTTCTGCTTCCAGCTTATCAACGAAGAATTTTTGACAGATTTAACTGGATAGTAGCAATGTGGAAGGGAAAGTTACTAAGGGCCAGTTTTGCAAACGTTGAAAAAGCAGAGGAATGATTATTCTCTAGATATCTGTAACTTATAAATATAGTGCTGTGTACTGATTGAATTGAAAATGCAAAAATGACAAAGAGAAATTAAATTAGCTAGCTCAACGGATAAAAATTTTAAAGCGCGCAAAAGAACAATTAATCTCAGAGTTACCCTCGCGAATTAAAACTTGAATCTAAACACGAAAAGTAAATTGAGAGTGAATGAAAACTGACTTTCTTAAATACCCCAAAAACTGAAAAGGTTTAATTTAAAATATAAAGAACAGAAATTTAACTCAGCAATGTTAATTAACAATCAAAAATTTATTGTAAAAAAAAAGAAAAAAAAAATTTTAATTACAAATTTTGTAAAAAAAACCGTGAACAGAGGGTTCTGGCCTAAATCTAAAAACTGCACGTGATTCTAAATTACAATAGGACCATGCTATTTCCTATATCAAAGCAAAAATTTAGTTATCCAGGAAAATAATCCAATATCTTTCAAATCAATCCACGTGGTATCAATTTAACACAACTTAATTAAACGTGGACAATTTCTAGTAAAAAAACAAAAATGAAAAACATAAATGCAAGCACAAAGCTTCTACTCACCCAAACCCGAGGTGATTGATAATTAAAAACGAAACAGTAAAATGGAAAAACGAAAAAAGAATTAATTCTATAAAATATAAAGAGGGAATTAATACTAAAATCTATCTTCCTGCACGAAAATAATAAATGATCTTACATCAACAATGTGCGCACATCAATATAATAACAATTATCATTCAGCGAATTCCTTGATGGACAAGAATAAAACAAATAACGCGAATCAACTCTCTATATCAAAAGTATTAACAAAATGGCAGCAAAGAAATTTAAAAATACAAGTACTTACGCTAGCGTCTACCAAGAAACTGGTTCACAAACTTCCTACAATCGTATTTCTAACAACAAACACGCAAACGCACAACTTATACGCCAACATCTAATAGAATCAACAATGAATCAAACTAGCGAGCGCTAGACATCCAAAAGTGAAATTAATTTAAAAAAACTTAATACTAAATTAAATAAATTATACAATTAACTCTTTAACTAAATTTATACAAACTAAAATAATTATTATGAAAATTTCTCGATACAATGATTCAGCAGTTTTAAGCAACTCAATTATGCAACACAAAATACACTTGCAGTAATGTGGTTGCCACAGCAATAGCTTATACTGGCTTAAACTCAAGAGCGATGTTATGCTTCCTTTATTCCAGGTTTGTCAAACCGAGCGTTATAGCGTTTTCGATTTTCCACTCTAGAGCGCTCTGGAGCACTCGGACTATAAAATCTGTGTTCGGTTTGTCTAGTGATCTTGCCTCTACCATCGATTATGTCTGAGTGATCTGTCTCGTGAGAACTTTATAAGAGTAACCAAAATTTAGGTAAAACAGGTGCAAAATTCAAACGAACTAGCTTGATTTACGAGTGTAATTGTTAGTTTAGTCACTGCAATTAATTTTTCTCTAATTTGTATTTTTTGTATCGTGTGTAAAAATTTAATTAGTGTGTATATGTGTGTGTGTTTTTTTTCGTATTCTGTTAAATTCAATCGTCGTGGAAAACTAGATCTCTTCGCATTATTATAACATTATTTTCATTCATTGCATTTCAGTTAGCATGAGTTTAACGTGTACGTAAATTGGCTAGTATAATTTATCTTAAATTAAATTTGATAATAAGCTTTTTCAAAGAAGGGTGACAGTTTTTAACCGCCAAGTGTGAAAAATATAGACAATCTATTAATCTAAACTTCTATGAATGGTATACGCATCTAAACGTATTTTTTTTGCGTTTAGTGTATGGTGCTAGGCATGTTCCAAGTTTTATTTTGCCAGGCAACCCAATATGCAAACAAAGCATGCCACATCTATAAAATAACGTGCAAAGTTTAAAACAGTGACGTTTCATCATGGCCGAAAATTGCTGCTCATTTCTTTTAACTTCCTTAAAATAACTTATAAAAAAATTTCCGGTTCGAGTGTTGTCTTTCCATTCTCACCATAAAAAAAAATCTCTTTTATTCATAAAGAAATCGTTAAAAGAAAAACATCACTCGATGGACAATAAAAACGTTAACATTTATACTTCTTAATTTCTTTTAATTTTGTTATACTATTCCTAATTAATATAAGGAAAAACAGTCGTTATCTACTGTAGGAATTCCTACAGATTCTCTTCCAGGAGATGGCGCGGATCTTTTTCCGCTGTTTTTAGACATACCAATCAAAATATTTTAAATTTGATAAAGAGATTGTTTTGAAAACAGTATTTAAAATTGCGCCAACCCTTTATTTTTTTACATTTTCTTTTTTTAAATTTTTTGTTTGGTTCTATTTGGCTTCCAAAAAGGAAAAATAAAAAAGTGGTCAAGAGCGACGGTTCAGCGGTCTTACTAATACCAAAACATTTTTTTCATTTCTTTCTGATAGCAAATAGCGTCCGAAAGAGGAAAATGCGTTTTCTCTTTGATCTCGTCCGCCGGGACAACCATAACTAGGACGGTAGCACACTCGTTGAATTGAGTGCGCTACAAAAATGATACCGGTTCGAGTAATCAGATCTTTTCAAAATATTAGTTAGTCTGTCATATGAACTTGAATGTATAGGGTAACACTATTTCATATGGTTTTTTAGAAAAATCAAAATTAAAATGCAAATTAATAAGATACTATCAGTAATTTTATTTGATTTACTAGGCTACAAAGAATACTATTAATTCAGAAGTACATAATTATAGCACTGATAATATAATCCGTACTATGAATCAGTAAAATCAGTGACTTATTTTGTAAAGTGAGTAAGTGCTGTTTTCCGAAAACTGAATTATCTCGAGGTATGCACAAATGTGAAGAGCATTTGTAGAACACGTGATTGCAGGAATAAACCTCAAGCGATAGTTAGATCGAAAAGAAAGATACCTCTTGTCTTTTTGAATGGTATGAATTGTTTGCCTTCCATATTACATGTGCCCAAAATCAATTGCTAAGATTGTCTAGAGTATTCGCTACGTTTCATTGAGTGTTATTCTATACCTGTATCTATGAGTTTACAATACAACTTCCTATAGGGTAACTTGTGATAAATGAGTCAGGGTGCCACACACTGTCACAAACATATAAACCTCACTCAACACACACACAGACATCGCACACCTGTAGTCAAGTACCTCTAAAGTTTTTTCTCTGGAACTGACTTAGCACTGCAGTTATTGTATGAAGAATATTTACTTTCTTACAAGTAGCAAACCGCATTATCTAAAAATGGATAAAAGATACTTGTCAAAAGGCATCTTCGTATCAGCGCGAAAAGAAAAAAGGCTTCTTCTAAGATTTAATATTCTATTGTACAAAATGTAAGTTTCATATCTACTTACCTAGACATGTTATTACTTTATCATTGCATATTTCAGTGCGCCAAAATCCAAAATAATTCTAGGGCGGTCAATATAAATGCCTATGATACAAGATATGTAATCTAAGCAGATATAAAAGAAATTGTAATTTATAGGTACATTTTACCCAGTCAAAAAAATGGCTGTATGCATTTTTTTATTTGCATTTTATTGATGTTCTGTTTCGTAATACAATTGGCATCAAGGAAATTATTGAAGTGGTTTAGTATTTATAATTATGACTCGTTAATAAAAAGTAGATACATTATCTATTATTAACATTTGCACATTTTAAGAATTTCCCACTTCTTTAAAACATAGGTAGGAAGTAGGTTACAAAGACAGTACTGAAAGCAGAATTGAATATTCTTATATTTATGGCTTACGTGATGCCATAGCAGACCATCTGTACGTAGATACGTCCTCAAAACAAACATCGGTCTGTGCGTTAGGTTACGATGGAAGCCGGTGGCCTATCGGCATTTGATGGAAAAAAGAAAAATGGATATTTCTGTTTCGGGCGTTATTATTAGTCCAAATTCAAAAATTAAAAAAGTTTTGTCATTAAGACATTGGTCTTCACATGCGCCGTTGAGCCGTTTTTAGGAATTGTTTTTAATAACAAACTTACAACATTTAAATATTTAAATACATAGAAAATAAAAAAATTAAAACATTGGCGCAAATTCAAACATTATTTTAAGACAAATACAGTTTAAAATTTCAAAATCGGTTGTATCGTTTTCCCAAAAAGCGCGGAATACTTTTCCGATATATTTATCTCTGTCGCACACTTGGACGTCCAGATTCGCCTTAATCAATAGGAATGCGAGTTCCAAACAAATATTTTAGGTTGCTAGTGATTCGTTTAATTTGCAAATAAACTACAATAAAACAAGTAATAATTATAATAACAACATTTGTTAACAACAAAGTTAAAAATTAATGGTACGTGTTCGAAGTTATAAAAAGTAACTTAATTCTTGAATTCGTCAAGCCTGTAACAGGATTGAAGTAAGAAAGTTAATATCCAATGCGTATAGTGCGGCTTATCGGCTTCATGTTTTATCCAGATGCAAAAAAAAAAGTAAACGAATTGCCTCGTACATTTTTTATTCATGTAAGGAGGTCGCCCGTGACCTAGAACATCTGTTATTCGAAGTATTTAGGCGGATTGATAAATGGTAAGACGTAGACCACGGCGCTGAATTCTCCTAGGGACTTTTTTTTTCTCATCTCTCTTCTCACTTCATCCGTCGAATGGGAGCACTTTTTTGCAGCTACGATCTGACCGATCCCATGGCCGCCCCAGGCTCGGTACCTACAGATATGGATTTTAGGCAATATCTGACCGAACGAATCAATAGGATCCGCCCTCCAAAAAGCCAGAAGCTATTAAAACGCAATCAACACTCGGCCATTTGCGGGCAAGTTGCGATAGGAGAGGGTAGATCGTGGTCGGGCTAGCAATTTAGGTTAAATCCCGAAAAAAAAAAATGTTCGATTTTTGGCAATAGATCAAGGCTTAATATTGGATTAAAATTAAAGCGGCATAAATTAAATACTATAAAATATAGGCATGATACTTTTTCATTATACATTTTACCAACGTGGGGCATTACAAAAGCCACGATATCGTCTTATCCACGCTACTCCAACACCATCTATTGTAACGTATTTATGTGCCTCATTTCCTTAGCGCTCACCACCAGGCGCAATTTTAATTTACTCTTTCTCGAGTAAACTGAACGTGTTTGTGCGAAGACAACATAAACCACACGCTTTGTCATAGTCAGAATTTCTTTTGTTTGTGTCATTCCACCCGTCTGACGACAGAAGAAATTATAGCAGTCTCCGTTTTTACCTCTCACCATTACCAACAAACTAATTAAATACAGAAACTGCTGAAGCGCAAATTCAGCACGAGTAATTTAAGATAATATTCCCGAAGTGCATTACGTCATGTTAGACATGAAAGTTTTTGTTATCCTTGCACACCAAAAAGCGGAATATATTTAGTAAGCTTCCTGCACAGATTACAAATTATGCTAAATTTTTCTATGGTAAATTAGGATTATTACAAGTAGTAGGGTTGTGAATTTACCACAATAGATCATGTAAACTTAGTTTCACTTGTTTTTCTCCACATATATACAACATGGAAAAAGAAATTTCAGTAAAAGGCTCTGCTCCGATAAGCCATTGAAAAGTGCCCCTAAAGCTATCGGGCTGAAATTAAAGCAAATGAGTACTACTGCCACACATACTGTAAATACCAAAAATTAGCTCAATCGATGCCACCCCATTCGAGATATTAGCATGAGGGTGGAAAAATTCAATATTTTTTTTCTCAGGAATTACTTAAGCTATGACGTTCAAAAAAATTATGTAGGTAAACACTGATTATGGGCTTTCTACAAAAAATCAAGAACTAATTCCCTCCAGTCAGCTCAAAGTTATTATTATTTTCCCCTTTTTAGGGGTGGTTTTTTTGAGTTTGGTTTAAGGTGCCAACTTGGCTCTTTCTTATGTCAGACCGTATGCATTTAGGTTTATTATTTATTTTTTTCAGTTTTTTCTGTATGGTAGAACATGTAAATAAAAAATAAAATCTCTTTGAATGATCTTATTAAGAACAATCTGTTATGGTTTATTTTAGGGTTAAAACAATTGTTCATCTATCAATTTCAGCATTATCTGTATGTATGTTTCAGCCGTAGTAGTTATAAAAGTATCGAAATTAAAAGAAGAAAATTATAACAACAAAATAATATTTATTTCCGTACACGCAGTTGAAAGTTATTGTTATTTTTCCTTTTTGAAGGGCGGTTTTTTTTGAGTTGAGTTTAATATGTCAATTTGATTTTTTGTTATATAGTAATGTATGTATTTGGGTTCATTATCTATTTTTTTAAGTTCTTTTGCGTGATAGAACATGCAAATAAAAAAAAATCATCGAGCGGTTTCAGGATTATTTATATGTTGTACATTTCAGCCCTAGTAGTTATGAAAGCACTGAGCTATAAAAAAAAATTTCTGTAAGAATAAATAATAGTAAGTAATATATTATTACATAATATATTATCTGTTGATACATTTATTACTAACATATATGTATTCATAATCAATATAAAATAATGTTTAGCTCCGTACATAAAGTTCAAAGTTCCCTTTGGGGGGGTGGTTTTTTTGAATTTAAGATTCCAACTTGACTTTTTGCTGTAGAGTAACGCCTGCATTTGGGTTTGCTATATACTTTTTTCCTAATAAATTCTTTACAAGTGATGTCATATGAACTGAGAAGTATGCTCTTGATTTTCAACCTTCACTGATTCTTCTGGGAAGAATGAATAGATCCAAATAAGTATTTCTATCATCTTCATCGTTTATTTATTTGTTTAAGTTTTTTCTTCGAGATATTCTTATTAGCAAACCACCGCGATTAATACACTTATGTGAGCACATATTTTAACTTACTTTCTATAGCACTGCTGTTTATTCTACATAAAGAAATTACATTAAACAACAGGCCCCAAACTCTCACAATCAAATAATTGTCACATTAAAACAAATTATGCGCGTATCAGAACATTGATTAAAGAAATATGTATAATAAATGTATATATCTATTTGGCAGTAAGAACAAAAGTAAAATACGAATAGCGGTTCTATTCAACATTAAGAAAATCATGACAACTATAAATACATAGCTTGTTGCAATAACAAATGTGGATAGAATTATGTTGTTATTAGAACAATAAATATCTAACAGAGATTTGATTGATTTATGTTAATATCTAATATCTATAAAAACATATATATGGTACCAAAACGCATAGATTTATAGATAACAAAAATTCAAGTTGAATTGTTAAATCCAACTTGAAAAAACATACCCCAAAAGGAGAAAATAACTTCGAACAGACTGTGCGGAATTAAATATTATTTTATTGTTATAATATTCTTTTTTGTCGATGCTTTTATAGATATTAGGGCTGAAATGTACATATAAATAATCCTGAATCCTATCGATGAATAATTTGAATTTTATCCTTAAAATAATCAATAACCTAATACTGCGCTAAGATCAGAGGTTTTATTTTTTATTTGTACTACTTCATTGAAAGAACTTGACGAAATATATAATAAATCCAAACATAATTATACACTCATGTACATATAATAAAAAATCTAAATTGGCATCTTAAACCCAACTCAAAAAAATCACCACCAAAAAAGGGAAAATAATATTAAGTTTGAACTGCGTGTACGAAATTAAATATTATTTTATTGTTACAATATGCTTTTGTATATTTCGGTGCTTTTATAACTAATAGAGCGGAAACATTTATACAAATAATTCTGAAATTAATCGATGAATAATTATTTTAACGCTAAAATAACCAATAACAAATTGCTCCTACTAAAATCATTCAGAGATTTGATTTTTTATTTACGTGTTCTACCACACAGAAAAAAACTGAAAAAAAAACATATAATAAACCTAACTGCATACGGTCTAATATAACAAAAAGCCAAGTTGGCACCTTGAAGCAAACTCAAAAAAACCACCCCTAAAAAGGGGAAAATAATAATAACTTTGAACTGAGTGGAGGGAATTAGTTCTTGATTTTTTATAGAATGTCCATAATCAGTGTTTGCTCACATAATTGTTTTGAACGAGATAGCTTAAGTAATTCCTGAGAAAAAAAATATTGAATTTTTTCCACCCTTATGCTAGTATCTCGAATGGGGTGGCACCGATTGAGCTAATTTTTGGTATTTACAGTATGTGTGGCAGTAGTACTCATTTGCTTTAATTTCGGCCCGATAGCTTTAGGGGCACTTTTCAATGGCTTATCGGAGCAGAGCCTTTATATAACCTTTTCACGTAAATTTCAAATGTAACAAAAACGCATCGGGAATAATATTTCACTTTAAGAATTTGAAACTGACAAATTTTTCGAATATTTGTTGCATATAAAACGTAATTTTACTAGTGAAAGTTATATTTACTTGAATTGTCCAATAAAACATCTTCAAACATCTGAAGTTCATACGCTGCATTGTAATTGGTTATTAACCCATTAGCCTGTGCGCGTAGGTAATACCATTTATTTATCTACGTGGTGATGTAATTGCCATAAATCATGAATAATCGCAAGTTAGTGAGCTTGGCGTGTTGATTCTCGCATATCAAGGTGATCTGTTAAGTGCAATGAAAGGTTAGGTAAGTTATTTCTATAAATGTGCATTTCAATATTGTTTTAGGGCTAAAAAACTGATTATAAGTCTCCTTTTATTATTATCAAAAGGAAAATTTGCTGTCTGCTAACAATAAGACTAAAATATTTTATCACGTTTATGTGTGTGCAATTATGCCATTTACTATCTACTTCTTTTACTGCATTACTGAAAAAAAATCCGCTAGACCGACTAACCCTAATAGCTATTTGGCGTCGCAGGCAATTTAATCCCTTAGCTAATGCCCTAACTTTCGTACGCGACCGCCACTCATGAGTGAGTGGACGTTCATATAAAACCAGCCCCGCTGTATCCGCCCCGCCACACTCAAAATCCGAATCAGTAACCCTTCCAATTCTATATAAATATGATTTAAAATTACCTTGATATCGTATTAACTACTCGATTTCCCGAAAACGTGTAAGTTAACGTTCACCTCTCTTTTAAAGTAGCATCCCACTTGCCCTGCCAAACATTATCAAGTTTAGTCCCTAAACGGCTTTTTAACTATGCTAACCGAAATGAACTCACCTAATTATCGCGCTATTACTACTAATTTCCGTCTCTTTTGCTAATTGATCCGCTCTCTCATTACCGATTGTACCTACGTGAGCCCTAGTCCAAAAAAGTTTGAAATCTAAATTCGGCCTATTACTATTTCAATTCATATTTTGTTTGCCGAAGTTATCTATACAAGTACAGTTATAGTTAGTACAGGTATTTAGTTAGTACAAGTATAACAGTTTTCTGCTTGATTTCACAGCAACATATGTTTGGCTCTGACTTGCTTGTGATTCCTCTGCAAAACTGCATTTCTGTATTTCAAATTATTGGCATTTACAACGTCTGTCATGTATGGGATGTGATCATTGAACTGCATTCTAGGGAGTCGGAATATTATCTTACTTACGAAAATGTGAAGTGCGGCTACATAGCTAATAGCTGTGTTCGCAGAGGAATAACAAACTAGTCAGAGCCAATCATATACTGTGAAATAACTGTCAGAAAACAGTTTCGGATTTCTTTGAGTCAATCGAATCGCGTCTGACTAGTTTGTGATTCCTCCGGGAACACAGGTCATAAGGAAGAATAAATTTTTGACAAGTTAGAAATATCAGTTCTGTCATTACTGCTGTTATTATCTCTATTAATGTATATCATCCCTATAAACACCGAGTGCAATAATTTATTTCCTTATGTAAGATTTTGGTGTTTTTGAAATTAAAAGTGTGATTGAAGTTATTTTCATACTTTTTTTTTAACGCTGTTAAATTTGTTTATGCCCTTCTAATCCATTTTTAGGTACTGTTTTGTTTGACCAATATAATTATTGTTGCCGTTGTTACAAGGGATACTATATAGATTAAATAAGTATTTTTATCGAACGGGGTTTTTAATTTTGAAAAGACATTTGTTAAATTATTATAATTTTTGTGAGCTAATTTGATGTTATAGGGTTTGAGAATATGGTTAAGTTTTCCTGACAATGATGGTACATATGGTATTGAAACATAGTCGACATTTTTTTATGTATTTATAGTTTGATTTATAGAAAAACATAGTACTTCTGTTGTTATTGTAGTCATTGTGTATTTCTTTATAATTTTATCTACGAAACAAGCTGGATATTGATTTTTTTCTAAGATATCGTTAATTTTAGTAACAGTTTCTATTTTGTGGACTGGTCAAACGAATGCCTCTATCTATTAAAGCGAAGACCACATTCCTTTTATGTGATAATGGATGATTTGAAAAATAATTGATATATCTACCCGATGAAACAATTTTTTTGGTATCATAAGGTATTAATGTGACTTTTATTTCTAATTAATGTAATTTCTAAAAAAAATATTATTATGTTTATTTCCAAAGTAAAAATTAAGTTTAGGATGATATTAGTTGAAAGAGTTTAACATACTATCAATATGATTTTTTGGTAGAATTACAAGGCAATCATAGCGCTTAAAAAACTTTATATTATAATTTAGAGTGGGAATAATAGTTGTTTCTAGATCTAAAACCAGTTGGGCAATAACACTAGAAATGGGGTACTCATTGCAACATTAGAAAATTCACAAAGGGGGTTTGAATACAAGATCTGGGGTCTTAATGAAATGTTATTTTTATGCAATTTTGGTAATCGGTAAATGTTTGGTGGCAAGGCATTGTTGATTTTTAATTTTTTAGCAATGGTTGTCGTTTTTAAGTAAATATCTATTTGCCTTGCTGTTAGATTTTAAATTGTTCGTAGTGTTATTGTAATGTCTTCCACTATTATAATTTTTTCATATTCATACTATCTCTACAACAATATTGTAGTAAGTATTACCAGCGCTTTATAAAAATATTTTTTGTAATTATTCTAGTGCTGGCTTATACTATTTAAAAAAAGGATACTGAAGAAGAGTATTTGGCATAGTCGAAACGTATTGCTGTGGTTCCCCACCCATTTTCCGCTGAGTGTATTTTAAGTTGCATATTTTATTGTTTTCCTTGTTCAGCTGAGTTTCAATTTACCGAGAATTTTCACAATTTTATTTTGTTTTGTATAAGTTTAGTTAAAGAGTTCATTATATCATTTTAATTTATTTAGTGTTAAGTTTTTTTTAGTTAATCCATTCATTCATTTTGTCTATGTTTTGTTTGCTTGTGCTGATTTAATGTGTATTCTATTTAATATTGTCGTATTGTTACACGTGTGCGTTGTATGATTTTGAGAGAGGGATTTTTGGAAGAAAAACAATTGAAAGATTTTGTTAAGGACTTCCTTGTTCGACTATTGACGTGAGTAGACGTATTTTTAAATCTTTGTTGCCATTTTGTAATCCATTTTGATATTGTAAATTTCGCTTTAATTCTGTAATAATTTAGTCAATCGAGGAATTTTCATTGTAATAATTGTTATTGTATTAACGTGTGCACTTTGTAGATATAAGATCAATTATTATTTTTTGTTTAGGAAGATTTATTTTAGTTTTTTTTCTCTCATTTTATTTTAAAGAGTTAATTTTCTATTATTCAATTTTGCTGTTTCATTTTATTTCGTTTGGGTGAGAAGAAGGTTTGTTCTTTCTTTTAGCTTTTTCATTTTTGTAAATTTCTTGCATTTGTCCACGCTTTGATTTTAATTTGTGAAACCACGTGGATAGAAATTCAAAGGTTGTGTATTTTGGATAATCTTCCTGAACAAACAAAATTTTTGCTTTGTATAGGAAATAGCATTGTCCTATTTTAATTTAGAGTCAAATGCAGTTTTTATTTTAGGCCAGAACCTTCAGCTCAAGATTTTTTTTTTCTGCACATCTGTAATTTAACCCATTTTGTAAAATAAATTGATTGTTAATTAGCGTCATTGGGTTAAAAATTCTGTCCTTTTATTTTATTTTAAACTTTTTCAATTTTTCGGGTAATTAAGAAAGTCTGATTTTATTCGCTCACAATTTACTTTTCGTTGTTAGATTCAAGTTTTAATTCGCGGGGGTAACTCTGAAATTAATAGTTCTTTTGTTCGATTTGAAAAACTTTTCCTTTGAGCTAACTAAATTTATTTATTTTTCTTTTTTTCATTTTAAAATCACTTTTGCATTTTTCATGAACTTCAATCAGTACACAGCAGTATATTAATCCATTGACAATTGAATACGATGTGTATTTTACTAAATTAACTGACAATCCAAGATATTCACAGAGACTGCAGCTTCTTTATTAAATCACTGGCTATAAAATTTATATATTTTTTTCAATTTGAAATATGTTGCTACAAAATGTCAGTAATTTGAAATATAATTGACATTATCCAGTTACGAAGTTGAAGACAATATTATAAAGCATGCATCGAATGTTAAAAGTTGGTTTTACAATGTCAAATTATCGTGAAATCTGTTCATAGTAGTTTTTATATAGCTATTTTATGAATGCCAGTGTACGTTGTATGTTACTTTCAAGTTGTTGCGACGTAGATTAATTTTTTATTAATTTTTAATGCCTGGTTTGTAGTTTCGAGCAGTAAGAATTACGCTTCAATGTACAACATCAGTGGCCAGTTGACTTCTCTTATCGATCGACGAAGATATATTTTTGAATTTCAAACTATTCCAAGCCTCTTAATAGGCTCACATCTGCCCATAATGTCCACATTCCCCCACATATATCATCAATTATTAGGATGCTGCGTTTACTCCGATTCTATAGAAGTTCTTACAGTGGCAGAATATACGATGGCTAAATAAACAAACAAGTATATCTTCGAAAAGCATTCCATAACACTCCCTTTCTATATATTTCGCTGTGTAAGGACTTATTCTCGTATCTCTTCTCAACGCTCCCTTTTATTATTGTTTACTTTTGAACACACAATCGCATGAATTGGCAAAAGTAACTACCTCATCCGGAATCCACTAAAATTGTTTGTGTGCGTGCCATTCAAAATGACCTTATATATTTTCGACGGCCGAAATCCAGTACCAACATAAAATCCCACCAGGACTCGATTTGTTTTCCCGACGGCGAGGCACTTCAATAAACATCTCTTGCCCTGGTCTTATCTATAAGAGTGCGTGGTATAGTGCGTGCCTCCCGAATAGAAATTTTATTTATATCGACATCAAATTTGTCCACTCCTCTTTATAACTGAAGTTCTTCGCGACAAACACGCAGCCCGGTTCCAGGTTTCTGTTTCCTCGGATAAATAGATAGTATAAATGCGAAGGAGAGAAAGGGGATGACGCTGAAGATGTGGGAACGGAAATCATCGTTATTGTTATTATTATCTGTTGGATGCGGTGCACGTACTTAAGGAGAAATAATAGCGGTTGTAAAATTTTATTAATGTGATGGCAATAAAAGCAGAATCATGGCAAAAAAATATCGTCCACTGGTTGTTATTTTGCGAAATCAACTTGTAGAGATAGCTTTAATCCACTGAAATTACAGCAAAACCACGACATTGATAGATGAAGAGGAAGCTTCTTTTTCATCAAATATCTCGGAAAATATGATATTTACAACTAATTTTTTTTTAGAAAGAATCCATTTTCTTCGAAGCTCTAAGAATTTCTAAGATACTAAAATGAAAACCGGAGCAGAACATTTAATTTTTGCTTACAGCCCAACTCTACTGGCTGCTCACATGTTGCCAACCATTTAAAAGAAAACAGCCATCATTTTGATATCAATAAAACTTTTATTATCTTATATACCCCTAATAAAGCATGCATTATTCTCCTCCTGCCTAAAAGATGGAAAGGCTTATGTATCCGTTCAGTCCAGTGTGAATGGATTGCGTACCACTTATTATTCTAATGTTGCGGAAATTGGCGTTCCACAGGGCTCCATCTTGGGTCCAAGTCTTTTTATGGTAGCCGTCAATGATCTGAGGTGTTCTCTGAGCGATTGCGTACTCTCTTAGTATGCAGACGATACAACCTGCGTCATCAGTGGTCCTTCAGTGGCCCACGTGTCGATAGCTTATGAGGAATGTATAAGGCGGTTTAATGGGTGATGTGAGGATAATGGACTGAAAATGAATAGAGAGAAGCCAGCAGTTTATACGTGCCCTGCGACGGTAAGTCCATACTTGAGCAAGACACTTACAAGTTTTTGGGTATCACAGTAGATAAAGGGCTCAGGTCATCACATCCACAATTGGTGAGGCTACCATTGAGGCGGAGGCGGAAGGGGGATGCCCGCAGGGTGGGGTTCTTTCTCCCTTGCTGTGGGCTACCCTGGTAGATTACCTAATCCGGAAGCTGACCGGCCAGAGATTCCATTGCCTTGGATATGCTGACGACCTTACAATAGTCGTCAGAGGGCGGTTTCCAAAGGTTCTAGTGGAGCGTATGCAAACCGCTCTCAACACGGTTGACAAATGGTGTAAACAAGAGCGACTATCAGTCAATGCTCAAAAAATACAGGCTGTCACGTTTACAAGTAAAAGAACGCTAGAAGGCTTACAACCACTAGTGATAGGAGGTGAACGAATTCCGTATGTCAAAGAGGCGAAATACCTGGGAGTATGGTTTGATCAAAGGCACCCATGGAATTCACATATCCAAAAATTCCACCATCCAAAGCCACCATCGCCCTGGGTAGGTGTAGGAGGCTGTGTGGGAAGAATTGGGGCCTTAGCCCCAAGATGACTCTGTGGTTGTACACAAGGGTAATTAGACCCATGTTAACGTACGGAGCAGTAGCATGGTGGCCAAAGACGCGGCAGGCGGGAGCGGCCAAAACGTTGGGTGGCGTGCAGAGGTTGGCATGCCTGTGCGCCGCGGGGGCGTTGAGATCGACCCCTACCACCGCGATTGAAGTAATTCTGAACCTGCCACCAATACATATTTTTGTACAAGGAGCCGCAAGGTCCACAGTACACAGACTCTTACATAGTCAAGTACCGATAAGTAAATCGCACGGGGCTGACTATAAAAAACTGCTAGACGAACTCAAGGGGGTACCTCTTTTAGCAATGCCATGTGATGCCATGGTTCAAACTCCTAACCTAGATAGGAAATATCAGGTTATAATACCAGATAAGAAGGACTAGGAGGCAAGTGGCCCGGTAAGAGCGGATTCAAACCGGTTTACTGACGGCTCTAAAAACGGACTACGGCGTTGGAGCGGGAATATAGTACTAAGAAAGGCCTAAAAAGGCTCTTTCGTAAGCTTCAGTAAAGACACGACTGTGTTCCAGTTGAGGTTGCTGCAATTCATCACTGTGTCCGAGGGATAGAAAGATGTACCGAACGGGTAAAAGCGTCGCTATCCTTCTCTGACAGTCAGTCCACACTTAAAGCATTAGCTCTTCAAGCGTGGATTCTAAGCTGATTTGGGACTGTGTAAGCGCCCTAAATGAGGTGGGCACCAAAGGAAAAGTAACCTTAGCCTGGGTCCCTAGCCACTCGGCGTGAGAGGAAATGAGGCGGCGGACGAGCTGCCAGGCGAGGTTCGTCAAGGCCATTCGTTAGCCGACCCTCTTTCGGCAAATTAAAAAATCCATCAATGAATGGATATACAATCAGTCCAGAGAGTGGTGGCAAAAAATCACCGGGGACAATGGCAGGCAAAAGAGTTCCTAAAGGAGCAGAGGGCCTGAACTCACGAGAGATCTACTGAAGTAAAGACAGGAAGACTGTCAAAATGATTGTAGGTCTGCTGACTGGTCATTGTAGACTGAATAGGCATATGTCACAACATAGGCTGGCAGATGATCGCAACCTGCAGATACTGCCAGAGGAGGAAGAAACACCAGCTCATGTGCTGTGCCAATGTGAAGGCCTGGCGAGGACAAGTTTTAGTAATGGGGAGAGAGACCCCACAGCTAGTTAGCTTACACAAAGAAGCCGCTCTCAAAGATGATAGCTAATTAAGGAGGCAAAATTAAGAGAGCGTCCTCTAGGAAAAGGGGATCACAATAGGTCTGAAAAGGTCGCGGTGAAACAGGTCGATAGGCCACCCCAATCTTAATCTGGATTCTAATCTAAAAGAGCTAATTTGGCTACAGCTTCTATGGATAAGAACTTTTCGGGTTAGCGTGGGTTCATGTCAGTGAGAATGTTTTATTTGCATATGTAGGGTCTAGGTTGCGCTACGGAATCATATTTTGGGGTGCCACGCCATGCCTGCAACGAGTATTTTTATTACAAAAAAAAAAATAATTAGGTGCATGGTGGGTGCAGCTTCCACACAGACGTGCCGTCCATTATTCCAGGAATTGCGTATTCTGCCGGTTTGTAGCCTATACATATACGAATTATTAGTTTTCTGTAGGCAAAACATTAATAAATATTTAAAGAACTCGGACGTATGTGGCACAATGACGACCAGAGCATGTAATAACCTTAGTATTCCGGTTCACAAAACTTCACTTTTTGAATGTGGTCCTAAGTACCGATCGTTATCATACTATAATAAACTGCCTGAAAAAATGAAATTAGCACCAACGATGTATGGATTTAAGAAGTTGTTAAAAGATTTTTTGTTAGAACACAGATTTTATAATATTAAGAAATTTATAAATTTTTAACTTTTATGTTCAACGTATATTTTTAGTTTTATTATTGTGTTGTTGTTTTTATTGTAAAATGACTGTAATAAGACAATGTCCATGTTTTTTTTAAGAAACTAACGACAAATACACATTATTATTATTATTATAAGTAATTTACTTAACAATCTCCAAGCTCTTTATTTTTTACGAGAACAAACGTTTAATCAAATACTATCTCTTAATGCCCAATTAAATTTTGAAGTTTCAATGTTTTATTTCAATAAGTTTCTCTCATATGTAGTCATCTGTAGTTCAATTTGTTAACCAATAATTCTAGTACTATACTTAATTTTCACTTTCTTACTTTTCAACATCATTTATGGCTACTATCCAGCAGTCTCAACTTATTCTAGCTTGAAATTTAAAATTATAAAAAATGTTTTTTCACTTATATTATTTGCTATAATTGTCTGATTTCATCGTGTTAATTTTAATATGTTTTTGATTTTATCCTATTTACAATTGTTTTTTATCTTTACAACTTTATTATGTCTAATTAGTATTTTAAACAATTTGAGCCCACTTTTAATGCTTTGACTTTATCCTTCTGGGCTTTTTTTACTGTAAGTATTCAAGTTTTTTTTTTTTTTCATTCTAATCATCAATTTTTCCTCATCATTTAGCCGTTTAATTTAATTTAATTTCAATTATCTTTTTATTAAATTTAGTTAAAATATCGTTATTAATCCGATGCATGCAAAGATGCAAGCTTTTTACAGTAAAAAATTAACAAATTAATGTATTTCTGCTAATAACTGTAATGATAAAGAAGAATTTTTCCCAAAATTTTTTTTATTATTTATTTAATTTTTTTTGGGAATTACTATTTATTTCATTTTTCTAGGAAAAAATTCCTCTATTACTTTCTTAATCCGATCCCTATTTGGATTGTCCCCAATGTGTGCCTTCAGCTTTGGCCTGAAGATGAGGGTTAAAACAGTCGAAACATGTAGCCATTAGTTTACTTTACTAATAAAAAAAAGAGAGAGAGAGATTCTGGACCTACTTTCATTTCCTTTAACGTATAAATATGTGCTCACACAGAGTCAACCTTGAAGAATTTAATTTTTAATTTGACAAATATTATTATTATGTAAATTAGGGGCAATGATTTTATTTCCCATCGAATTGCAAAGTATATGAGCTGTACTATATCTAAGGTAGATGCTTGTGGAACGTTGCAAACCGGTCTAAATATGATCGACAAATGGTGTAAATATCAAGTCAATGTTCAGAAAACGCAGTTTTTCACATTTACAAAAAAAAAAAATTGTCAAAGGTCGACAAACAGTAGTTACAAGAAGTGAAAGGATTCCATATGTCATGAAGATGAATACTTCAGAGTATGGTTTGAACAAAGACTTACATTTAACCCACATATCCAGAATACAACCAAAAGAGCTATTATCGCCCTGGGCAGGTGTAGGAAAGATATCAAGGGCTTACCCTCAAGATGACTATGTGGTGATACAAAAGAGGGCAACCAAAACGCTAAGTGGCATACAAATTCTAAATCTGCCACCAGTACATATCTACTTTAAAAGTTTGTGATCCTTAACATATGTACATACATCAACGTTCCTAGCTACTACTTACGCCATTACTGTTACCACTATTCATAATAAGTATGTATAGCATGGTTAACACAATAGCACCAATCGTTGGACTTGGTGTACACCATTTCCTCCCTTTACCATAAAATTTACAAGTTAAACCGGTCTGGAGATTTTATAGTTCTATTAGATCTGCGTAGAAAATGTGATGAGGAATTGGGAACTGGGGTATACCCCTTATGAGGATGCCAAATGATGCTGTGGTTCAGAATTCAAAAATTAGAGGTCATAATACCAGATAAGACAGAACACTCTAGATTCTAGAGAGGAAAATATCAGGTTATAATACCAGATAAGAAGGATTGAGAGACAGACACTCTAGCAAGACCGGATTCAAGCTGATATACCCACGGCTCTAACACTGACCATGGTGTATGCGCTGGATGGAAAAAAGGCCAAACAGGACCTTTCGGTCAGTTTTAATAAGGACACTACGGTGTTTTATCATCGTATCAGAGAAATAGAAAGATAGATTCAGTTAGGTAAAATCATCGCCATTTCCTCTAATAGCCAATCAACGCTTAAAGCGGAACATTTCTCAAATATTGACTCTAAGCTAGTTTCGAACTATGTAAGGGCTCTAAATGTGATTAAGGGGCACTTAAAATGAATTAAGATTGCCCTCCAGTCACACGTGCATGAAGGGGAATGAGGCCAGATATGATTTGGCCAGACGAGGTTCGTCAAGGTCATTCAACGGAGGTGGGCCTTCCTTCGGCATTACCAAATCGTAAATTAAAAAGTTCATAATAAGTCGAAGGAATGATGGCAAAAATCACCGGTACAAAGACAAGCAAAAGAGTTCTTAAAGGGAACAGCGGCCAGAATTTACTAAAGACCTGCTCAAAACTGGTAGTAGATCTATTAACTGGTGATTGTGGACTATATACGGTTGACAGATGATGCCATTTGCAGATTCTTCCAAGAGAAGGAAGAAACCATATTTCATCTGCTATGCTACAGCGATGGTAGTGAGGACTAGATTTCCAGTAGTGGGCTTAGAGAGCCTCATAGCTAGTAGCTACATAAAGGGTCCGCCCTCAAAGATGATTTAATTAAGGTGGCAAAATTAGAAAGCGCCATCCAGAACAAAGTTGAAGAAACATAATGAAATTTAAGTAAAACTCTTAACATTATTTTCGTTTTAATGCAAATAATAATACATCTTAGCTTACCTTAAATTTATACCATAGAGTGATTAATAAAAATAGCTTATACCAATGATATTTTCCACTTTCTTTATACATTAAAAGATCTTATTTTTTCAGCAACTAAATTTTCGCATGTATGCACATAAAGATTAACTTTTCTTTGTTCGGTATTTATATCAAAGCTTCAGAAGAAAATAATTTTAAGAGAATACACCTACACCCCATCTTTTCACTTTTAGCCGAGCATCCAAGCATTTATTTAGTTCAACCCCTGCGCCAGACGGGAACCCATATAGTACAATAAAGGGGCCTAACCTCGTCATTATTTTCAACTTTGTGCCGACATAATCTGCTAAAATTCAGCTCTCGAGGAGCGCTTTCCTTTTATAATACACCTATTCCTTTTTAGTTCGCAACACTTTTCGCAATTTCGCCGTCGTAAAACAAGCTCGGTTCCCAGAGAAGGATGGTTCGTTTTGTGCTTAGCTTTTACTTTGCTGGATCTGAAGATTCTTTGTATCGTTTCTTCGCCGACAAAATACGGAAACGTTTAAAGGGAGCTTTTGGTGTGGTAAATAAGTAGTTACCGTGATAAACAAAATTGCTTAGATGGCTTATTGCAAATGCAATTAAAAAAAATATATATTTCATAGGGCAGTATAATAATTTTCCATTAATATCTTCACCTATGTGTAAAGGTTTCATATAAATATACATGTACATACATTTTACATCAGAAACTAACATCAAATTTTCATTATTAGATTGTAAAGCAATTTCGTACAAGTTTAATTTGAAATTTCTCGTCTCTACACACAGCGAAGCAGTTAATAGATTAGCAAGATTCTAGGTACGTAACACGATTATAACTGTCTACGCCATATGTTTTACAACGGTTATTTGTCTCGTTAATCAAGTTTTGCTTAGACATTATTCTGTTTTGTTAATGCTGGAATAATTTCAAATATAGGTGCAGGGGCAGTAGTTATTGTGAAAATAACGGCACTTACCTCAAATCGCTGTGTAAACATCAGACGTATAAGCGAATGAATATTCCTGTAAAATTTTGCATTCGATTTATACAGATAGTTTGATGTATACATTGCATAATTGTTTTAAGTTGTCATTTAGTTGAAAATAAAAGTATTGTCAAATGTCATGTACGTATCAGGACGTTAGGTTTCATTGTGTTAAATTTGTGTCTACAACCACTTTTAATCTACAATCTCGATTGAGAACAACAAGTCGTAACAAGTTTTGCGCCCAACGTGGGGCCAAACTTGTTAGGAATGATATTAAAAATGAATGTTTTACCTTTACCCTCAAAACAAAATGCAAAAGGCGATCTAAAACATTTTTTTTATACAAATTGTGTTTAAATCAACACTTGGGATAATAATAACAGTGAAGTCCCTAAATATAGACAATTTCACTAGTGAAATAACTGCTTTAGAAAATCTATGGATTCCCAGCCACACGGGTGTGAAGAGAAATGAGGTGGCACACTATCAAGCCAGACTAGGTCCATCAAGATTATTCGATTGGGCTGGCCTTACCTTCGGCATTACCAAAAATAGAAGTTAGACAATCCTTCAACGAATGGATGGATACATAATAAGTCTAAGGAGCAGTGGCATACATCACTATGGCAAAGATGGGCAAAACAGTTCTTAGAGGAACAAAGGTCTGAATTTACTAAAGATAACTTTATAAAATGATGGTAGCTCTGCTGACCAATCATTGTGGACTAAATAGGCATATGTATAACCTGGGCTGGCAGAAGATGCAGGTTCTGCTAAGAGAAGGAAGAAACCCCAGTTCATATTCTGTGCCACCACGATAGCCTGACGATGTCAAAGCTTCTAGTCGAAAACTGAATAACTTGACAGATTGCTACTGTGGGATGCTAGGACATTCGGCAATCGAAGGAAATGAAAAAGCCGATGAGTTAGTAGGAAAGAGATCATCGGCCTCATATTAGGCCAAGAATCTCTAGAGGTCTAACGGTGTCTAAAAACACATTCCAAGAGACCTGCTCTTGAGAATGTGTTTTTAGACACTGTTAGAACTCTAGAGGTTCTTGGCCTGATATGAAGGGATTGGGCCAAGGAGGAACACAAAGAACACTGGCTTAACACAGGCAGGCAAAATCATGAAGATAGTTTTATTAAGAGGCCATCAAAAATGAAAATTGAAGAACTACTGCAACTCAGTAGGAATCATCTTCGCATTGTGACAGGTCTCCTAACAGGACGGTGTAAACTGAAAGGACACCCACAGGAAATTGGAATTGACAGTGGACATACTAACTGCAGATTGTGTAGGGTGATAGGGAATGTTTACCACCTTCTATGTGAATGTGAGACTCTGGGCGCAAAAAAGACAGGGAATTTTTGGCAAGCCACAAACAAATCCAGAAGGTTACTTCCATCAACCGGCCAGAGACCTGTGCGGATCAATATAAGGCATTAAGATAGAGAAAAAAAGAAAGCCAAAAGGCTTCAGTATTTCCGGAGCCTTCAAACAGATGGCTCCCACAACAATAACAAAAATCTATTGGAAGATAAGCTGTTTACTTTTGCATTAGAATTGCGAGGTTAGTGGTTAGTGAAAAACATTTTTTTAAACTTAAAACATCGACAACATTTGTTTATACTAAGTTATACTCGTACATGCGAGAAAAATCTTTAAATTAATTAAAAAGAAATCGCGTTAACCATAAACGTATGGTATGATTCTGCCCCAGAACCATCGTTATTGAGTTTTACTCCGAGTGTACTACATGGTATAATATTATACCAATTGTGTTACGATTTACCACGATTCAAAAAATACCAAAAGGTTTTCCTACAACTCTAAATAATGCTCCAAGTCTGATCCAAAATATTCGTTAACGCAAAATCTGTTAACACTTAGGTACTCTAAAATGTCTGCTCTTTTTTTTAACTGCTCGAAAAACTGGTTTAGAATTTTAATACGCACCTATTTGCTATTCATAACCTATTACTCCCAAAAAACTCTTTGTGTTGCTTGAACTGTTTTATCAAAGGTTTGAGTTGTTTAAAAACACAACATACATAATGCTAACACATATCTCAATATCGGCTCTAGATTCAGAGATTAGATATAAATCATTACATTTTCTTACCCATTAGGCGTTCTACTTTTATTATTTTTATCAGAAATATTTTGCACCAAACGGCCTGGTCGAGATTATATTTTATTCGGGCTTTTTGGAACTTGAAAAAGAAATATAAAACCGAGATGAATTTAAAATTATTGTTTCCATCAAGCGAACTATACGTTGGTCTAGTTTTGTTTTTGTGTGCAATCGATTTCAATAAATTCATAGTGAAATTTTGCGTATTACTTGAATCCGACAACAAAACTTAGAAAAAATAACATTCTTATTCATTATTCTGGTTGATTTTATATTATATACCTTCATTGGAACAAAAATCAGTGCTATTACTGTTCTAATTATTATTACTTCATCAGAAGGAAACATCAGCACACATATTGAATACGGTCATCTAGAAGGAAGTGCTTCAATACAAAAAAAAACAGCTTAAACCAAAAACGCAACAACAGTTACCATCAGGGCAAGGAGACAAGAGTTCATAAACCTTGTTGAAACTTTTGATGTTACGCCTTTCGTTAAGACATCATAAGTAAAACAGCAATAACCGAGTCTTGAATGTTTTTTTAAAAAAGTGTTTTTTCAACACAAGCTTCTTTTTGTGTCTATTCTGTTCGTTTGATGGAAAACCGCATTTAGACATGTAAATTGCTTATCAATTAGTTCTATGAATTCTTCTGTAGTAGTATTTTTGTAATTATGGTAACGGCATATTTTTCAGTATAAGGTGCAGTCTTTATAAGATAATAGAAACGATATTACGGTTTATTTCAACAAAGTATCGTATATATGTACTTAGATATAGATAGCTACTAGTAACTGATTATCCCTTATCAAGATGTTTACTAACAAGCTGATCACTCATACTTACGTAAAGGTAAATTACCTATATAATAGAATTATGATATAATTACATCCTCTCTAGTGGTATAGTAATTCAGGATTATTAGTGACATACATTTCTGTGAAGTGTGAAGCCTTGAATTGGAGTAACGCCTGTAAAGCTAGCATATCCGACACCCACGCATTAAATATTCTATATATCCGTAGCAGAAATTTAATGAATCTCAATATAACCATGCACACGATTTGAAAAAAAAAACACACACACAATTATTCAAACTTTATTCAAAATGAGCAATACTTTGTCTTCCTTTCAAAATTATCTAAGTTGCCACCATAAATTTCAGTTCAGAAACTTCTATTTCCTATTAATTGAAGGGTTCTTCAATATAATCCATGCAAATTCTACCGACACGTTTTCAAACTTCAACTTTATAGGTGGCACCGCGAAACTTGACGAAGAAAACTATGGAGTTTAATAAATCATTTCCTAAGATTTCAAAGATGATTTATTAAACATGTGAGGGTAATCTCGAGTTTTGGAAGTTTGTGTAATACATTACGTAAAACTTTAATTCCGTAACTAGTGTATTAGCTGCGATGGTGTTTGATTTATGTAAGGCTCCTTATGACTTACCAATTACAAATTATCATTAAAAAATTTAGGGATGATGCCGGGTAAACTGTATAGATATTAGCCGCTTAAGCCTTTTTCTATGAAAATTTGACAGTAAAAATATATCAAGATAAATTAAAATTCGTCGTGAATATGTTTTTATTGTAGCTTCCCAAGAGAATAACGGAAAAGCGTACATATATTTTAAAATACTTTATCATAAATTTCAACACACTAGACGCACGTTTTGACAATAAATCTATCATCAGCAGTAACGCTGTACTACTACTAAGTTCAGTGTTATTGCTGATGATGATAGCTTTGCTAACGAAACGTCGTCCGAAAGTTGTGTAAGTGTCCTGCAGTCCACTATTACGATATTTGTCAGAAAAAAAAACGTTACACTTCAGAAATAATTAATCAAAAATCAGAGGTTGAAACACAAATTCTTATTTATGGACGTTTCGACATTTATTGTCTTTTTCAAGAATTTTTTTTTAAATCTACAAAATTAAGGAAACACTAAATATGTAATTATACTTATATATAAAACAAAAACTTATACAATAAACTTGAATGACTTTTGATATTATTACATGGTAACATGTTGCTGTTTTATAAAATATTAATTCAGATATTTATGTAGACGAACAATTTAGAAAACACAAAACTGTAAGGTATGGAAGAATATGTCTTTTCATATCAGCGATAAACGTAAACCAAAAGATTTTTTTGTTAAAATTGATATTTTGGTTAAATTATATACAAGGCAATTATAAATATTGTGTTATATTATTTAAAATTAGTATAAATAATTTTTTGATAAATTATCTTTGTCTGTTCTAAAATTCACACTATCTTTTTCTTTTTTAATATAAATAATTACTAAAATGTTTCTTGGATAATAGTTTCTTTCTTTAATTAAAATTGTGTTGAAGTTAAATCTACATGCGCTTAAATGACTCTGCTAGATTTGACGAAAGCCTTCGACCTTCGTGAATTATGGAATTAGAGGAGTAGCTCTCGAATCATTAACTTCATACCTTAGCAACACAACTGACATCGTGAAATAACGAGAAGTCGAATCTGACAAGCATAGGATGTGGTGTTCAGGGATCGATCATCGGCACCCTTTCATAACTTTATAATGACTTACCTCGAGTCTAGAAGAGGTTGAAATCTGCTTATACGCAGATAACACCTCACTCCTAGTATGTTCAGAGGACCCCCATAATGTAGCTGAGAGATCCAAAGCGGCAGTCAATATGGCAGGAAAATGGTTTTCCGCAAACAAACTAAAATTAAATATATAAAAAAAAAACACGGAAACTAAAATTTAACAGTAAAACCTACTTACCATCGGCAGCAAAATTCTTGGGCATAGTAATTGAGAGCAACATGAGATGGCACTATGCGACAAACTGTCATCAACAATATATGCGATTAAAAGAGTCGAACAAATATCAACACAGGAGGCAGCAAAAGTAGCTTACTTTGATTATTTCCATTCCCCCCTGGCAAATGTAGTCTCCTCTTGGGGTATCGCGACAGAAGCAAATAAAGTGTTCGTCTTAAGAACGTCCGTTAAGTTTCAAATGCAATTAGATACAACGAAACAGAACAATTTAGAAAAAAACATCTGACTCTGATCTCGGAATATATTTTCCGTTCATAGAAATCCCCTTAATAGTTTCACCATGAGTACCTCACCCGAACAGAACACAAAGAACACAACATGACTAGCCTGCTCGCAAAAATCGTATTATGTATTATTGGGGTACGAAACTATATAACCTATTGCCTTCCATAATGAAAGATACGCCAATGGTAGTCTTCAAAAAAATGAAAAAATTATTCATTCAGACGGAATGCTATGTTGTAGAAGAGTTCTTGAGTCAAAGCTAGATTCAGCTTGCACCAATCGTGTTTATTAGTCTGTTGAGCGTCTTATGCCCGTTGTTATATACTATCATTCATTGTATTTTATCTTTTCTGTAATTGTTTTGTCTAGTGATTATGTAAATCTTTTGACAATTTCTGTAATGGTCAAATTGCAAACACATATTATTATTGTGGTTGTTTCGTGTTTTTTCAAAGCTGTCATAGTAGTGGACGGCTTATGATTTTGTATTCTATGTTTTAGGTATTGTTTTGTTTGTCCTATTTATGTGCAATTCTTAGCAAATCAAATGCGAATCTAAACTCCACAAATCTTCGATTATTAATGCAATCGAAGGTACGTCACACTGAAATCAAACAATTCTGAATTATGCATTGCTCGATATGCAGTGCTTGTAGTTTTGGTTGCATAAATAATCGAAGATCTGTGGAGCTTCAATACGCATTTAATTTGTTAAAGATGGTACACTCCATCACAATCATAACAAAGAATGCAATAAATTAAGTGTAATTTTTTGTTTCAAATTGAGTTTTTGATTATAATTTAGTGAAACAAAAATTAAGTGTAATTTTTTGTTTCAAATTGAGTTTTTGATTATAATTTAGTGAAAAACACTTTAAGTTATTTTATTTTTATGTGTTACAAGTGATTTTGAATAACTTTCATATGGAATGATTTCTTCTGATAACGACGTAGGGAATTGCAATAACTTTTACATTATTATTTAACTTTGATTTATTAATTATTTTAATTTCATTATATAATTTGTCTAAACATTACTTAAGAATTTTATTGAAGAACTTTTACTTTTGAGGTTATCTATTATTTTGTAAAATGTTTTCGATCTTTTTAATGTTTCTGATCTTCATTCAGGACTTGCAAGTTTTAATTCTATGTCATTTAATACTTGAAATTTTTCTTGTATTAAATTGGTAAATGGAACATAATCAGGTAACATTGAGAAATTGTTATACGCCAAGTTGTGAATAATTTGTCCTTTTTTTATAATAGTAATATCTAAGTAATTAAGTTTATTATTTTTTTTTCTATTGCTAAAGTAAATTGGATTTGTTTGATGATTTGTGTTAAATTATGTTAATTAGTGTAATTAATTTCATCTTTAGGTAATATAAGTAGACAATATCCACATATTGGTTGTAAAATTTTAAATTGAAATTTTCCCATTCCTATTTCTTTCTTTATAAAATTTGTCGTTATTTTGAAAATGTGTAGAAGTAAAGGGGATTCCAATTGCAGTTAAAAACTCTGTTAATGGTAAACTGGTATTATCTTTTAATTCATGCCATCGTTTTGTAATATTACTTCGAACTAGGTTAATTGGAATGTTAGTGCACATAGAAACAAGATCAAAAGAACAACATGTTTCATCACTGCAGTTTCTTCAGAATTAATAAAAAATGTGTCAGCATAAAGTCAAACTTGCGAAATTATGTAGCAGTTGCCCATCCATAATAACTTTAAAAGCTTCCGATCTCGGTATTCGAAAATACGCTTCTTTCTCTCCATAATGATTAATAACTGTAGATCAATCAATAACTGTATGATTTACACTATATTGGTTGATATATCATAAACGTTTTCGTTTGATTACATCGATTTACCCATAATATTCTCATAGCTTAGAGGCCAATTTTCTGAACACATGTACAAATAATAAGTGTGAATATGGACAATCGAGGCGAACTGTCACAGAACATAAAGCATTGATTGTGCTCCTATTGAGTCAATTCCGAAACAAGCGACCAACCGTCGTTGATTAAACGCTATTAACATTGTCAACAGCGTTCGCCCTCTGTCTAGATCCATATGACACGAACAGAAATGTTTCTCTCACTTTTGAGGGTTCAGACGATTTTACAGCTCCCCGCACTACAAATGACAGTTCGTAATCGAGCCTGGCGTACGAAGGCTAAATGGCTCTAATCGATCTGTGTAATAAACGAGGTAATTTTTTTTGCGAAGCTTATGGAGAAGATGTTGTTTATGTTGCAGAAGTAATGTTCAAGGACTGCCTCTTAGGAGGCCTGATTGGATTACGCTGAGATTAATAACGTGGAAGGAATACGTTGCTTAAAAAGGTTTAAGTACTTGTAAGATCTTATTTATAGATACACGTATATTTGATTTATATAAGGCAGCATTCGTGTTTAAATGAATTGTCGGTATGCAGCTTCTGCCTATTTAATCTGGATAGTATACAATCAATTGTAAAGGAGTCCTAGTGTAATGGTCAGTGTCGTTTTCCTTTTTCTGTTAAGAATTTGATCTTGTATTTAAAAAAAAAAGCAGAATCTGCTTTACAACACGAAATATTTTAAGAAACCTTTTAGGTAACTCCGAAGGTAAATCGATTTATAACGAAAAATTGGATATCTACAAAATTAGATGCGATAATTACAATAACGTTTATAATCGTTGTGAACACGATTCATTACGGGGAATCATGGAATGTGGACAACCCTTAAATGATACCGGACTAGTTTATAGAAATGTTAGTAATTAAAATCATACTTTACCCCAAGAATTAGATGGGTATAAAAGCAGATTATTGAAGTAGAAACATGCTCTACTCACTATTTTGCTACTGTACGATGCTGATGCAGAGTAGAGTAAAAAAAATATCTAATTTAGAAAAAAAAAAAATAATCCAACCATATACACGCTGATCCAAATGAAGTGTGCACATTCCAGAAAATAGGTTAAATCAGCAAATTGTTAGTGTTTTGAATCCTGATTAATATGCATTATACGAAAAAATAATTACATGACGAGAAATTTAAAAATTTATATATTTCTAATGAAACATCCTGTATATTGTAAAAAAAAAGATATTTTAATTTATGATGCAAATTTTTCAGTACAACATTTCCTTAAAACAAATAATAAAGAAGTTAGGGTGGATTTTAGTTGATTCCAAAGATAAATTTTAATGCTGTAGAATTTATAGTAGGCTTCTTTCACTCTAAATCAAAACAAATAATATGTTTTTTGAAACTGTCAAATGTTTTTTTTTTTTTGGGGGTGAAATCCTTTATGGACATCAAGTCTTGGTCTAGCGCAGCTGATAGTGTGGGATCCCCGGGTGTGCTATACTGGTTACCCCTAAAACCCCTGTAAATCCTCCTAGACACCAACGAACATCTTATTAGTACAACTTATGGGTGCTCGAGTGCCGGTTCTGTCTACTCACTCTCTCAACCTTCACCCCCACCACTTCTGCTCTCAATCTCCTTTAACCCTCGTAAATTTGGCTAATCATGTGTCTATGGCCTGCATTTTTTCCTCGGCCCAGCAATGGTATTTACTAGGTTGTTTACATGTTATTGCTGTTGAATTTTTCCTTGGTGTACCGCTTAATTGATTTCAACCGTGGCATTCGAAACAGTGTATGCTCAGGCATACATCTCAGTAAGGTGCATTTCGTATCTTCTTCTTTCCATGTGTTGCATATGTTTTAAAATTTCCCAGACCCGTTAGAGCTTGTGTGAGGTGATAACACCTTCCTGTGCCTACACTTGATCCACTTCCTTATACGGGTATCAGGGTCATTGTCCATTAGTGCCTTGTCTATGTTGTTATCTCCATCTCTCTCGCCATTTAGCAATCATCACTGTCCTCATTTCTTCCTGTTTCCCCCATCATAACTTGCTTTTCGCTCCTGCCCAGCAAATCTATTGGCAGTACACCTGTCACACCTGGACGGCCACAGCACAACACCGTCTTATACGCCGAGGCTACTCTCAACAGAACTGTGACGTTGGGTTCTTCCAAGCGGTAATAATTTCTTTTACCTCAAGGGCATCTATCCAAATCGGTGCACTGTACAGAATATAGAGCGACAACTCCGCTATATAGCCTCTTGAAGCTGTTGGGCCCCACGATGTTAGGCATCAGCCGTAATGAGCTTCCTGTTCTTTCCATGGTCTCTCCAGTAGTTCTTTCCAGATGCTCTCCGAAATTCCCCAATGTACCGAAGTATACCCCCAAATACCTGACACAATGTTTTGGTAAGAATTCCACGTTGTCTATTTTAAACTTTATACCACTTCTTTCCCTCTTGCAGGTCATGACAATTGCCTCTGTTTTTTCTGGAGCAAGCTGCAGATAGTTTTCCTCCATCCATGTGGCTATTCGTCTGAGATTTTCGTTAAGAAGATATATTTTAATGCTGTAGAATTTATAGTAGGCTTCCTTCACTCTAAATCAAAACAAATAATACGTTTTTTGAAACTGTCAAATGAGTTTAAACATACGTTTATTTGGTTTTGTGTTGTGTTGTTTACTTCTAATTATTATTATTAGTACCTTAACATGTTTCGTTCCTCAGTGATAGATAATATATCACTTTGGTATTTCCTCATTTAGAAAAGTATCAACTACAATCCATCCTAACTTCTTTATTAATCGTTTTAAGACAATAGTACACTGAAACTTTTACATCTTAACTTAAAATATCTTTCATTTTTTTTTTTTGCAATATACAGGATGAAACTGTATATGAAGAAAATGTCCTTACATTCATAAAAAGGGTTTAATATATTTTAAGACTACATGTTTCGGCTATGGCACGCCATCCTCAGCTCTTATAAACGTCAAACTCGAAATTTCAAAATTAAAAAGTCAAATATAAACATGGCTTAACATGTATGCTTAACAATCGTTTAATATTAAATTCACATCGCACCTTAAATTTACCTGGTATGTTAGATTTGTCATTTATATACAATCACACAAATAAAGGAAATAATTTTCGGGTTTCTTGAAGGGTCATCTGAAGTAAATGCATTTTGGCAATTGTTGGTACAGCGAGCATAATCAACAGGTATGCAAAACTTAAAGTATTGTTAATATTAATTAATAAATAATAATAATAATAATTGTTAATAAATATTGAAATTATTAATTTCAAATTTGTCATGTCGTACGCGAAGTATATATTTATTAAAATTAAAATACGTAAAATTCTTTTTCCATACAAGTACAATTGAGTAAAAACTAATGTAATTCTATAAGGGATGATAATTTTCCTTAAAATGTGCTTTATCATGATGTTTTCTGTGATGTTAATAAAATTAAACAAACAAATTGAGTTTTACTGTAAACACCAACCCTTTTAGCATTTAAGGATAAATTCGTATTTCCGCGCCATCTATGACCTAATTTTTTTAAGTTTTAGGCTAGCTAGTACGTCGGGTTGCACACCATTCGAATTTATTTTTATGATATACAGAAGAGAGTGTCAAGTCCAAAATTTAAAGATGTCTTCTTTAAGAAAAAAAAAATGAAAATATAGCCAAATATGTTAGAAACCACATTTTTTTAAACATAAATGTATTTTCATTTGTTTCTCTAAAAAAAATCTTTAAATTTTGGACTTGGGCACGTTCTTCGGTGTATCGTAAAAATAAATTCGAATAGTATGCAACCCGCCGTACTAGCTAGCCTAAAACTTAAAAAATTAGTCCATAGATGGCGCGGAAATTCGAATTTATCCCCACCCCGAGAGATACTATTCTATTTCTTTCTTGGTAGAAGTACCAGTTATTAAATTATTAAATTTTTGAATGAATTGTCAAATTGACAGATACATTGTCTTCGGTGGTTTTAAATTTCTGGGCATTTTCCAGGTTTTCACGGAAAATAAAATTGAAACATACATAGCTCTGGGTATCCTCAGATAGTAAACAGATATCAAAAAAGAGGATGTGGTTTGAAGCCGAACATTGTATAACAGATGCGAAGGATAAATTAACCATGTGTCAAATTAAAGGCTATATTTTTGGCTAAAATCTAACCTAACTAAATTTGGACGTGATTCAAGGCTAGAGGAAGAGCACTATTATGGTGATTTGGTCTTTTTGGGAAATATGAAATGTATTTTTGTATGATCCCAATAAATAGATATTAGTATTATCATTATTATTATTAATCGTTTCTCTACGTAATTTTACGATGATGTGTTTTGCTAGTTTAAATATGTCTTATTCGTAAGTACAACCTATATTTGTTATTTTATAATTCATTTCGATTAATGTTAATATATTTTAATATTCCTCTTTGATAAAAATTTAAGGTAAATGAAAAGCTGTACTCTGAGCTTTTGATTTATTTTAGGAGGAGGTTGTTTCTTTAATATTACCTGCAATCTTCAGAAATCACTTTTATTCCTAAGTAGTAGAGTGAGTATTTCTGCTCAGTTTTACGTATACGCTTAAGCATTAAATCGAATTAAATTGTATCAACAAAAAAAAAACTCTGTCAAACATACAATCAGCAGCTCCGCTCTGTGGTAATGAATAAACAGTTTTTGCCGGCGAATCCAGATTAGAAACACCTAAACTTAAAACCTCTTTCGCAACTTTTCCATTTACTTTGCGCCGAAAGTGGAAAAGGAGAGAAAAAAAACTTTCTCCCCTCGAACAAGTTTATAACCCCTTCTTATGTACTACCTTTAATTTCACGAAACACTTTCTTCGAAACCGAAAATGACAACTAATTTTCGTCCCCGTTTTCACGGTCTTTCGCCTTATCCCTTTTCTTTTTGTTGATGCCCTTTTCCCTCTCGTACGATTCGCAACGTGGGAATCTTTAACTTAGACGTAATTAAGGCAAAATGGCGAAAAGGTTGGACGGACGGAGAAAAAAATAAGTTACACTCGTTAATGGGATTGGCGCAATTCAATTATTTCGGGGACGTTATGTGAACAAAACGGAAGAATCACGGAACAATCTTTTTTCCTTGGGGGGTTTCGGAGACCGGCAAAGGAATAAGCGGCGCGCAGATATTTCGTCGTTTGACAAGCATCGTGCGCGATGTGTGGATGCCGTCTAACCTTCTCGTTCGCCGGACAATTTGACAAAGGTCGAGAGATGTGTTCCATCTAGAAACTGGTACGATGTGAATTTTCTCAAAGATAAATGAGAACGTCTAGCTGGCGGGTCAATCCCACGGGAGATTATGCTTCCGTCTGTATAGCTACGGAAGTTTGTGTCTCAAATTTTTCCTGTTCATGCTGTGTATTTTATTTCCAACTTATTTTTTATTCGTTCGCACTCAAATGTATTAAATTTTTAAGATTTAGTAACATCTGCGTAATAACTCTCTTTACAAAATAAATATAGGCACCCGTGTCCATAAAGAACATTTGGAAAAGTTATCCAGTTAATGTGGCTCCTATAATTTGCTCATTTTAAATTCCGTATTCAGTAGATCTACCATAAGTCTTCCCTCAGAATATCTCCTGAAGAAGGAAGTCTGTTGTGTCCTGTTCTCACTAATTTATTCATCAATTCATCAATATCTGGTTACAGTTTCAGTTGTTGAAGAATCTTTGTAGAATCGATAGTGTGATCTCTTTGGTCATTATAGATCATTATTAGAAAACATTCAGTGGTCAGATTAATTTTTTTTCATTGCCCGGCGCCTCCACCAAATGCCACGTGGGGCGTGTGACGGGGTGTAGCTCAGTGGTAATACATACATATAATAATTACACCTACCTTGGGTTGCAGGGACAGGAATCAACCAAAAGACCAATACACTTCAGCTCTTTATTAACAAAGGTCCCACGAGGGGCCTCGTGGAGTCTCCTATCGGAGAACCTCCCTCGCGGAGTGTCTCCTTTACAGAGAGACTCATTAACTATAACTACAACAATTATATAGCTTAACGCTATCCCCACTCTTGAAGGCCGATTCGTGGCAATATAGGATCTTTGATTGATCTTTACTCTTGTAACAGCTCAATGCCTGCAAGCATGCTTCACGAACATCAGGAAACATTAGGAAGATGTTTTACGAATTCCTGGGAATTGCAGGCAAAAAAATCTTTAAGTCGCTAAGTTTTCTTTATTATTATTATTATTATTATTATATAACGCAGTGCATTTGCAAAAGCTCCACATGCAGGGCCAAGTAGATGCTATGCATACAGTGACCGGTAGAAAGTGCGCGCCATATAGCATTTTTTGTGTTTGAACACTTATCAAATCTGTCAAAAATATCAACTATATACTAGGGAAAGCCAAAAATATGAAACTACCCTAAGTATCTCAGTTTTTGGGTTTAGAAGATTCTTTTGTTAAGAAATGATGATTTCTACTGCACAACAAAGCAAGCGCTCCACTATTATCAATTTATGTTACTCAAAAACAGACAAACAAGTACAAGTAGACGTGATTTACATTGATTGTCAAAAGGCCTTTGACTACTCCGTCCTGCTTATCAAATTATAGAGATTTGCAGTTAAACCAGATTTGCAGGATATTTGCAGATCGTACTTAGTTGGCAGCAGGATAGGATGCAGTATGTTGAGTTCCGCAGATCTAAGGCGATGTTGCATCGGGTGTACCGCCGGGCCCCAATCTTGCGCCTCTTCTTCTCGTGTTTTTAATGTTTATAAATGCTATTACTGAGTGATTACGACTCGAAACTTTAGTTTAGGTGGATGATATGAAGCTCTAAGTCTAATCACTTCTAATCGAGTATCGATAAATGTAATACTGTAACAACCAAAACATAAATCATGATAGGTTGCATCAAATGCTGTACCTCCAATAAGGTGGCCACTACGGTCTCCAGAATTAACAAAATTAGATTTCTTTCTATGGGGATATGTGAAAAATTTAGTTGATAAGAATCACCATAATGTTAATGAATTATTTTTAATGCGATTGCAAGTTTGTGTTGAACAAAAAGGGAGCTATATCGAACATTAAATGTAATTTTGTTTCTGTTATATGTCATTTAATTTTACTAAATTACTATGTTGCTTTTGGCAGGTAAAAATCTAAAAAAGTTTTTTTGCTGCCGTGGGATATATTTTTGCCTACACTATTATTATTTTAGTTATTAAAATCGTTCCACATCCTACTTTTTATGAATAAATATATCATTTGTGTGATAATTTCTAAAAATGTCAAATTATTTTAGAAAGTATATATTCCAAAAATGAAAGATTACAAAAAAAGTGCATATGATGAAATAAAAAAAATATAGGCTGTTGAATTTAAAGTAACAAAGTAAAAGCCGTTTAAATATCACACAAATTGATTGCTTCTGGAGACCACCCTGTATAATTTCACCAAATAAGAGATATAAGCTTTTCTAAGCTACTCAGCAAATTTTAGAGCGTAATTGTCATTGATAACGTCGGAAAAAAATGTTAAATGAACACGTGCATTTTGAAAATTTTATGTAAAAAATTAAAAATTTGGCAACCTTGCATTCGGAATCTGAAATGAACATATGTATTTGTAGCATTCATTACAACAAATAAACATTCCTAAAAAAATAAGTATGGTTTCATTTGAAAAAATTATGTTGAGTACGGTCCTGAAAAACTGAAAATATTTTTAGAACGTGCACTTCTTTCCGTTATGTTTGATGCCACATTACGAATTGTTAAAGTCAATATCGACCGATATAATTTCTCATTTAGCATTAAAATAGTAAAATTTTCTGTCATTATTTTTACGCGCATAGCAGTACATCTCCTTGTTAATAGCTGCAAAAAAAAAATGGATGAAATTAAAAAAAAAAGAAAAATCCCATGGTAAAAAATCGTATTCCGTACCTGTTTTTTTACAGTTACTTTTTTTCCACACAACACGATAGTATCCATTAAATCCTTATGTCGCCCTAGTATAAAAGTTTATGGTATGAAAAAACTTAGCACGTATAAAAATTGCGCGAATAAAAGTCAATATTTCATAATATACGCTTGCGAGCGTGCATCCAGGCATCGCTAAGAATTAAGCTCATACACATGTATGGAAAAATATTCATTTATGCAAATTTGTGGAAGAATATAGAGAACGATACCAAAGGTAACCTTTCCCGTTAAAATTGGGATGATACAAAGTCGGCCGGGAGAGGCATATGGGAAATTCGATACGTGTACCAAAGTCAAAAGGAAAGTCATACGGCACGCGTAGTATAGATGTGGGCGAAAAATCAGCGCAAGCAAGACGCATGATATATAGTACAGATCGTATCCTAGGAGAAAAAAAAAAAACAATACAACCCTAAAGTTCACTTTGATCACCAAGCAGTTCTTTTCGAGTCGACGTACAAATATAAAGGTTCTCTTGCTTCCTTTTTTGATTTTGTCTTATTCCCGGAGTCGTTTTATTTCTTCGCCCCCGCTGCTTCGTTTTTGTCCCCGAGATCGTATGGGGCGTGCTTTCTGAAACAAAAGCTCGTTACTCTCAAGTTCGCATTTGCGAACGTAGTCACGTCGGCTCGGAAACATTTGCCTGCCCCGCCAAGGAGCGACTGCGCAATTAGGATGTCGTCATAACTGAAAGATTTGCCGTACGGCGCGGCGGTTGAAAAAATCCAGGACATATAACCGTCCTTTTTCTGAATAAACGAGAGATTCGCTGCTAGAATAGTGTACTTCATACAATATTAGGGTAAGGCCGTCTTACTACTCGTAAATGCAGCTCTTAGGCAACCTATTTATGGGATTTTGTCGCTTTTAAAGTTTTAGAGGCAAATAAAGTAGTTGGCTTGGTACTCTTGGATTAGTGATGGAAATGACAAATTTAATACATTTTCAATGAGGATAAATGAATCACTTTTCGATACTTATACTTTTAGTATTTAACAGAATTATTTGATTTTTTAACTTTATGGCTTTAGTTCTCTTGAAATCCTCGTTTTATGTTCAATTGGATGAATATAAGAGGCTTTTATAAAACAATGAAAATGTAATTACAGTTGTTTTTTGGGATTCTAAAAATGTATGTAGAATATAAAAATATGAACACATTAACAAACATAAATACTTGATTGAAAATGTTTTTAACAAAATACAATAAACGTACTGCTGTGGTAGATACCCCGTTCTTCGCGAGTGTATTTTTAGTTGCATAGATTTTGTCTTGTTTACTCCGGTCAGCCATTTATCAATGTTCCGAGAGCGTTTTCGCAAATTTAGATCTATTTTATTTAATAATTAAGTTAATAAGTTTATTGTTTGATTTATTTAATTAATAAATGTTCAGTTTTTAAATTTATTAAATTCAATTATTTGTCTTTTGAATGTTGGCGTATTGGTTGTAGGTCTGCGTTGTTTTTGTTAGAAAAACGACTGTAGAATTTTATCCAGTTCCTTGGTTGACTTTAACGTGAGTACAGGTATTTTTAAATCTTCGCTGCCATTTTGTTAATTCATTTGATATAGAGATTTGTTCTCTGTGAATATTTTGTCCATCAAGGAATTCGTTTTATAATAATTGTTATTATATTGATATGTGCACATTATAGATATAAGATTATTTATTATTTTTGTTCGGGAAGATATTTTCAGTTGTAATTTTCACATTGTAAGTTTAAAGAGTTAAATTTTCCGTTTTTCTATTTTGCTGATTCTTTTTTAATTATCAATCACCTCGGTTGGGTGCATAGAAGCATTGTTCTTGCATTTAGTTTTCATTTTTTGTATAATTTCGTGTGTTTGTCCACGAATTTATTTTATTTTGTTGAGACCACGTGGATTGTATTGTAAGATATTGTATTATCTTCCTGAACAACCAAATCTTTCGATTTGTATAAGAAATAGCATTGTCCTGTTGTAATTTAGAATCAAGTGCAGTTTTTAAATTTAGGCCAGAACCCTCAGTTCACGGTTTTTTTTTCTGCACATTTTGTAATTTTACCCATTTATATAATAATTTTGTTTGTTAGTTATCTTCGTTGGGTTGAAAATTCTGTTCTTTTATTTTAAATTAAACCTTTTCAATTTTTGGGGTAAATAAGAAAGTCAGATTTCTTTCACTCACAAATTACTTTTCGTGGTTAGATTCAAGTTTTAATTCGCGAGGGTAACTCTGAGGTTAATTGTTCTTTTGCGCCCTTTTAAGTTTTTATCCGTTGAGCTAGCTAATTTAATTTTCTTTTTCCTTGTTTATTTCATTTTGAAGATTCATTTAATTCAAACAGTACACAGCATTACGTAACAAAAATAAATACCAAGACTGAATGGTAGTTACCTTTTTATTGATCTGCCAAACCAACTATCATGTATTCAATTGAACTTAACTTATGGTAAAGTCACAAAATTGAAAACAGTGTAATGCATCTTACAATTTTGATCAATTTTGTGAATTAATAGCATCATTTCTATCAACACGGTGTATATAAGCATTGATAAACTGGTAGTTCATTTGTACTGTACCATAAAACTGTCATTAATAATTATGAAATCAACATAGTTTTATGTGACATTTATCGATCATTAGAGTTTATCCTCCATTACTTAATGGAAGATTAAGGACTTGATTAACAAACCGATCAGCTCAATAAGGGGTACATTTACACTGAGAAAAATAGATAATAAAAATAGTGAGAGCGAACTTTATAATTAGTTATATCATAATTATATTAGACAGTATAATTTTCTAATAAACAGTAATATATGAATGCATACTGGATATTAGATAATGTATTATTGTCCCATAATTAATACGATTGATTACGTTTGTAATATATTATAATATATATTTTTCTCCGTGTAGGGATTTATAAACTTGGGAGAAGTATATACATCTAATATTTAGTCTATTTAGCATGTATTGTTAACATTTGCTGCTGTTCACAACTTTGAATTTTGTCACTTTATTCATGAACATGTGGCGACCTTTTACTGACAGTATTAGTTATTATGATGTGGAGAACAATGATAATGGAGCACAACAGAGAAAGCATTTATCACAATATGCAAAACAGATAATTGGCAATAACTGTAATACTATGATGGAACAAAATAAGGAAGTACAAACCAAGAATATTGAACGAATGTCGCAACAGACTAAAGTGTTTTTTTGCAACAATGTATATGGTATGCAAAGATTGCAAGCTTTTACAGTATGAAATAATTAACGACTTAATGTATTTCTGCTAATAACTGTAATAATTAAGACGATTTTTTCCCAATGAGAATGTTCTCCTCACGCAGGATTCAAACCTACAAACTCTCGTTTACCGGACGAGCGCTCTACCATTTACCATTGCTCTTAACTATTACAGTTTTTTAGCAGAAATACATTAATTCGTTAATTATTTCATACTGATACAGAAGCTTGCAATCTTTGCATATTCGCCGTCCTACCGGCCTTTCAAGATCTGATATCGACGTATGCCGGTTTGTCGCACGAACCTACATATTCCTTGCTAGTTCAAATGGTAGAGCGTTCGTCCGGTAAACGAGAGTGTGTAGGTTCGAATCTTGCGTGAGGAGAACAATTTTCTTGGAAAAAAATCTTAATTATTACAGTTATTAGCAGAAATAAATTAATTCGTTAATATATAGGGTCTCAACAATAAGAGCGACAAAGGCTCGTTGAGAAAAAATAATGGCTATGAAATTGATACTGAACCAACTGAAAGATATGATAAGGCGAAAAAATCAAATTTTCAAATTTAGTAAAAGTACTATAATAAACAGAAAAAAAATTCTGTAAAACACGTAAACGCTGAAAATTGGAAAAAAAAATGCCATTGAACAGACAATATCGAACTAACACGTGCGTTGTTACTGGTTGTGTCGCTTGTGGCATTCGTGTTGTATCCGTGTCGTATCACTCCGGTTTCAACTCTGCCTAAGGCAGCAGTTCCGCGCCTTTTTAATTCTCTGTTCAGTGATGCTGTCAATGGCAGTGTGGTATATGGCAGCACAATACGTAAATTGGGATAAAACAAATGCTTCACAAAGAATTTTTTCAGTGTTAATATTGCCACAAATCGGACTGATTGATAGATAGTGAGGATAGATACTATTGTATATATTGGGTGTCCAGTCTCGACGCGGGACTTCCGTGTAGCGACCAAAACCGTCAATAAAGAGCTTAAGTGTATTGGTCTTTGGTTGATTCCTGCCCCTGCAACCCAAGGTAGGTACAATTATTATATAAGTATTACCTCTGAGCTACCCTGTGACGCCCCAACGTGACATTATCTAAAACAGATCTGTGCGAAAAGAGAATACGAATATGAGAAAAGAACGTTGTATATATTTGTTAATCTGAGTGCGATATCTGAATGTGTTGTCTAATGTCAGACCCAGACTTCTAGCATCATTGAGAATAGATACACTAGTATTTTGTATACAAATGTGAATTACATTTTTTAACTGATCACGCATCCTGGCCCTGCCAAACAACAATACTTTAGATTTTTCGAAATTCATTTTTAGATTTCTTGATTTTAAAAAAGTGGAGATGGGCATCTAAATTGTTATTGATATCAGCAACCGCATCCCATGTACTTGGTTTAAAACTGCGATAGAGCTGAATATCGTCAGCATAAATATGCAATTTGTAAGTTTTAATAACACTACCAATAAAGGGTGTATATAATGAAAATAATAACGGCCCAATAATTGGACGCTGGGGTACACCTCTTTTCACCTGCAGCGGAACTGATCTTTTACCTAAATCCACCGTTTGCATTCTATTAAGGAAGAAATTTGGGACTAGTTCGATAGAGTTGTTGCTGAAGCCGAAATCATGTAAAAGATAGAGCGTAATATTGTATTCGACAGAGTCAAAAGCCTTGCTGAGATCGAGCAAGGTCAGAGCAGTAATATTTCTTCGATCAGTAGAAGTGAGTATATCGTATGTTTGAAAACCTGAGTGAAAATCAGGCATAAGATCATTGGCGTTCACATAGTTATACATTTGATTATACATCCTTTCCAAGATTTTGGAAAAAACTGGAAGAATGCTAATCTGCCTCAAATCTTTGAACTCCCTAGATTCATCTATTTTCGGTAGAAGTAGTACAATAGCGTGTCTCCACAGATCGGAGAAAACACTTGCAGTAATACTGCAATTGACAATGTGTGTAATGTAAGGAATAATAAGCGGACAATACATTCTAATTATTAATATATTTATCCCATCGATCCTAGCGGCAGATGTTTTAATCCATACTTAATAAAGTTTGCTCCTATGCCCCTTTCCGACAGAGGGCGTTTTTGCAGTGGCGTCGCCCTACTTAACGTAAATTTCGTGAAAAAACGTCCCACGACAAAGGCTTCAGAAGCGGGAGCGATTAAAAGGGAAATGCTATGAGGTCGAACGACGAAACGACGGTCGCACAGGAATAGGAATATCGTCGTTTATTGATAAAAGTACGAAAAGAGGAGAGTTGTACGAAATTTAGATCGTAATGGGCGCTGCGAAACGAACGTCACTGCAATCCCAGAAATGTCAGATTCGCGGATCTCGGTTGTCACAATTGGGGTATTTTGTGCGATCGTTGCTAAACTGAGGTGCTATTTGAGAGTCTGCTTGATGTCGAATAAGCTACCTACATCTGTCGTCTTGCTGTTCGAGCCCTAAAATAGGATAGACACGCGTTATCTTTTCCAAAATGACTCGATGTATAGAGGCGTGTTTTGCCGGGTACGGGTATTTTTGTTTGACCGAATTCGTATAGTAACAATGATTTGAGTTAATTTAACGTTGGTTAAAAGGTAAAATAAGATTCGTAATACACGCTCAGGTATGTTTGTGATTATAATAGTATATAGTTTTTAGTGAAATAGTGGAGCAAGGTTCAAGAGATATGTCAAACTATCGAACCACAAGAAGCGCCAATTTGTCGCGCTAATTTTAGCGCGAAAAGTATATATTACCGCAAAATTATTGTCGATATTGGTATATACATGCCTGATATTGCCGCTCTAATCCTAAAATTAGTTTAATATAAACACTTAATATTTTAATCAATTCAATGTAGTAAAATGTAAGAATATAATACATATATACTTTCTTCGATTTTATTAAATTGATTTCAAAATAACCACCTTAATCATTTGACGGATTTTATTCAAAAAAAAAAAAAGCCAGAAAATATTAAAAGACTCTCACACTTTATCATAAACCACTTTTACTTTCTTTACCTTATCTTTTATCTCATATTTCAATTTTATACATCTTTCGCGTGAGATATCTTACACAAACACTTTAAAGTAAGCGATAACTTGCTTTTAGAGAAGGAATAATTCATTGTTTGCAATTTTGATATACTTACAAGAGATTTATTCACATACATGTAGTACCTACACTAAAATCGTATACCTATATACGGCAACTTTTCCAGATAAGATATAATCCTGTGGACGCCCTTTCCAAGCCTGTGTGCAGCACAGTCGAGCCGGCCTGATTTTATTTTTACTAGGAGCAGTTTTCTTTTCATTAATAATTTATATAATATCAACCGAGTCAACAGTTTTAAAGTGAAATTGATTGGGGTTATTAGTAGCGGTATTATACTGATAGTTAGAAGCTGTTTTTATAATAGAAGTAAGGTTGATAAAGTGATTGTTAATTAGATAAGTAATCACGAATATCTTTGGATGATCGTTTATTACTCGCATTTAAAAGATTTAGTTGTTTAAAAAGAGCTTGTTTTGATTTAGTTGAAGCAATAAATTCGTAAGAAGCTTTCTTCTCTGTTTTGAAAGCGGCTGTAGTTAGATTTCTTAATTGTTTCTAATGTCCGGATGAGACTGTTCCACCGTACTTCGCCTTTACCTTATCTCTCAGCCGCATTAATAATCTAAGATTGCACATATATTCTCACAAAGTTTAAATGTAATTCGTTCCAAATAGCTTATTTATAAAACTTTCTTTTTTGTTCGTAGATCAAACGGGTGGATAATAACATCATAAATATAAATTACAAAATAAAATATTTCTGTGGGATGGAACAAACAACTGCAAGCTCGATTTCTACACCAAATAAGCTTTCTGGATATCATAGATAGCGTTGGTAGCAAACGCATAAGTCCGATACGACAAATAATTGAATAATTCATCAATTTATCAATGATGTTGTAGTACGTAATAGATAATTAGGAAATTAAATAAAAAAAAAAAACAGCGTACAAAACGTCATGTCTTAAAGTTTTTGTTTTTGCAAAACAAATTGCCATAGTAGAAACGCCATGGTAATAATGACAGTAATGAAACTAAGGTAAAACTAAGCCTATGAAAAGCAAACAACTGCATAAACTACATATTAAATCTAGCTGCAGTAAATCTTGAATATTCTCCATTTAAATTCAGCATTCGTTTCCACTCATATAACAGTTATAATTGAAGCATCGGGACCCAGCTTTATCCACTTTGATCCTGCTGTGTATGCTTTATAATAAATACGGAGAACGCAATTTCGAATCCACCAAAGGTAAATATTTCCCACCGGGGACCAATCAGCCAAGTATTTCTATTTAAAGCGTCTTTTATTGTTTTTATTTCGTCTGTCCGCCAGTTCGTCTGTATTCGAAACGCGTGATTAGCTAGCGAGCCGAACGGATGCTTATCTAAAGAGGTAAATTCTTTGATCCTCGATTTTGATTACTCTCGTCGGCGGCTCTTCCAATCGAACATGAACTGGACGCGATGGGCCAAATCTTATTCGAAACGACCGGCGACGGGGACAGGCACAAAAGAGTTGTGATTACTCCCTGGGGAATACAGGATATGCTTTGTTTTTTTTCCTGTAGCAGCGGATAATAGGTAGTGTTTGTAGGAAACTAAAAATATTAATATCGATTGCTGGCAATAGTAATCAAAAATTGCTTATTTCCTTTGAGCAAAAACTAAAGACGATGAAAGATTAAAGACAGTTGCTATTACTTTGAGATTGAAAGATTATAGAGTATTGTATTGACATTAAAGACTTTCGAATTGGTGAAAGGACGATTTCCAATTTATAATTAAGTGCACAAGCCTATAAATAGTATTGGCTTTTTGTCAATTTCCATATCCATATTTTAGAGCAGGAATACGCTGGAGTAGTGCCTTATTAATTATATTTGGGTTTTCCTTGTTTAGCTAATGACAGCGACGGCCGGTGCATACGTCACCACAAGGGCATTCACAACGATTGAATATTTTCGTATGCTATCGTGTAATATACAGAGTGTCCCACCGAACTGGGTAATTAGATTTTTTTTGAACTTCTAGTAGGAATTTGATTTTGAAATTTGCAGTGTAGTCATGACCCACTGTGATCTATTTAAGGAAAATATTTTCAAACCTTATAGCACTTTCGTATACAGGGGTGGTATATCAACTTTCTTATTTTAAATGGAAATGGTACAATTTTTATCAGTTACAATGAATGTATCGAGTCATTTGCAATTAGTTTATATCAGGGTTCCCCATCCTAGACTCACACGTTTTTGAGATATTTGCAATTTTGTTGATTTTTTGACGTTTACACTGTTTCAAGTAAAATTAATTAGCTGACAAGGTATCAGATATTTAGTGGTTCTACTAATATTGATGTAAGTACAAAGACGTAGATAGACAGTTTTATGGCAATAAAGACCGAATCACATACAGGGTGTTCGAAAACGCATCTCCAATGTGGATACCTTTAAACCAACAAAACTTTTTTATTTCAAATGGAACATGGTGTTTTTTTTACTACAGCATTGAATGCAGCGTAAAATTCTACATCGATTGACATTAGGTTTGGTATAACCTATTTTTGAGTAGTTTTTGAGATATTAGCATTATATTGCCTAAAATATTGACTAATTTCCAAGTTTTCGAGCAAATAAAATATTTTTTTCCTAAAAATATACTCTGTATATTAGTTTTTAGAATGATGCGTTATCTTTTTTTGCATTGTTTGGTTTCCATACCTAAGATATTTATCATTGGAAGTTTTCCAATTATTAGCAAATTTTATGTAATTGTAATTATAAAATATTAATAAGCCATAATTATTATGCGACAGCAAATTACATGTTAATATTTTTACCTGCTTATTAAATGCATCGAAAATAAGTCAATTAAAAAAAAAATAAAACTATTATTCTGAAAGAACATTTATATTGAACATTTTCGAAGACTTTTAATAGTTTATTCCTGATTTATGTTATGTGTTTGTATCGCTTAATACCTAGTTTAATAAAAAAAGCCAAGAAGCTGCATTGTATTCGGAGACTACATGTCAGACGGCTTCCCTACAAAGAAAATACCTGCCCTAAGTAAGTGAACAATATTTGAAATATTATGGGTGTATTTAGGATATCTGCTTTAATTGCCTTTTGTATTTTATTTTTTTTGAGGTTTTTATTCATTGCAAGTAAGTGTAGGTATCTAATCATTGTTACATTCTTTATGAATGTAGAATAAGTCTAAAGTGTTATTTGTATATGTAACTTTCAATGTTTTTCTTATTTCTTTCGATTTACAATATTCTGCTTGTTAGAAGAACATGTGTGAAGGAGTTGACAGCATTAGGACTTTCTATAAAAGATATGACTTGTTAATACTGCATACGTTTATCACTGTGCAAATTGGTAAATTACCAATAATGGATATCGCTTGTTTGTTAGCACATCTCATGGCCTACCTAATATCTAATAATTAATGTATGTTCTCTATGACTAAAAGGCATTACTATTAGTAAGAAACTAGTGAACATTAGATATCTAAAACATAAGTATTTAGATAGGTTAGGCAAATAATGTACAGAGTGTTTGTAGGAAAAAACTCATTTTATTTGGTTGAAACTTAGAATTTAGACATATTTTTAGCAATTTTTTGCAAGAAATGCTGATACTTCAAAAACTATTAAGAATAGGTATACCAAACCCTAATATCAATCGATGTAAAATTTTGCGCTGCATTCAATGCTCTAGTAAAAAATACCATGTTCTATTTGAAAGAAAAAAGTTTTGTTAGCTTAAAGGTACCCACATTGGAGGCGCGTTTTTGAACACCCTGTATGTGATTCAGTAATTATTGCTATAACACCTTGTAGCTACGTCCTTGTATTTACATCGACTTTAGTAGAACCACCAAATATCTGCTATCTCATGAAATATTTGATTTTATTTGAAAGAGTGCAAACGTCAAAAAATCAACAAAATTGCAAATATCTCAAAAACGGTTGAGTTTAGGGATAGAGAACCCTGATATAAACTAATTGCAAATGACTCGATACATTCATTGTACTGATAAAAATTGTACCATTCCATTTAAAATAAGAAAGTTGATATCAACACCCTGTATACCGAAAGTGCTATAAAGTTGAAAATATTTCCCTTAAATAGACCACTGTGGGCCATGACTACACTGCAAGTTTCAAAATCAAATCCCTACTAGAAGTTCAAAAAAATCTAATGACCCAGTTCGGTGGGACATCCTGTATACGAAACCACGACATTATACGAAGAACTTCGATCATTGTGCGTGCCCTTTCGGTGACGTACTGCTATGGTTAGACTGCCCCCGTTACCGCTGAGTGTATTTAGAGTTGCATATTTTGATTCGTTTCCTTTCTTTGGAGTTGTTGTTCAATCTACCGAGGATTTTTCACAAATTTTATGTTTAGTTTGTATAAATTTAGTTAAAAAGTTAATTATATGATTTATTTAATTAAGCGTTAAGTTTTTTTTAAATTAATTCCATTCATTTATTTGTCTAGTGTTCGCTAGTTTGTTTTAATGCGGATTCTACGATATGTTGGCGTATTGTTTGTGGGACTGCGTTGTACGTTTTTGAGAGAGGGATTTTTGTAAGAAAAACAATTGTAGAGTTTTGTTAGGGAGTTCCTTGTTCGACTATTAACGTGAGTAGACGTATTTTTGCTTATCTGTGTTGCCATTTTGTATTTCATTTTGATATTGTAAATTTCGCACCAATTATCTCTTATATAGCCTATCAAGGAATTCTTATTGTGATAACTGTTAATATATTGAAGTGTGCACATTATAAATATAAGATCATTTATTATTTTTGTTTTGTTCTTTAGAGTTTTTTCTCTTTTTATTTTAAAGAGTTAATTTTTCCGTTATTTCAATTTTTACTGTTTCATTTTTTTTATCAATCACCGCGTCTGGGTGAGTAGAAGCATTGTTCTTGCTTTTAGTTTTTGCTTTAATGTAAATTTCTTGCATTTGTCCACAAGTTTATTTTAATTTGATACCACGTGGGTTGAAATTGAAAGATTTTGGATAATCTTCCTAAACAAACAAAACTTTTGCTTTGCATATGAAATAGCATTGCCCTAGGTTAATTTAGAGTCAAGTGCAGTTTGTATTTTAGGCCAGAACCTTCAGTTCACGGTTTTTTTCAGCACTATCTGTAATTTAACCCTTTTTGAAGAATAAATTTGATTGTTAATTAGCATCTTTGGATTAAAAATCCTGTTCATTTATTTTATATTGAACCTTTTCTATTTTTCGGGTAATTAAGAAAGTTTGATTTCATTCACTCACAATTTACTTTTCGTGGTTAGATTGAAGATTTAATTCGCGAGGGTAACTCTGAGATTAATTGTTCTATTGTTCAATTTAAAAATCTTATCCGTTGAGCTAGCTAATATAATTTTTCTTTTTCCTTGTTAAATTCATTTAGCATTTTCAATTAATTCAATCAGTACACAGCAGTACGCACCAGCTGCCGCTGGCTAATGATATAATGTATTGTTATGGAGAGAGTAGTTGATATTCTACTATTACTTAAAAAGGGAATGTTACTATTTTACTTATGGTTATATTTTTAAAACTTATTAGTTATAATAGAAAAAGGATATAATATGTAGCAGCAGACAGCTAGACGATTTCAGTGATAGAGATTAAAAGTCAATAATCAAATAAAATAATAAATAAATAAATTTTGAAAAACCTTTATTTACCCCCTCATTTACTATTGAATGACTATTCGTCGGTAAATAATATATTGTAAATAAAATATTCATGTTCCTGATATTCATTAATCATTAATTCACAAAATTCCATGCCACAGTAATAATCGTCGATAAAAGTTCTTGGGATGTCAAATGACTATAGGACTCAGTAAAACCTGAAAAGAAAATATATACAACATAATAGCCTATATTTTCCGAAAATACTCTACTACTAGTTTTACCGTTCTACGAATTAGGTATTTAAGACCGATACTTTCCCATCGTTTTATCAAAATATTAACGGTTATTTTCAATGCTCAGAGTTTGTTTTTTTACTGCCGCTCTTTTTTGTCAGATTTCCCAGAAAGAAAGAATAACAAAAATCGTTCGATAAATATACCTTGAGATCATGAAATTTCAATTTCATTTCGTTGTTGTCTTTACCCGCAGAAACAGCGTATATTTTTTTCGATTATCACGTGAGAAAGACGAGAGGAAACTTACCTAAAAATAAGATCATCCAATAAATACTTGTTGCGAGACTGAAATCGAAGGGCGAACTGGAATCCTCCAGGGTTTCTTTTCTGCTATTGTGTACACAGCTCTTCCATGTGGGTGTGTTACAGGTAAGGCGGTGCAGTCAGTTTTCGCACATAACCGGAAAGTTTCCCGAGGTTTCCCAATTACACGCCTACACTCGCAATTATTTCTTGGACAGTTCACCGAAAAGTTTAATGTTACGTAATTTATAGCTTCGTGATTGGTGCGGAACTACCGTAGTGAATTATTATACCGTGTTTTAGAGGTGATTATGGGGCCGCTATTAACTTTGTGTTTGCTCTGGCACGTCGTCCTCCGTATTCTCTGTGATATTCTATCCCTTTTACGGTAAGGTACGGTAGGAAGCTACCATTCCGCGAGAGGCATTGTTTCCCGCGGTTATTAATCGTAAATCTTCGACTTAAAAATTTAATCGCCAACTACAAACCCGCCCAATATACACTCTCGGATAAATTTTCTTATAAAATCCAGCGGTCAGTCGTAAACTTTACTGTTTCAACGTTATGTGTGCTTAAATTTACTATTTTCGAGGTGTTTATTGAGGTGTACTGCTTATTTTAGTGTTGTGTAGAGTTAATGGGTTTCTAAAAGCGATTCTGATAAAATCGAGTTACGCAGAAGTTATTGCGAAATCTTCATTTAAAATTTAAGAGCGGTGTGGAATATGTGTGAACTTACTGTGTGTCCACAGGTGTATATGTATGTCTTAGGTTTTTATTATCGTGGAATTAGAATTTGTCATTTTTCAACTTTATATTTTTTTTTAGGTGGGATGGCCTGCGGGCCTGTTTCAGCGCTATCTTTTCAGATCTATTGTTATCCTTGTTTTCCTAGAAGACGTTCTCTAATTTTGCCCTCTTAATCATCTCTGCGAGTGACTGCTTTGTGTAACTGTTAGCATTCATGGGATTCTGCATGCCCAGAAACCTTGTCTTCACCAGGTAGTCGCATTGACACAACACATGAACTGGTGTTTCTCTTTCCTCTTGGCAGAATCCACAAGTAGCATCACCTACCAAGCCTATGTTGTACATATGCTTGTTTAGGGACTGCAAGCAATCCCTCAATGCACTGGCACGAGACAACACGGTGTCTCTGATTTGGGTGCCGAAACATGAGGATATAAAGGGCAACGTAATAGCGATTGAACTAAGGCCAGAGGGCTCTAAGAGACACTTCATGGTCACGAGCGCATGTGGGATTACTAAAATTCGCAAGAAGGAAGAATTCTGGACCTGGTTAGATAAAGAAAAGTACAAAGAAATGGAAGTCGACTGAAGGTCAACTCCATACCAAAACGCTGATAGGGGATGGGGATGGTAGTTTCTCTGATAACCTATTCAAGCGCAGTAAGAAAGAAGTTAAAACCATTACTGGGTTGGTAACTGGACACTGTCCTCTGAAAAAGCATCTATACAACACAGGCGTGTAGCGAACCGTGGTGTAGAAGATGCGAACTACCGGAGGAAACGAGTTTACATGTAATCTGCACATGTGAGGAATAAAGGTACTCAGGCAGATATATTTCGGGAGAGTTCTATTGGAGCCCTCGAAGGTCTCTAAGTTTTCACTGGGCAGATACTGGGCTTTATAGAGTACACAGGCTGGCTCGAGTGGAAATAAGAGAATCAAAGGATGGTCAATGAGCATCAAGCTCATGTGCCCGGACCTAACTTGAATGAATGAATGATACTTGTTTAGTCTACAGTGACCAGTCAGCAAACTTACATTGGCAGCCTTTCTGTCATTACTCAGTAGGTCTTTAGTAAATTCAGGCCTTTGTTCGTTTAGAAACTCTATTGCCTGTCTCTATCCTGATGACTTTTGCCACTACTCTCTGGACTCATTATGTACCCATTCATTGATAGACTTCAATTAACGATTTGGTGATGCCAAAAGATGAATCAGCCCACGAATGATTTTGCCGACCCGCACCTTGCCACGTGTTCTGCTGCCTCATTTCACCCAGGCCAATGTTAATTTCCTTTAGTTGCCCGCTTCATTTAGGGCACTTAAGCAGTCCCACATCAGCTTAGAGTTAACACTTACTAATCCTTTTAAATGTGGACTGGCTGTCAGAGAAGATAGCGACGCTTTTATCTAACTTGCTCCATCTTTTTATTTCTCTGACACAATGATGAATTGCAGCAATCTCAGCCTAGAACACCGTTGTTTCTTTGGTGAAATTTACCGATAGAGCCCTTTTTTATATATTCCAGCTCCTACGCCGTAATTTGTTTTAGAGCGGCCTTTATAACAGTTTGAATCCACTCTAGCTGTATTGTCGCTAACTCTTGGTATTACGAAGGCTCTATTAGAGGTGGAAAAAATACTTCTTGATATTTCTTTCTTAGAAGGAGATAAAGATGAATATTTAGGTAATAGGTCTCTTCTTATTTTTACTGAATTCATTTGGTATTCGGTTGATAATTGCAATGCCCACAGTGTATTCAAATAGTTAAACCTCATGCAGCGCGCACTGATCGAATATTCATGCACCTATTGGCCCCAGAATCGAGCCTTGAAGAATCCCATACTTAACATGTCGCAATTGTAAATTTGATAGGATGTACCAGGTGTAGATTAGATTCTGGAAAAGGCAAATACAGTAAGAGTGACTAGGTCCACGAGAGTACGGTGATATAGCTACCTAGAAGAAATAGAAAAAATAAGAAAACAGGAATCAGGACAAAAATTGCATTTGGGACCCAAGATATATCAGACTAAAAGGAAGTCCAAGGAATAGGTGGAACACCAAGTGGAAGGTAATATTCTATTATCAAAAAATGAGGAATGCAAAAAGAAAATAACTACTTAACAGAAAGAAATAGAGGAAAATTGCTATGCAAAAACACATCCAACACTGGAACAGAATAAATAAGAGAAATGAGGTAAAATTACCTTTCTCAAGCGGATAAAATTAGGTCTTGGTAAGAGAACGGCTGCAATTTCATAAGAAATTACCTTATTATAACTGAAGAGATAGACAGATTTTGGCACCAATATCCAAAATAGAAATCTAGTATCTATAATAGTAATTATTGTCGTCCAACAGATTCCTCCATAAGAAGGACGCAAAAGTACAAAAAATACAAATTAATAAACAATGATAATAGATACCTAAATTACTACAAATAGATACAAGATAAACACAAAGTTAAAATCTCAATGTTAATTAAATTAGAAAAAATTACACGCAGTATATATTCATGTATACAATAAACAGTGAGCAACAATGAAAAAATAGTGACAACAATAATAATGATAGTATGTTACTTGTTTACATTAGTTTCTCAAAAGCTATTGTAATTATTTTAGAAAGAGGGATAAAATTGATATCGCATAAAGGCGATATCTAATTAAACGTGCGTGACATAGATACTATCGGAGAATTAAAAGCCGAATTAAGGCGAACATATGGAACATAGTGTGCCATGGTTTGATGGGAGGAAGGACGTGGTATAAACAATTGAAGTTGTGACAATAGATTTGGTGAATCAATCTTCGTATGGACCAGGTTGTAAACAAATTTTATTAAAAGCAGTTGGCGTCTCATTTCCAATGACTCAATGTTAAATCGTCTAAGCAAAAGCTGACAGTCAAAACCACGACTGGGATAAACATTGTCTTCCTTGTACCATAAATATTTTAAAAATTTTCAATAGCTAATCTATGAGAAGCGCAGTAGGGATTCGATATCATACAACCGTACTCTAGTCTAGATCTAACATATGCAACATAGAGAAGCTTAATTGTGTTTATGTTAAAGTTGAAGCTGTTCCTGATAAAAAATCCCAACATCTTCATAACTGAAGATATAATAATAATAATATTTATTAATCCATTTAGATCAAAAAGCATTGATATAGGACAAGTCAAAGAAATGGGAGAAATAAGAATACAACAAAAAAGAAGAAGCAAATATAAACAAATTCTTATGAAAATAAAACATAACATAAACTGTGTTTTGAATTAATGAAAGACAAAAAAAAATCTATTGAAAGTTATCATTAAGGTATTCGTTTACCGAGTAATAGGCTTTCTGAATTAATAATGATTTTACTCTCTTGTTGAATAATCTAATGGAATTGATGTTCTTTATATCTGCTGGAAGATGGTTATACAGTACAATGCCTTTGTAAACTGGATTTGCTTCGAAGTGAACTGATCTATGCTTTGGAATTTGCAGGTCGTGGTTGAATCTGGTATCATATGTGTGTATATCTTTCAGTTGTGTGAATTGTGCAATATGTTCCTTAATGTATACTATACATTTCAAAATGTAAGTGGCGGATATTGTGAGTAAACGATGTTGTTGGAAAACGTGTTTGCAACTGTCTCTATAACGTAGTCCAAATATGCACCTAATGGCTCTCTTTTGTGAAACCAATACTCTTTGCGCCGTAGAGGCACTACCCCAACAAACAATGCCGTATGTCGCTTTTGCCATGAAGTTGGCATGGTAAAATATTAAACAGGTGCTAGCGTTTGAGATAGCTCTTAGTCTCTGCAGAGCATAACAAGAACGTGCAATTCCCTTGATGAGAGCATCTATGTGATTTTCCTAGTTTAGAGACTGATCCAGAGTAATACCAAGTAGTTTTGTCGACGTTGTTTCTTCAATAGACTTATCTCCCATTTCAACAAGTATGCTTTTGTTTATTCGAGTATTTGATATTGAAAACTGTATTGTTTTTGTTTTTGATTAATAGAAAGGCCATTTTTAGAGAACCACTTGCCTATATCGTTTAATCGAGCAACTCTGGGATAATTCTGTTACATTTGACTGGCTGTTGATAATAGTGATATCGTCCGCATACATTACAAGTTTACTATTTTCGGTGTTCAACTTGAGGTCGTTCATGTATATTGAGGACAATAGTGGACCTAATATAGAACCTTGAGCCACACCAACGCGTAATCGGACTTTATCAGAATAAATCTGATCAAGTTTTACTACTTGCTGTCGGTTTGTAGTATAAGATAGTAACCACTTCTTGCAGTTCCCTCTAATTCCAATATCTTCTAGTTTCTCTTCTAGTTTATTATGGTCTATGCTGTCGAATGCTTTAGTAAGATCTAGTAATGTAGTTAATACAGTCTCTCCATTATCAATCCTCCTACATAATTCATTTAGAATGTCAGATATAATAATGTCTCTCTGTGTTAAAGTAAATGCCTAAGATCCTTAACCATAGTGTCCCGTGTAAGAGATATTCCATTAATGCTGTAATCGAAATGTATTGGTTTTACCTTCTTTGTAGAGCTTGTTTCTTCAATAGACTTATCTCCCATTTCAACAAGTATGCTTTTGTTTATTCGAGTATTTGATGTTGAAAACTATATTGTTTTTGTTTTGGCTGGATTAATAGAAAGGCCATTTTTAGAGAACCACTTGCCTATATCGTTTAATCGAGCAACTCTGGGATAATTCTGTTACATTTGACTGGCTGTTGATAATAGTGATATCATCCGCATACATTACAAGTTTACTATTTTCAGTGTTCAACTTGAGGTCGTTCATGTATATTGAGAACAATAGTGGACCTAATCTAGAACCTTGAGCCACACCAACGCGCAATCGGACTTTATCAGAATAAATCTGATCAAGTTTTACTACTTGCTGTTGGTTTGTAGTATAAGATAGTAACCACTTCTTGCAGTTCCCTCTAATTCCAATATCTTCTAGTTTCTCTTCTAGTTTATTATGGTCTATGCTGTCGAATGCTTTAGTAAGATCTAGTAATGTAGTTAATACAGTCTCTCCATTATCAATCCTCCTACATAATTCATTTAATAATAATAATAATAATAATATATTTTTATTATTTGACACGGAAGTGCATATAATAAGTCATACATTTACAGCTTAGATAATTAATTATTCTGAAAATTAACAGCAGCAAATGAATAAGGAAAAGTATAATAATAATAATAATAATATGCATAAAAGCAAAAAGCAAACATCGTCCTTGTGGAATTAAGCGAAAAATTCATTTAAGGAATAAAAAAGTTTCTCTAGCAGATAAATTCGCAGATTATGTCTAAACATTCCGTATGTTCTACTCTCTTTTATCCTTGTAGGTAATCTATTAAACATTTTGATACCCAAATTGAACGTCCCAGAAGAAGTCATAGCCATAGTGTATTGTGGTGCACGAAAGTTGCGGTTTTCACGAGTGTCATATTGATGGAAGTCAGAATTAGTGGGAATAGAATCCTTAATGTTAAAAATATAACAGCAAGTTTCCAAAATGTAAATGCAGGCTAAAGGCAACATGTTGTATTTTCTAAATAATGGTCTACAAGATTCGGTATGACGTGCACCATCTATACAACGAACAATAGCTTTTTGAGCTATAAAAACTTGTCGTGCGCTAGGAGAAGAGCCCCACATCAATATACCATACTGCACTCTAGAATATATTTCCGCATAGTATAAAGAAACCAGACAGGCGACAGATATTTGCAGACGAAGACATCTGAAAGCGTAGGTTTTTTGGTGTAATTTCCTTAGTTAATTCAACGCAGTGTTCTTTCCAACTTAAGTTTGCATCAATGTTTACTCCTAGAAATTTTATTGAAGCGCAAGATGTTATGGGATGATCTTTCAATGTTAGATTAAGACTATCAACTTTTCTCTGTCGCGCGTGGAATAGCATATGTTTAGTTTTTTCAAGACTGAGCGATAATTTGTTACAAGAGAACCATTCATACAGTGTGTTGAATAAAGAATTTGCTAACTGATTAGTAGCATTTTGAGTTGAATTCGGTGCAGCAAGTATTGAAATATCGTCTGCGTAGATGGTTATATAAAAATCTGATAAGAATAAAACAATATCGTTAATGTATATGCTGAATAAGGCTGGACCTAACACAGAGCCTTGCACCACACCACACTGTAGGGGAAGCCACTGCGATCTGTAAACCACCGACTCACCACTCGGAGTTTTAAAATTTAACTTGACAAATTGAGTTCTGCCATCGAAATATGACGCAAACCATTCTGCGGCATTGCCACGTATACCATATAACATTAATTTATTCAAAAGTTTATCATATTGCACACAATCAAACGCCTTTTGCAAATCACAGAAAAAACCCATAGCGACCCTGTGCTTTTCTATTATGTCCAAAATATGGCAATAGAACTCGATAAGTGCCGAAGAAGTAGACCTATTTTTCCTAAAACCATGTTGGCTGTTACTGATAATTTGATATTTATCTGTATAAGAATTTAATCTGTTCAGCATGCAATATTCAAGGATTTTAGATACAACTGAAGTTAAAGCTATTGGTCTATAGTTTGAGATCGCAGTGGTCTCCCCCTTTTTAAATACAGGGACAATTGCGCATTTTTTTAAAACATCAGGAAAAACTCCTACAGTAAAGGAGTAATTTATTAAATACACTAGAACTTCAATAAGATACAACTTAAATTCTTTTATTATAGCCGGAGCAAGTTCATCAGGCCCAACCGAAAAATTTGTTTTTTAACTTAGACATTACATCAGAGATCTCAAGCGGTGTACAGGCAGAGAGAAACATTGAATTAGGCAAATTTTTAATCTTATTATGTAAATTGACTGGTGTAAGTTGAGATATTACTTGTTGTGGTATCGTTTGAAAGTAAGTATTGAACTTATTTGCGATAATATCAGGGTTATCAAGTAATACACCATTTTCATTAATAATAATGTTACTTTGCGTTTTATGACATACCGTGTTAGTGGTTCTCTTGACTACATCCCACATTGCCTTGTTGCGATTTGATGAAAGAAGTATGTATTCACTATTAAAATTAATTTTTGTAGCTGCTACTAAGTTTTTGTGTTTTCTTTTTGCATTGTTGTAAAGCTCACTCAGATTGGGATATCTTTTTTGCAAAATATACAAATCATGCAAGGCAGCACTTGACTGTTTGACTTCGGGTGTGATCCAAGACTTGCAAAATTTATTGATTTTCCTACGTTTGTAAGGAAAGGCGTTGTCATAATGAAATGAAAGAATGTTCATGAACGTGGAAAAACTACTATTGACATCAGTTTCACAATAAACGTCCATCCACAATTCGTTGGACAACAGATGTTTAAATTTATTTTTATTATCGGTATTAAAAATTCGCGCATTAAAATACTGATTACAATGATCGTCTTCATTAAAGAAAAGATAATCCATTACTGAAACTCTGACGTATTTATGGTCCGAAATGTAGGTATCCCCTGTCCTAGCTTCACATTCTGTACAAATATTAGAAAATATATTATCCAGTAGCGTTTCTGAGTAATTGGTTGTTCTAGTGTAATCGTTAACGATGGGTATTAAGCCGTATTCAGACATAATGTTCGTTATAGTTTGCTGCTCATACGATACTTTCTTAAAATCGACGTTAAAATCGCCACAAAAAAAATAAATTCTGTCTTTATGATATAATATGTCAAGCAGGGAATGTAACCGTGTAATGAAAGCATTAAAATCAGAATTGGGTTGTCTATATAAGTTGATGATAGTAAAATATTTAGTATCTAATTGAAAACTGCAACCACAAATTTCAAATACTTTATCTGTAGCTAAATTAGTAAGATCAATTTCAGTAGCCTTGAGATAATTTTTGACAAATATGCATGTGCCGCCCCCCAAACTTTGAAACCTGTTAAATTCCCCAATTAATTCATAATTTTTGAAAGAGACATATCGGCTTTCGCCTTCTGATAGCCACGTTTCTGTAAAACAGGCAACTAAACTATTAATGTCGGAGAGCAGAACATCTAAATCATTAATTTTATTGCGAATACTACGGCAGTTAAGCAATAATAAGAATTCCACATGGCGATATGATTTTCCCGAAAATGGTAATTGCTATTCTACATCATATTGTGTTATGGATTTAATAAACTGAACGGATTTAATATAACAAGGACAGGAGTTATCAAATGCTGTATGATTAATATCATAATTTGTTTTAAACTTATGATTATTTTCTACACAATTACCGCATTTAATAAAATTAGACTTACAATCTACTGATTTATGGTTTCCAGAGCACTTAGGGCATTGTTTCTCGAAAGAACAAATCTTTGCAACGTGTCCGTATCTTGAACATTGAAAGCATCGGATAATATGAAAGGATTCCCGAACTTGACATCGTCTCCATCCTATGAATAGCTTCCTTTTTTGTATAATTACACCAAAGGTGGGCAGGATCAACTTCTATTATCACATTCACGAGATCACTACTTCCAGAAACGCGCACAATTTTTAGTGTAGTTGAATTGGTTTTACTAAGTTTATTCTGCGCGCACATATTGTCACAGAACTTCTCTTGATCCGCTATATCCTCCTTGTCCACGCCGTACACAATTATCTTAGGGTTCACTTTTTTGGGTGTAGTAGCTTTGTAATTATCACCAATTTTGTCTACAATGGTTTTTTGTAATATATCCAAATTATTCGTATCGCTACAATTTATAATCACACTGCCATCTTTTCGCGTTACCACTTTGTTTATTTCTATAGACATAGTGGAAGGATCGATCGCACTTTTTATTTGATCACATGTTGTGCTTGCGTTTTGATTTTTGTTGGGTTTTACTATCAAAATGTTTCTTGGCGTATTGAGTTTTAGAACATTACTATATGAAGGCACCGCTTTAATATCGGAGGACTTGTTTATCATCGGTACTTCAGATGGCGCGACTGTTTGTTCCATTGAGTCAATTTTTTGTTTTTGTAACATATTAATGTATTCTAATTGCTGAATCATTTTGTTAAGTAGACTTATCTGTGATTTTAAGGTTTCATTTTCTTTCTTTAGTTCACTAGATTGATTACAGTTGCAGTTGTTCTCCAAAATAACTGTCGTATCCTCAAAACTTGAATCCGAAGAGTTTGATTGGGATGAGCACGCTCTGCACAACCAATTCTTCTTATCCGTCACTTTTCCTGTTTTGTAAACAGCTTCCAGACACTTTAGATGTATAAACGACACTTTACAAGTACCACATCTTTCCCTTATCGTAATAAAGACTCACAAAAATCACACAATTTATCTTTATTCTTAGGAGCGTTTGAACTATCGTCAGACTCGTCCGCCATATTGACGTGTATTTAGAATGTCAGATATAATAATGTCTCTCTGTGTTAAAGTAAATGCCTAAGATCCTTAACCATAGTGTCCCGTGTAAGAGATATTCCATTAATGCTGTAATCGAAATGTATTGGTTTTACCTTCTTTGTAAAGCTTACGAGCTTACACTTTCCAATATTCAAATAAAGTTTGTTTTTATTGTACCAGTCATTAATCTTGTTTAGTTCTCTTTGTAGTGACAGGCAGCCAGATGTACATGTTACACAAGTAAATATTTTAAGATCATCAGCAAATATGCATTTTTTACTGTCAATGTACTTCAATAAATCAATTAATTATTTATAAATAGCAGGAACATTAAGGGGCCTAAATTGGACCCTTGTGTGACTCCAGAAGTGACTCGGTAAATGTATGATTTGTGTTCATTATATGTAACATACATATTACGATCTGTTTGGTAGATGATTTAACAAATGATATTAACGTGTAATCGAAGCCAAATGCCTTGAGCTTCTCTAGTAGGAGGCAATGGTCAATATGGTCAAACGCTTTGGAAATGTCCGTATAGATAGCATCTATCTGCAATTTTATTCACGTACCTTAAGATTCCTCTTGCTCTGTGCAAAGAAGAAAAAAAACAAACTCCGAAATCAATCCTAAACTACCGTTTCTCCCCAAAACTATAAACCAATCCACCTGGGCGGTCCAAACGAATCGCTGTTCGGCAAACCCAATATGTTCCAATATGGTCGTAGCGACGACACCGTGCGCCATCAGGTATTCAATCTAAGTACGATCTGAGGGAGATGTGAGTAGTTCCTACGGGCCGTCCACGGGGACTTCATCCGCACACATGTACACTTGGCGCGCAGGGGCGCGCCATTGCGGTAGCTGTCGCCTAATTGAAGCCATTCAGTGACGATCCGCGATTAACTTAATTGGATTGCACACAAAGAGAGCAACGTCGCACCACGTCGACTGCCAATAACGAACTCATGCGTGCGAATGGACCGGTAGTTAGATATAGGTAGCGGAATAGTGGGATACCTGCTTACTCGTGCCTTTCCTACCTTACGTCCTTCGGTTCCTGCAATTAGATGCTCTGATAGTTGAACTGATTAATATTCGCGACAGTTGCGGATTTAACCAAACAAACGTTGCAAATTAATACTGGTAAGGATAATTAGAGGAAACAGTCAAGGGGGGCAATCATCATTACTCCTTAAACGCAAATTATTACTTTTTTTTGTAAAGTAGACTGTAGAAACAAATACCAATGTTGGGTATTATTTGAATATTTTCTTTTATATAATTATTTGAATAAGATTTATATCAACTATTCTTTTTTTCAATATTTCATTATTGTCGACATCATTTAAATAAAGATTAATTTCAATGAAAATGTATTTGAATGAAGCATTACTAGAGTAACTGTTTTATCAAATAAATAGTTATTAAAATAATTTATTACTATATGTTGCTCTATTTTTTAGAACATATGCCGGCAATTTAAATTTTTGAAATTATTTACTACACTTTATTTATGAAAACTAAATTATTACAAATCATCCCAACCCCGTGCTCCACCTAAAAAAAGGTACTACACGAGGCTACCTATTCTAAGTATGTACATACTTAACATTTTTTATTATAAATATATTACCTACTTAACTTTATTTGGATGACTGAACTAAAAAAAGTATTCGATAATGTGACAAGTGAACACGCAGATCTATCAAAACGATTAAATGCAGAAGAGTCTGAGGTAGAGAAAGCGAAGCTGGCGTTCTTAATGGGCAAGGCGGATGCAAAGATGCACGCCATATCTGCTTTGATGTTGCATTATTGTTCAAGCTTGCAACAAACGCAAGAGAAAATTGTATAGTTGTACAACATAATTTAAATGTTAAATGTAATGTAAGTTGATTATAGATGCATTTCTTTTGAATATCTTCTTTAGAACCGCTGATTTATCTACTATTTTGTTACATATAGCTCCATTCCTAAGCAAATTGGTTAAGTTTATGTGTTTAGAACTAAGTTTTAGGTGGATAACTTTAGGCTTTATAGCTGCACAGTGATATGATGTATTGAAAAGCACCATGAAATAACACAGTATTACATATAGATGTCAAAATACTCTAGTCAATTACGTAGCTGTTACAGGCTGATTATTTTTTACTTTGTATTTATATATTATAATCTATTTATTTTATTTTCTTTTCTTTTTGTAACAAGTTCTATTGTGATAAAATAAATCTTTATTATCTCAAGGAATGTGTTTTTTTTTTTGCAACTCTTGATTTCTAGAATGTTGTGGTTATGCCTAGTGCTAAGTTACGTGGTCTATGTAAAAAGTTCTATTTATCCCAATAGGGAACAAAAATTTCTGCACTTCAATTTGCTTACTAACTTGGTTAAAGCGAACTCAGAAAAGATGGCGATTGCGCGCATGCGTTCAAAATTCGCTAGATGTCAGGTTCACGGTCACTTGTTCCTTATGACAGCTGTGACTTTCATGAATGTTCGTAGGTTATAAAGACATCGAAATCTATCAAATGACTTAAGAATTTTTTTTTGCAGAGATTAATGACTAGAATCATATATTTCCTTTATAAAATAAATATCTGATGCATTTGCATACCTACAACATGAGGTTGATGATAAAACATAATTTATTTAATATGAGCATGTACTTACATCTGTAGTGATGATCAAGTTAAAGTGACAAAAATAGAATGACGGATAATAGAAGTTTTACTGTAATTAAATTCCATTAGCAAAAAAAATAAAAACAAGGTTACGACGTAACGTCTCGGAAAATAATTAACTAAACTGACTAGCTAAAATGTTTAAACAAATTTGATGATCAGAGGTAATGCAACTGTTAGTATGCGTTCTTTTTGGGAATAAATTTTACCCTTGGATTGGCAAGATTGCGACAGCAAAATGTCAATTTGAATTTGAATAAATGTCATATTGACAAGTGCGGAAGTTAATATTTTCCAAAATTATACTAATTAATCCGCTTGCTTTGTGAAAAACGGAGTTATTAGCTTTTTTAAAGTTGTATTTCACTTATTGATTTTTTTTAAGTTACATAGTTATTTTTCTATATAATTTTGAACTATTTAGTTTTGACATAAACCAGGCTGCATCAGCTGTACCCGTCGTTCATCTGCCGTTACTATTATTTTGACATGTCAAAAAAGTAATTCTTATCTTCTTAAATGTCATGCAGAGTTCAAATGACAAATCGTGGGAATCGCAACGTTATGGGTTCCATAACAATTGAAATGTTCCTACTCTAACTAAATAATTTCCCTATGATTCTCAATAACAAAAATATTATACAGTAGTCTGGCGTCCATATGAATACTATTTTTTTGAAATGATAAAGTATGTGAAATGTGATTAGTTCACATCATCGCGAGTCTACTGTAAATCGGTGAGCTATCAATTATTATTTTAAATGGAACGACTTTCGTTATCTCCCAGCATTCGCCAAGGACATTGATTATATATAATATACTTATATAAAATCAATGGCCACGGAGTAAGGGAAAACCATGGCAAAAACCTTACTCTGGGAGGATCTGGGAAGAAGTCCCAGACCTTATTACTGATAGCCGCAAATTATTATTATCCTTTTTGGTGCGAAGAAGCGCTCTCCAAATCTCTCAAATTCGACAGCTTGTGTTCTCGCGTAGCTGCCCCTTTTTCACACATACAGAAGTTGAACAGGAAAGATGATGCCTAAAAAACAAACAAACAACAGCAGATTACCTATTCAATACTATAATAACTGAACCTAATTATTCTAACCAAGATAATTAAATAAAGATTTATATTTTAAATATTTGTAGTTTAACACCAATTCCGACCATTAAAGAGCATAAAATATTCATTTATAAGCGTGCTACCCTACTAACTATCTAAATATCATGCCGTAGCCGATCGACTCGTTATCTCTAATATCTGTTTCGCGTCACTACAGTTATTTACTACAGTGAAATATGATATTCTAGCTATTTTACATATATAAACCTCTCTGACATTGTGAGTGAGTATAGTGATCAGTGAACTTTTACCTCCTAGATGGCATGGGACACTTGTGGGAGCACCAAAGTAGCTGTCAAATTAACTTTTCAGTTCCTTGTTAAGTAATAGATCGTTTTCTTACCTAAGTGTGCACCCTCAAAGCCCCTTCTCCTATTGTTTACAGTTAAACAGAAAAATTTAATTACAATATATAGATGTGACATCACAGAAATCGTACAATAAAAAAATAAGTTAATACAAGCAATTTTTTTTTTCATTTGAACACCAAATAATCATCCATTTTAAAGACCCTAAGATCTCAGGTACATAAATATGTTGGATTCATATTCTCTAAAAAAGAGATTTATTTAAATCAAAATACATATTCAAGCCCCCAAGTCACTTTAATAAGTTAGGTTATAGAAATATTAGAAATTATTCCGTAATTTTTGATAATCTAAGTCCTCTATCAATCAATAGCCACACTAATTTAGTAAGGAAACTATAATTTGATCCGTGTATTATCGATAAATATAATTTTTTTTTTAATAGATCATACTAGCAGTCGATTTTATGGCAACCCACATTTAGTTAATTATACAAAATTTCTAATATGAATAAATATAATGGCGGTTCATACAAAATTGCCCCCAAAATGAAACTGTCAAAAACGGTCAAATGGTATTTATGGATTTTTCTCAGGATATTTCGTAGGTCATTCAGATAAATGTGGATTTATACACTGTACAGGTAATATATTGATACTTTTTAAGTAAAAATTTTGTGAAATTGGGATATTTCTGAATATGTGGCGTAAAATTCATAGAACGGCAAACGTCCACTCTCGTGACCACAGGAAGAATGCTCACTTAAACTAAAAATAACAGTTATCTGGCTTCGGTTGTTATCGAAGCCAGCAAACCAAATACCAGGTAAGCTTGGACTAACGCCTAAAATACAGTTCATAGTATTTAATATCGTAAAATTAGGATTTCGATCTAATATGGTCTATTCTAAAAGTCATTTTACAAATTTAAAACTTACCTTAAGAATATGCAACCATATGTGCATGTTAACTTACAATGATTGCTTTATGCTTTGGAACCTGTTTTAAATGATTCTAAATTAGTTCAAATACACACATTTCCATAGCAATATATTGTAGTGCTACAAGGAAGCACAGAGCCCGGTAAAAAAAAATATTTTTAAATGTAATACTTTAATTCAATTAGTAAAAAATGTTAAACGTCCTAGTGTCATCTATATTCATTATTTCTTAATTATTGTTCTTATTGTTGCAAATTATATAAGGAGTTGTTTAAATTAATAAATCAGACAATGATTATTAGTCCTATTAAAATTTCAAATTTGTAATCTGCAAGAAAAATTAATTACCACATCTACCGTATTTTCCGTATCATAATGCGAGATCTCAAACCAATGCAGTGTTCGGGGTTGTGGCATTTCCTGCTTTATGTTGATTACATACATCATGGAACTTCCTCGGCGGAAACATATGCTTTGGTCAAAACAATCATGTCGTAACTAAATGCGAGAATCGGTTGTTGTTCGTATGTTAGAAACGTATTCAACGGCGAAACGAGGTTCCGAAGTTAGTGTCAAATTGTAACGCCAAAACCGCAATATCTGAGTTATATGTTGCGCCGGTCGATTTATGTCGCCGGGTTTGAACCGTGAAGTGATTCCATTCTCACACCCAGAACACCCAAAATTTAACAATACGACAAAAAAAATGGTTAAATTCAGTTCATTTCACATCAAACGTTGTGTTGTCACAGTATATTACATACAACATATTATTATCCCAACTCGTTTTTAATTGGAATTCAATCGCCAATGGATTCATCCACAACTATATCATTTTGTAAATTTCAACGTTTGAAATAACCTATTTAGGTATCGATTTGCTATGTAATGGCTGCCATGACATATTAATTAGTTAGATATTTCATTTGAAGTTGTTCAATAAAACTATGTGTTGTGGCGCTATGAATCTGAATATTGGATACACATACAATGTAAGTGCAACAAACAATCTTATGCATAAGTTAATTGCGTTTAAGTTTAATATTCTATGCAGTATGAACAATGCCACCGGTGAAGTTAATCCTGAGATAATTCAATCTCTGCAGTACCTCTGCAGTCAGTGAAACTGTATTCCATTTCGTAATTATATTTTATGTAGAGAAATTATGCTTTATTAACGTTTCGGATCTTTGTGTCCCTACACTGTAAAAAATTACAGTAATTTTGTAATGGTAAATCAGGAATATTACATGTAATTTACCACAATAAGTCATGTAAATTTTGTTTTACATGTTCTCTCTAGAATATTTAACATAGAAAAAGAAATTTCGGTAAAATTTATAGCTTTTTCATGTAAGTTTAAGATGTAACAAAAATTCAAAAGGAAAATACAGGAAAAAACAAGTACAATTTTACTCCCAAAATTTACTTAAAAATGTAAAATTGACATTTTTTTGGGGTATTTAGTGTACTTTAAAAGTAATTTTACTAGTGAACTATTAATTTTGCTGTAAAAATATGAGGATCTTTTATATTTATTCGTTTTTAATTGAATTTTCGGGTAAAACTATAGATATCATGGAAAATACGAAATTTATACGCCGCAATGTGATTGGTTATTGGATTATTTATCTGTGCGTGTAGGTAATTCTATTCGTTTGTCGAACTTGTTATTGGCTCAATGATATCATGTACATCACAAACAATCGTAAGTTTCGCGTAAGCGTGCTCATTCTTGATCCCTGGTTGAGCGATTCAGTATGACCTATTAGGTGCTATAAAAGAATTAGGTAAGTTGCTTGCTCTCTTTATAAAAATACATATGAAAATTACTTCAGTGTTCGGTAAATATTATTAAGAGTTGCATATAAATATTACATACGAATTTTACAGTACAATCTTTGAAAAACACATCAGCATGTGAAATTTACTAGATGGTAGAAATTTTACCTTATGAAGCAAATGTACCTGTAAAATTGTAGGCAACCTTGTTACCAACGATTTTACATGTAATTTTACTGCAACTTTTTTTACAGTGTACTCGTGTATATACCTATTTGTTTATAATTGGTAATTGTCGGATTTTCAAACAACGCGCATTAATTTTTTTGAGGTTGCATCTAGAATTCTCATAGAATGGGACACTGGATAAGGCTATCCACAAGCGTAACATGCAGGGTAGGAAGGCAGATTCCTATGCTGAATAGCATCTTATGGGACAGAAACAAACGGCATATATACAACACCATTGTGAAGAGTATTATAACATATAGCTCCGAAGTCTGGCCAATAAAAGACAGAAGATCTAAGACACCGTTAGCTACAGAGATGGATTGTTGGAGGAGAGCTAGCAGGCAGATCCAGAATGGAGAGAGTAACCAACATCGACATAAGAGAAATCATGAAGGTCAATCCGAATATCATAGGCGGCATCAAAGATAAACAACTGATATGGTTCGGACATGTACAAAGAATGCCGGAAGTATAAATTACCAAAGCAAGTACTGAAATGGATGCCAGGAGGAAGAAGGAAGCAGGATAGACCACGGAAAAGTTGGCAAAGTGACATAAATAAAGACACGAGAGAAAGAGGACTAGGAGAGGAACTTTGGAATGATAGAGAGGAATGGAAATTGGGAATCGGAAGGCATATGATGTTATAAACCAATACACAGGGTGTCTCACGACGAACTGCATCGAAAGATATATGAAAGACATTGGAAAATTCTGAAAATTTCGCTGTCTACTAAAGCCGATCTACGCTATTGAACTAAAATTTTTTATAACTAGCCGATCCGGCTGTCATTTTGTTATTTTAAATGAAACACCTATATATTATTAATTTTTTGATTCCTCGTTCAATCATAAAGTAAGTTTGTAAAACAACTATGTTGTTATTTTCAACCATATTTGAAATATTTGCATTTTTTTTTAATTTTTGACAGATGGACAAGTGCATCTGAACTTCTATAAACTGCAGGGTATTTAACATTGGAAAAGTTGGAAATTTGTAGAATTGTTGACCGTATAGGGTAGCATCCGTAACCGAAAGAATTTTTCGAAAACATTAAAAAAGGTGTCCGAAAATTACAGTTAAATGTCGAATTGAAAAAGTGTCCTAAACTTTTTTTTTTAATAACAGCTACCTACTCCTTCTCTTTCTCATCAAACTGCCTATAAATAAAAATACAAAAAATTACTATCCATTACCCGTCTAAATAATTTGTAAAATATGTAAGAATATATAAGAAGTGTAGCTTATGTAGTTTTTTAAAATGTCATCACTGCTTGGGAATATATAAATAAGTACCATGACCATTCGGCAAACAATCCAGCATTGATGAAATGTCACTAGAGATTGTCAATTACTAACAATAACGGGACGGTTAAATTATACCACCGAACGAAGATTATCTAAATTTGTTTATTATTTAATGGAGAATGCAAATAAGTGATAACAAGAACATGTGATACCCTTGGCTGCTCCGGTATCTCAAAAGCAGAAACCGTCACCAAACACAGTTAAGCGAATAAAACAGAATTTTAAAACTGGGATAGCTTAAGGCAAAATTAAAAACATACCATTGTTAATAATGCAAACTAAACTTTTTAAATACTCATAGTAAAGAAGAAACCAACATATTTAAATTATAAAAAGCAACAAAAAATTTATTTTAACAATGTTAGGGCTTGAACTCCAGAACTTTTCGCACTCGAATTGGTTTTATGGGTGCCTTCTAATCGATTAGTGGTCAATTTGAAATGCATACTTCTCTGAATAAGATCTCCTTGGTAGTTGTGGATATATCTCGATTCTTTATTGTGCCCATACAAGAAATCAGAATGACTCCGGAGCGAGTGGACATAAAAAGGTCATCGTTAGCTATACTGACCAAATCTCTTGAAAAAATTTCTAGCCAAGTGACGTTTGAGGAGGCGCGTCATGGTTGTAAAATATTTGTCTAAGATAGCGCGGCAATTTCTAAATGTATCCAAAATTTTGTAAAATTTTATAACGTCACCTACAAAGAACAATCGGCTTATCTTTGATTAAAAAATTACTTTTGATGCTTGCGTTTAAATATACATATAATAGAGCGTTATATAACAAGAACAATGTAAAATCACCTGTTTTAGGTAATTAGATGGCAAAGATTTGTGAAATTTGTAGCACATAAAATAGAACAAAACCACGAAAATGACATGACTCTTTTGCACCAGCCACAGATTTAATTTAAATTATCCTAACATTGAGCTGTCTGCGAGATAGCTTGGTAATTAAAAAAAAAGGCTATTCAGAGATCCTCTACTTCTATGGTCCGGATGGCATACCAGATTTTGCTTAGGATTCAGGCGCAATCTCTAGAATGTTTACCAACAAGGAATGCAACGTAGATTGAGTTTTACGCTATGTAATGCCCTTTTATCCCTAATTTCGAATTTCCAAAGGTTTGCAACATATGCGCAATTGGCAAATCATTACTGTCGGAAGTAAACACTTTATTTTAGTGCTCAATATTAACTTGATTGTTAATATTAAATTCGTAAGGGTGTAATTTTAATCATGGTTCTTAACTTGGTCCGCGGAACAGAGCCGCCACCCCTTTGCGGTCGTGAAAGAATGTTTTCTGATAATCACATTAGCTAAAGTAAGTATTGCGAAAAATTTAAAACTCATAATCGCTGGAAAATTTAAAACGCAAAATACTGAAAAGTGAATAGTGCGTTGCACCTTGCCCATAGTTAAGTGAATTCTTCAGTGATCAAAGAATGTCGCGTTAGTAAAGAAATATTTCCATGGTTTCACCGCACGGTTAGGAAGACAGCAATGTCAGTGTGTGTTATGTTTCACGAAATTCTTGTCGAAGAAGCAATGAGCGTCGAAGCTTCGAAGACATTTGAGACAAAACTAAAGTCATGTAAAGAGATCGATTTTTCAAAAGTAAGGAACGCGATGCAGGAATAAAAAAAAATGTAAAAAAGACGCAGCATTTGTAGCAACGAAAAGCTGTGAGAGCTTCATTGAAGTTCTCTCAATAATAGCGAAAACTGAGAAACCACACACAATACTGAAGAACTTATATGCTGCTGCAAAAAATGGTTTCTGCATTGGCAGTGAAAAAGCTGTCCACGATTTACCATCGTCAAATGACACATAAAGAAGCAATTCCAGCTTGTCACTATGTAAAGAGCAGTTGACAGAGAATTGAATGGCGCCTTTTATGGCAACTAGAAAAATACAGATGTCAATAAAAACCTTGATGTGTTACATAGGTATGAAATGGAAAAAATTGTCGAGATTTGTCTTCATCTCCAGTGAACACACTAAGAAAAGAGATTTTGTAGCAACAGACTTTTATATTCATAATGTTGACTGGTTGAGATGCATTGGAATCAGCACTGATGGGCGCGAGCTATGCAGAAGATTACAGAACTTATGGCACGAATTAAAGATGTTGCACATCGTGGTGGACTATTGCTGCTGTATCGAGAAGAAGTTCTAAAAAAATCAGAGAAAATACATTGCCTTAAAAATCAGAAAAATTGTCATTTTATAAAAGAAAGCATTAAATTAAAGGTTTTGACAATTTGCAAAGAATGGACAGTGGTACTAATAATCTTGCATTCGACGTTCGTTGGTTATACAAGTAGTGTTTCTGCTTATGGAATGAGGACAAGTGAGGTATTTCTCATCGATAAACGTTTTGCCTTAGTAATCCCATGTGTGATTTTCAAGGCTAATAAAGTTAACCTATTTATCATATTTCACCCATTAAATATGCCTTAAGTAAATCATTCAAGGGACAGCAAAGTAACTGACAATTTTCAAGATAAATAGGAACAAGATGAAGCAATAATGTAGAAGTTGGCATTTGTGGATCAAAATGACTCTCGAACTAAAACAATGAAGCTTTTCAAACTTAAAGAACTTTCTTGAATTGTTAACGAAGAGTTGTATAAAGAGGACGATGTATTTATTGCACGCATTCTAATGAGTTGCAACACAATTTTCGTGACTATTCAGTCCTGTTAAGTAATGCGTGGATTGGGATACGTTTTCAGTGAAACATCTAGAGTTTACAAGGACAACAGCAATAGAAGAAGAAAACTCAGTTGAATATCACGAATGGCGCTTAAAATTACGTATTATAAAATGCTGCTTCCAAATTTTTGGGTGCGTTAGAAGAGGATTATCCGAGTTATCTTATAACACTCTAAAAGTTCTAGTGCTTCCTCTTGCGATATACCTATGTGGAAAACTTCTCGCTCTTATTTAAAAAAAATAATATGGACCATATTAACAAATGTAGTCAGAATTGAGATTAAAGTTCCCAAAATTAAACCAATAAGCAAACTTTTGCGAAATACAGCCAAGCATCTCATTAATTTATTATTTAATACTAAAACAAAGATGGTTAGTGTTACTATTTGTTGATGATTTCGATAAAACGCGTTATAATTTTTTTATCATCTACTTATTTAAATACCTTAAATATTCAAGTGAAAATCTATGGGGTCGTAAAAAGAAAATAATATTAAAGGGTCCGCGATAAAAAAAAGGTTAAGACGTGTTCAAAATGAACAAACCCATAGTGATTTACGAATGCTTGCAATTTTATAGAGAAAGACTATAGATGGATTCTTTTCCCTAATAAAACTCACACAGAAGCAATATGATTTTAGTAAATATGTTCAATTTATATAATTAATTAATATTTAAAAATTCAAAAGCCTTGGAATCTATATTCTCCTTCGTAATTACTTCCAATTTATTCATAATTTTCAACGATTTGGCACCGATTCGACCTAAATTGAATATAAATTAGTTTGGGCGCAATTGCTACTTAATTGATGCCTGGACGTGAACATACACCAAGTACTTATACTTGCATATCATGTTTTCCGATATAATTTTAATATATAGAACTGATTAAACCGAAAGCTTGTACAGCATCGAGAAAACTTCGTCGGCTTTTTGTAAAAGTATTTATAAAGAGAAAAAAAAAATAAAAACACGGCACACTTACAAAAACGCAATTTACTGTTACTATCTCGGCGTTCGAAACTAATAGCGTCGAACAAAGTGATATTTGTCCTTTTTTTATTGCCCTTAAACTGGATTATAAAGCATAAAAATACGGGAGCGCTAATCTCGTATACGCATATCTCCGTAATATGTGAATTTCCTGTGCGACAGCCATTCGAAGCTTAATTTCCTGCCGGGTCCGTAGAGCCAACGATAGAGCGATCGTTTGCGCCTGCAACCCTTTTTGCATGCCGTACGGAATGAAGAAAGGGACGCCGGGGCGATTCTAGCTTTCCTGTCCGGGGATTTATCGTTTTACAATTATAATTTTTCACGAGATTAGCTTTTGTTTTTTTTTTTTTTTTGTTTTTTTGATGAAATATGAGGATTGTGTACTTACAAAAATGCCTGCACGCTAAAGTGTTTACGTTTAATTGCTTACGTTGAACATAATAAATAAGTCTTTTGCACTAATTAGAATTACATCATGATTAACTTTTAATTATAATTAAATGTTGTTCGTTGTTCTGCTACCTAGAGAAAGGACGGTAGCAGAAGGTAAAATAAGTTATGCATAAATCAAATTTCATCTGCACGTGGGTTGGTTGGATATATATAATATCAGTAACCTAATTACCCTAGGTGTAAAGGTAAATTCCTATCACACAAACTACTTTTATTTCTTATTATAAATAAACGATGACACCTCTTTCCTTGTTTTTTTGCCATTCTTATCGCTTCATCCAGATATTCCTTTTTTATCAACTTTCTCTACTGTGCTATCCCATTTTTCTGGCCTGCCTCTCTTCGTTTGTATCTTGAGCCTGCCAGCCATACTCTTTTCGTCAGTCTTTCTACTTCCATAACGTATACCATGTGTCCAAAACCATTTCAATTTCTGTCTCTCTATGCTTTGTAAAACGCTCTACTCCTAATTCCTTCTCTTATACTTCTCATTCTTATTCTATCACTTCGGGTGACCCTTTAACGCTCTAAATAACGTCATCTCCAACGCTGTAATTTAACTCTTAGTTTGAGTTATTCAAGATCCAACTCTCACAGCCGTACGTCAATAAGGTTTAATATTGTGTTAAACACCGTTATTTTTGTTTCTTTGAAAATCTCCTTCTTCCTATAAAAAAGCGTTTGTTCATGGCGTAATATAATTTTATCCCACTTTCAATTCTGCTTAATTAATTCTGCTTCCTCTTTACCTTCTTGATGTATATTTATTCCCAGATATTTAAATATTTCTACTTGTTCTAATAATCTTTCCATCTATATGAATTATTATTTTACATCGTATTTCCCTATTGACATAAACTTTGTCTTCTCTGCATTTATCCTCCATCATTTTACTTTTTCAAAAAGCTGTTTCCCAAATATCTAAAATTGCTTGCAGATCCTTTATATTCCCCCGAGTACACCACCAAATCGTCGCAAAGGCACTTTCCGCGAATTTCCAGCTATCACTAATGTCTTTATACTCTATTTGAAATTCCTCGTTTTCTTTTAATCTCTTTCAAGATGTTCAAGAAGAATATATGAAAGAGTGTAGAACTAGTATCCCCCTTGGTCGCAATCCTTCCTTAGTTAAAATATTCTCCGACACTGCATTGCACCCACTCTGAAATAATTTTCTGGTTTATGATATATAACTAGCAATTGCGTTTTTTAGTTTGCTATTTATTTTTTCTTTTATTAAGACTTTTTCCATATCAGATCCCTTGGTAATACAGTCAAAGCCTTCTCTATATCTAATAAAAGCCACATATAGTTATTATTACTTGTGTTTTTCTCTAGGAGTGTTTCAATATGAATATATTAATCTTGTACTCCTCGGCCCTCCTGAAACCACACTGTGCCTCTTCAAGTTGTAACCTCAGTTGTTACTTTCAATCTTTTCTCAAGAATCCTCTCGTATCCTTTAGCATAGTACTCAGTAGGGTAAATCCACATAACTTTAACACTCTTTGTTGTCTCCTTTTTTTACAAGGGTAGCAGTATTCCCACTTCCCAGTCCTCTGGTATTTTTTGCTCCTTCCATATCTTATTATATAGTATCTTGATAACTTCTATTCCAGCTTGTCCATATATTTTCAGCATTTCAGTTGTAATTCCATCATTTCCAGTGCTTTTCCTCTTTTTAATATCTTTATCATTTCTAATAATTCTTCTGTCGTTATTTCATCGTCCTCTGCGGTCTCGTTGTTTCTGTGTAAATCTCATTTTCCTCCTGTATATTTAGTAAGTCTGTTATTTCCATGTTGAGTAAATCTTCAAAATATTCTTTCCATCGCTTCATTATGTTTTCTTCCTCTTTCAATATTCTTCCTTCTTTGATTTTACATAGATACTTCTATTTTGCTTGCTTTTCTTATGCTTTTAACACTCCATAAAATATTTTTGATTTCCTTTACTATCTCTTTCCATAGCTTCCCAAAATCTTGCCACGATTTTGTTTGCTGCGTTACTAATCTCTTGACTTTTATTCTTTGCCTCTTTATATCTCCCATATGTTTCGCTAGTTTTGTTACTCAAATATGTCTTCCATTTTTGTTTTTAACTTTTATTTCTTCCTTTATTCGTTCGTCACCAATTTGTTTGTTTTTTATTCTTATTTATTCTACTGAATCCACAGGTTTCTTCTGCTACGGTTAGTAATATATATCTTGACAGTTTTCCAAAGTGTTTCTATTGACATACTGTTTATGTTATACTTATTTTTGTCATTTCTCTCTCACATCTCTCTATATAGCTTAGCTGTTTCTTCTTCCTAAGTTTGTATGTTCTAACACCTTTCATTATACCAATTCTTTTATTTGTTTCCTAATCTGAATTTTTTCTTTGTTATTATTTCTATTTTTGAAAGGACAAGATAATGAATTGAATATATCTCAAAACTCTTCTAACTCTAGTATCTTTCACTTCTCTTCTAAATTCCTTGTTTTACTATAATATAATCTATTATAGATCTTTCATTTCTATTTATTGCTCTCTTGTATACTTGTGAATATTTTGTGCTCAAAAAGGTGTTGGTTATTATTAAATTATGTAATATGCAATACTCTATAAGTCTCTTCCATTATTATTTCTGACGGTTCCTCCAAATTTCCTATTACTTCTCCTGTTCTTCATCTTTTCTTCCACTCTTCCATTTAGATCTCCTATATTATCAGTCTCCTTTAATTTCTTCTGTGATTTCAGATAATTTTTCCCAAACGTATCTTTATTGGTGCTTTCTCATCTTCATTCGGGCCATATGCTACTTATAATTGTTGTTTCCATCGTTTTGTCATTTCCAATTCTATCCTCAAAATTCTTCTGAGACTGCATTCCATTTGCGTATGAATTTAATATGTTCCTTTTTTAATGTAGCAAGCAACCCCTTCACTGGCTTTCTTTCCTTTTCAACCCCACTATATATCAATAAATGCCTCCTGGTAAAGTTACTTCCCTATTCCTTTCTTTTTCGTTTCCGTAATACCATTATATCTATATGCGCTCTTTGTAATTCTTCCACTAATTCATTCTCCTTCCCTGTTAAACTTCTGACGTTCCATGTTCCAATTTTCCAAATATTACCTTTTCTTGTTTTTTTTCTCAATAAATCTTTAACTTATTACTAATTCTTACCTATCCTTTTTTATCGTTTTCTAATTGAATTTTTTTAACCTTAATTTCTTAATTCTGTTTATCTCGACTCCTTTCTTTTCATTGCCTAGGTTCTTTTCCGTGTTTTCACCATCATTTTCTCTTCTAGTTTTTTGGCATACATTTCTTAAATTTCATCTTTTCCTTTATCCCATCTCCATTGTTCTCCATTCAAGATAACCCTATTGTAGCCTATTTTAAACTTCTTTTCCTTTTCTTTTTCTTCCTTTGCGAATGTTCTCATGATTTTTTGTTTTTCTCTTTCTTTCTTGGTCATATCATCATTAATATAATTTTTTGCTTATGATTTCGTAGTTTGCTTTTATTACTCATAATTATAGCTTTATCGTCCTTACTATTTAACTCAACCAAGCACGTTTTTCTCCCAGCTTATAGTAGATTCTATTTTTATTGTAGCTCCTAATCCTTTCTATAAATCCTCATTTTTTCTTTTAGCCTTTGGTGTTACTTGTATTTATTTCTAACCCTGCACTATTATATTTTTTCTTCGCTTTTCTGCTTTCAATCTTTCTATTTCTTCATTAGCTGCTCCTCACTTCTTTCCGTAAATTATCTATTTCTTCAGTCTCTTTCTCGTGTATATCTCTCATTGCTTTATTTCATCCTTAAATTGTTCTTGTTCAGCTCAGCTTTCTTATTTTCTTCTTGTAATAGTTTTGTCTCTTCCTTACTTGATGTTTGTTCTCCCTTTATTTCCTTTATGTCGCTGCTAGATTTTTAAGCAATAACATAATCTCATTCATTGTTCCATCATATTTGCTTTTGAGGTATCACCTTTAATCGGTGTTCTACACGTCTTTTTGGATCGATGAAACATTTCTTCACTATCACCTGTCTTTCTTTTTCCATCATCTGAAAATTTCACTCGAACTCATGATTAACTGTAATTTTCCTTGTCCTTGTATATATCCGGCTAACACCCGTATTGTAACTTCTTCTACATCTAATCCCTGCCTTATATTCTAATATCCAAATATAATATCTAATTTCTTATTTTGTTATATTGATTTGTATTCGGAATCCCAATGCTTTATATTAAATGTTTTATTCTTATCTTTTCTTTTATTTCTTTTTATTTACGGCAATCGTTGTTTATTTACCTGTCGCATCTGTTGTAGCTGTTGTACCGGAAAAGTCTCGGCCCGGTCGACCCGTCGAAGCCTTGACCTCTATCGTCAATCAGCTGATCTCTTCTTTTTTTTTTTTTTTTTAAATTATACTTACTACGCTTATCAAACTATTATTATTACACACTGCTAACACTTTTTGTGAAATATATACTCGAAATAACCCTATTTGTTTGAGTTAAATCTCGGAGCACACGTTCACATCAACCGCACAGCGCCACAATCGGACAAGTACTCACGGACAAGTTGTGAGATGAGAAACATAATTATTATATCCGCCGAGATCTTCGACATCCCTTAAGATTTACATATTCTTGTTACTGGAACCAATAAACAAGTCTTTAAACTTATAAAAATCACATTTATTTTCTCTTTCACAATGCCTAATGTCATTCAAAAATGGCCGATAATATTAGTATAAAAATTTTCGCTAATTTTAATTAGTGCATCGGTCTGACGGCAACAGTAATCATTATATCCGCCAACATCTTCGACATTCTAGTACACAGTAGTAGCATTTATTTTGTAATATAACCATTACAAAAATTGTCAATAAAATAAATGTATTGCTTATAATTATAAGTAACAATGTCCATATAAATAAGAGAAAACACAAATAAATAAATAAGTAAAGAAGTAAGTAAAAAAGTAAGTAAATATATGACACATAGATTACGATTGACAAACAAACATAAAAAGACGACTAGAACAGCAGAAACTCATCAACCGAGTAGTACTCCTTCTGCATCAGAATTCTCTTTAGTTGCTTTTTGAACGCAATGGATGGAAATTCTTTAATATCCACGGCCAATAGTGATTATATAATTTAGCACCCCAATAATCACCCATTGATGCTTCTGAGAGCAGGTGAGGCGGTGGTAGGGAACCCTCATTTCATTCCTCCCTCTTGTGGAGTAGGATGTAGGTCAACAGTTTACGGAGTATAGGGGGTGTTGTTTGTGCACATGGCATGACGACGGACAAAATATACACACAGATGGTAGGAGAAGTATATTTTCGGCTGAAGAAGAATGTTTTACAGCTTGATTATATTTTAGGTTGCCACAAGATTCTTAAGCGCCCGTTTTGCAAGTAGGAAGCATTTATGCGCCATTCCGTCGCCAGTCCCCAGAAAATAACTCCGTAAGACGTGAGGGAATGAAAATATGAGAAGTAGACAACTTTTGCGGCTTCCAAAGTTGCTGTATGTTTTATTATCTTTATGGCGTACAATGCCCATGACAACCTATTGCTCAAATCACCCACATGCTGGATCCATCTCAGTTTATAGTCAATTATAACTCCAAGGAACTTTCCATATGATGAAGCACTGCTGTCGGTGACGAAGGTTATATTTTGTGTTTTGTCATAATTCATTCTTAATATGTTTGTAGGCAGCCATTCTTCAGCAATCACAACTGCCTCTTGGGATTTTTCATTTAGTTTTTGAGGCTTCTCAGTATGCACTAACAAGCGAAGGCACCCATGTGGTCATCGCCGATTTTGAAAAAATTTGGTAGGGACACAGAATACCGAAAAATATTTGACCCGTATTTTTTTTTAGCGTCCCGTTTTTGGTTTTAGGGGATGTAATGGGGACTCAAAGTTACCCCCAAAAATACATTTTCGCTATATTTTCGGAAACGAGAAGAGATATCGAGTTCGGATAAAGACGAGATTGTTCCTTGTTAGTAACCCTACATTTGAGGTGGAAAAAGAACAGTGGCGCACGCCCGGGATCGTTAGGGGGTTCAAAAATTGTGATTTTTTTTCTTCCCGCCGCCCTTGTATATTATGAATGTATTTTGTTCCTATTTATCTGTAAGCTACATGAGAAAATAAAAGTTACGTGTTTTTGGATTTTTTTTTTCTAAATGTCCGTTTTAGGGAACATTTCGTCATTTTTATATACGCCTACCGAGACTATTTCTCTCTAGATTTTTAGAATAAAATTTAATTTGCCGCATTGTATTTAAGCTAGAAATTGTTTAGTTTAGAATATATAAAAATCTATAAGTAATAATAAATACATTTTGTTATTTGTCACAGTTTCTACTGTACATTATCATAAAGTGTCTTGTTCTGATTCATTGTCAGTTAACAATTAATATCAATCAGAAAATAACAACGTATTGTTATTGTATTGTGTTTGTACTGCAACAAACATAACAAAAGAAAAAAGTTTTTTTTAATTTTTACAATTTACAAATCCTTGAATTATTATTATTAAACAATTATATAATTCCATTGAGGTAAATAACTAACAATAAATATTCTATTAATATATGTATAATAAATATAATATTATTATTCCTTCTTGGTAACATACAACAGTTGCGATCCACATTTACGTTGATAGTCTGCACAGTTGTGATAATCGTTAATGAATGAATTATGCACAAATATTCTTGCACCATCCACATCTAATATGGCTGGTACCACAGATATCGCACTTGCCAACTGCAACTTGTGAAACCGAGAAAATCGACTGTGTGTAGGCGATCGGGACGATCTTGAAGGTAGTCGCTTTTATACCAAGCATATGGATGAAGTTGGTATACCGTGTGAAAGAATTGCAAGTGTGTTAAAACCTGCAGGCGTAGTATGTTGTCTCGTTGATATAACTGAATAGCAAATGATGATAAAGCAATTGTATCTGATAAATGAAGAACAAATTGCTTCGAGAAGCGAAACCATAGACTATATCTAAGGTTTCAATAACAAAGCTATCATCATCAGCAGAAACACTGAACCCTAAACTGGACGTATGTTTCTATAGCAAAGCTATCATCATCATCAGAAACACGAACTCTAAAACATGGACGTATGTTTGATAGCAAAGCTACACTGTTGAAAATTTTAACACTTTTTGACTAATTTAATAGTCAGGAGAGGGCCACCACTCTTTTGTGTTATTTTGTCTGTAGAACTATAGAAGTTTAAATTTGACGAGCAAAGATAGTCAAGTATTGTTTATTGCTAAGGGGTTATTTTGTCCAACTGACACGTGGAATTATAAAATACTTCTAGTTACATTTTATTGATCTAGACTAGAAAAAAAACTTACTACTGTATTAACTAAATTGAATGCGATCTATTGGGTGTTTAAACACCATTTTCTAAACACAACGTCTTTTTTAATATTGCAACTCCTATTTCTTAGTGCTATAATATTCTCTCTTTAAGACGTTTTCTCAATTATAAATATGCAAAAACCAATCATTCACAAGTTTGGTTTCAACTAAACGTACCAATTTTAAAATGATTTTGAGAAACCATTATAAAATTAAGTAATGTTTATGCTATTTGATTCAACTAATTGCGTAATAGATGTTCCCAATACATCTTTAAGATGTTGAAATTTTTATGCCCCACTGGAATAACGTTATAACACGAGGTTACACTTTGCAAGTCAGTCACATTGGTGGTTTGTTTGGATATGTTAATACGGAGAATCAAACACAGAAAACGGATACATGTGCAATGCAGTGGTGCGTATAATGCAATACTATATTAGAATAGGTGGGGTTTCTATATTTCTATCCGAGGGAAAAATTCTGATTGGTTGACGCTTCTGAATGTCTAGAAAAAAAATCTTCATATCTGAACAAAGAATTCGTACGAAATTCTAGTCATTTCTGTTCTATTAAATACGCGTAGTCAACTCGTCTGGCAAAGTTTGGAAAAATCAACACTAAAATATTTGACTAGCGCAAAATTAACGCCAACACCGTAATATTTTCAACAGTGTATCATTATCAGCAGAAACACTGAACTCTAAACTGGACATATGTTTCGATAGTAAAGCTATCATCAGCAGAAACACTGAACAGTTTGCAGCATTACCAGTACCACAGTTTGGAGTATTTTTGTCACAATTAAAAATAGCTTGAAATTTTTTTTTCAGACTGCTGTGAGGAAATAATCGTAAATATATTTGACCACATCCCCACATTTCGATAAAAACGAAAAATATACAGTTTTACATCGGAAAAAAATTAAAAAGGATATTAAAAAAGTGTGAATAATAGACCATTTACTAATAAAACGAACAAAATGATAACAAATTTGTGTATACACAGAGTGTTTCACCAGCAGGGAATTCCTCTATAATTCGTAAACAGTGATAGATAGGAAAAAAGTTTTTATAAAGCGTTATAGGTCTACGGTTTTTCTATAACGTAAAATTATTTGGGGTTTGGGAAAAAATTGTTAAACCAGTTAAGTACTTCAAAGATGTTGATTAGATGTTGATGCTGCTTTTGTCAATGACCTTCTTACATCTGTCCAGATAAATGAGGCGCCGACCAATCTTGTTCGGTTGGGAAGATTTGATATTACGAATCAAATTCGTTACCGCCCAATAAGATTTACTCTTTCCTCTGAGGCTTCAGTTATAGCTGTTTTAAAAAATTATAAAAACGTCAAATCGCTTGATAAATTTTCCAACATAATGGTATCTCGCGATCGCACAACTATGCAAATTGAAATTCACAAAAACGCAAAGCAGAATATACAAGGTCGCTTGAAATAATGGTGAGATAAACCTAAAAATTAAATATGTTAATGAATCCCCAAGATAGTTTCGTCTTTAAACTAAGTATGTCCAACATTTTACGTGCTCACTATCCATTTATTATCAAAATACACGTGGTTATGCTCTAAAACTCATTCCTTTTTATACTGGCGTTTCGATTTACATATGACATAATAATAATCAGTGAAACTTAGCTTAACCACTCAGTTACAAATGCAGAGCTATTTCCAATCATTTTAATGTCATTAGATGTGATCGAGACTTTCATAATACTGGTCGTTCCAAGGGAGGTGGTGTGCTTATTGCTTTGGACTGAAAGATTAAGTTTAAGATTTGGATAATCATACCTAAACAATATTGTAACCCTAATTGATGTAGTTATTTGTGAATGTAACTTCAATAGCTTCGCTTTCGTAATTATAGCAGTCTTATATTCCGCCGATATTGATATTTCCAAATTTTGACTTGTTCATTGAAGCTTTTGAATTATTGTTATAAATAGGTCGATTCTCTTTAATGGTGATTTTAACTTACCTGATTTTCTTAATGCAGCTCGACATGTTCAAAAACTCGCACTTTTCTTAAATGTATGCAATTCTTTAAATTTGAAACAATTTAGTAATTTAAACTGTGACGTCGTAGTTGGATTTACTATTATCAAACTTTAATTGTGAAATTTCTGTCGAACATGAACCTCTTGCATTAATACCCGCTGATCCTATCACCCAGCTCTGTCTGCTTCTCTTTTCGTTTTCATAACACCGCCCCTCCCAAACTTTTCCAACTGTAATAATATACACTTAAATTTCCGCAGAGCTGATTTTGTTAAGCTGTATGACGATTTGTTAATATCGATTGTCTTTCTTGAAAACATCGCTGATTGTGAATTTTGCTCTCCTCAGTTTTTATGATACTATTTATAATGTTTGTAGTTCCTCAGTTCCGAGCAGCACTAAATCTAAATCTAAATATCCACCATGGTTCAACTCCTCCATCATTGCACACATTAAGACCAAGGATTATTATAGAAGGCGCTGGATTAAGACTAATTCTGAATTTTATCAGCGCGAGTTCAAAAGACTAAGATCTGTATGCAAAGCTGAAATATCATCTGCGTACCAAACGTACTTAAATAAAATTCAGACAGATATAACCTCCAATCCTCGAGATCGTTTAAATTATACATTTGAAAAAAGGATATACTAGAATTCCTGGTGACATGTTTTTGGCGATGAGTGCGTTAACCATCCGCAATTGATTGTTAATGCTTTTGCTGAGTTATTTCAAAATACTCCAACACACAATCCTCTCCCCTGTTGAAGTTGATGCATATAGTGGAATACGTCGTTTTCCCTTCAAATGTGACGGAGGAGGGTGATTAGAATTTTAGCAAAACTTCAAGATAAGTTTACCTCTGTGATGATATGCTCCTAGCTTCTTCCTTCGTGATATTAGATTTGTTATTTCTATCCCTTATGTATTATCATTATCTCTCCATCAGCACTTCCACTTTTCCCAACGTTTGGAAGAGGCTAAAGTCCTGCCTATCCCATAAAAAAGTGACCTATCAGTTATTAAAAATTACAGGCCATATCTCTTCTATCTAATTTTGCTAAAAGTGTTTGAGAACATCATTCTACTCTGTATTTTTAATAATATTAAACCCTTTTTATGTGCGTATCAACATGGATTTTATACCAGGTAGATCAACGGTTAGCTAATTTAGCAATATTTCTCAGTATATAAGTCAACATTTGATAATGGAGAACAGGTAGATGTAGTATATACAGACTTTTCTAGTGCGTTAACCATCCGCAATTGATTGTTAATGCTTTTGCTGAGTTATTTCAAAATACTCAAACACAATCCTCTCCCCCTGTTGAAGTTGATGCATATAGTGAGAATACGTCGTTTCCCTTCCAAATGTGACGGAGAGGAGGTGATTAGAATTTTAGCAAAACTTCAAGATAAGTTTACCTCTGGTGATGATATGCTTCCTAGCTTCTCCTTCGTGATATTAGATTTGTATTTCTCATCCCTTATGTATTATCATTAATCTCTTCATCAGCACTTCCACTTTTCCCAACGTTTGGAAGAGGCTAAGTTCTGCCTATCCATAAAAAAGGTGACCTATCAGTTATTAAAAATTACAGGCCCATATCTCTTCTATCTAATTTTGCTAAAGTGTTTGAGAACATCATCTACTCGTGTATTTTTAATAATATTAAACCCTTTTTATGTGCGTATCAACATGGATTTATACCAGGTAGATCAACGTTACTAATTTAGCAATATTTCTCAGTATATAAGTCAACATTGGATAATGGAGAACGAGTAGATGTAGTATTATACAGGTTTTCTATTGCTTTTGACACAATAGATCATGGTATTCTTCTGACAAAGCTGAGTGCATTTGGATTAAGTCCATCTTTTATTAGATTACTAAAAACTTACCTCTCCGATAGATCTAATTATGTCTTTTATAATGGTTTTCGTCAAATTTGTTTCTATCAACCTCAGGTGTTTCCACAGGGGTCAAATTTAGGTCCTTATTATTCATAATATATATTGATGATCTCCTAAAGACACTCTCCTTCCTGTACTAGCATACGCTGATGACTTAAAGATTTATTTCAACCGTTACTAGCCTTTTACTCAGCCCAACTTCAACTTAATATTTACACAGTTGTTCAATGTGCTTGAACAATAATTTGAATTTAAATGTAGTAAATGTCATGTTGTAAACTACTGTAGAAAAACTAAGCCTTTTGTAACCACCTATTATATACAAAATCAACCCATATCCAAAATCTGAAACCATCAAAGATCTTTGTGTTCTTTTGATAGTCGTCTCACTTTCAACCCGCATATTAATTACCTTATATCCACAACTTCAAGAAACTAGGTTTTATTATGCGTGTATCCAAATATTCACTAATGTTGATACCTTAAAATCCTGTATTACGCCTTTATTATTATTCCCTTGAATATTCTCTGTAGTGTGGTCGCCTTATTACATTTGTCAATCAATTATCCTTGAGCGCTTACAACGTCATTTTTTGAAATTTCTATCATTTAGATAGACTCTCTTATCCGCCCGAGGAGTTATTACCAATATTTGTTAGACCGTCATAATATTCAATCTCTATCCACTCGCAGAGAGTTCACAGTAGTAGATTTATGTGGAAGTTATTAATGGTTTGATCGACTGCCCTCAACTTCTTGGTGTGTAAATTTCATGTGCCTCGCTGCTCAGCTCGTTTTACAACTACGTTTCTCCGTTCCTATTCCGAAAACCAATTTACTTCGGCAATCACCACTCTACACGATGTGTAAAAACGCGGATAATTGTTATTTGACAGTTTTTTCCAGCCCATTTAATTACTTTTTTTACTGTTTATTTATAATTAGTTGTAATGAATTTTGCTTTTACTTTATTTTTTATACCTATTATTCAATTATTTTATTTTTGTATACTAACAATTTATGTTTATATATAATATATATATAATATATATATTATATATATTATACATGCATGCCTAAATATTTTATAATTTTGTCCTGTAATTGGTCTGTACTGTTGGACAATAAAAAACCTATTATTATTATTACCTATTATTAAATGGAGAGAATTGATTAAATCAAGGTAAGAATCATTCCAAATAATATCCTAAAGTACATAAATTCTAAAAGCTCCTTATTAAACCCACCTGACATATAGTCAATTCAGCACACCTGCACTAGATTCATAATTAAGCACTTCCGCGGTCGGAAAATTCACAGTTAATTGATTTCAAAATTTGTGGAAAGTCTAATGTCGGGAAGTCGAATTCAGTAAAAGAAAAAAAAATTACGTGAAAAGATTATGTAGGTAGAGATCATAAACTATTGAAATCGCTTAGTGCGAAGCGCTGTCCTAGTTAATTATTCGTGCACTTTGCAGACACCGTAAGTAAAACCTGACACTAGCTGTTAAAGCGATCCCTTTGTTTTGTACTAACCGCCGGCTTATCGGGAATAATTAGTAGTTACGATTCGCAATTGGTTCCGTTTGTATCGCGCTTGTATACAGAATTCTAATGTATTGCTATACCGGACCCGCCGTACGTTTTGATTTTGGTTCTAAATCCATGTGCTGACCCATGCGGCGGCATTCTACCGCTTACGTAGATGGCGCCACCGAATACCGATGTCGATGAGAATTTACGGTCTTGCATTCTTCGGCATTCACCGTTCGTTATTAGAGTAACATTTTTCTATTATTAAATTCTTGGCCGATCCCGACACACTTATTCCGACCGGCTGGATCGTTAATGAACTATGAACTTTAAATAAATCTCTGCTCGTAAATCGATACCTTCTCAAACAGAAAGCGGATCCATGCATTCCGAACAAGGGTATTGAATATACCTGTACCTTACGCAGAACAAAGGCTTTCTATCAACGGTCACTGCTACAACAGTTATCCTACTCCCCTTACATGGGAAAAGGTAAATTTCTCATGTAATATAAGAACACTTGACTACACTAATTGCTACATCTCTATGTTGAGAGAATTAGCTACAGTTAAGGTATTATGTGGTCAGTCCTCTAATACATAGGCAACACATATTACAGTTACGAAGTAGGGATATTACCCCTTCCCTTTCATGCTCGCCTAATCCTATGCAGGCTTAAAATTATTTTTATTTCCAAAATACACTTTTCCTACATTGGTTTATTACAGTCAGCAGTAGTAGATATATCGCTATGAAATCAGGGGTATAGAATATAATTTAGAGTCATTTTAAAACAGGTTAATTGAAAGTTGAAGTGCATACTCGGTTGCCTACTTTACAGGCAAATTTTGAATTTATTAAGAATGACTATAAAAATGAACCATCTTAAAATAGGTGCTAAGTATTGCCTTAATTGTAATGTAAATTTTATTTTCTATGTTAATTTAAGCTTACCTGCTATATTTTTATTATATTTTGCTCGGAGAGATTTTTCATTCTTCGTGATGTCTATTTGATAACTTTTGCTGTATCCCCTCAAACTAGAGAAAATAACGGTATCTTAATGTCGATTAGCGGTATCAATTCAAATTGAATGCTGGCTTCCCTGATAGCGATAACAATCGAAGGCTGATTACTGGTAAATTAGTTTAAATCCTTATTCTGCCTGTGACCACGAAAGACGACAGTTGATATTGAATTCCTATCACGATTTTTATGTCAAACTATGGAAAATATCAAATTTCCACGAAGTGTTTACCTATAGAAGTATCGATATTACTCCTGAATAATTTAAATCCTTACTTTTGCCTGTAAAATTGTCGAGAATTTCTTATAAAATTCCCTACGAAGAATCCCGGCCAGAATACCACTCCATGGTATTGACCGATACAGGAGCCCGTCGAACCGAAAGTCGAACCTGTATGTAATTCAAACTAATTGTTAAAGTAATACATAACTAAAGTACTCTTGGAGGATAAATACATATTCAAATGCATTTTTTGTTTTACCGGAGATACCATAAACTTTGCCTCAACGCATAGACCGTTCAGAATAATGAGAAGATGGATTATTTTACTTCTTATTAGTCATGACATTTTTCGAATAGAAATGCTATGCGAAAACGTTAAATGAATACCTGGAATATTTTAGGTTCTGAAACCGTTTCCCTAAATTGAGTTCTTCCATTCGGAACAGGCGTACACAATTACATGTATGTATGTGCTAGAATCGAGAGAATCAATAGAACTATTGTAGATTAAATCTTTTATTTAGTAAAAAAAACTGCATGTTTGGCTTTGAAATATACAATGTTTACAACCAAAGTATTCCTTTTTGTACAAAAATAATAATAATAATAATAATAATAATAATAATAATAATAATAATAATAATAAGTGACTTTATTGATCCCAATACTCCGAATACACATCTTTATACGTATATAAAACAGCTATTTAAAATTAAAACTATTTTTACAAAGATAAATACAAAAGTAAATATGTGGGTAATATCGGGTACAATCACTTGGCGAAGCCTAGTTAGAACAGTACTAGTAAATATTGTAGATAAGAACTGGGATAGTTCTTATCTACTTAGGCTTTTCTGGCCATATAACTAATATTTGTGCGTCCGCTTCCAAGACTCTGGGATTTGTTATAAGATCATGCCGCAACTTCACTAATCATACATGCAATCAAAAGTTATATTATGCTTTAGTTCAAAGTAAATTGGAATATGCTTCTTTGGTATGGTATCCTTACTACACCTACCAAATATTAGCCATTGAGAAAATACAGAAACGATTTTTGAAATATTTATCATTCAGAGTCTCAGGAACCTACCCAGAACGTGGCACAGACTATGGTACGCTGCTAGTGCAGCATGATTTTCAGTCACTGTCAGATAGACAAGATAGATACAGTGCCAAGTTTTTACATAATGTGTTAACGAATATTGTAGACTCACCATCTTTGCTTGCCTGTATTAATTTCCATGTTCCAATACAAAATACGCGATCGTGTGATGTGCTTAGAGCTCCAAGGGCTAGAACTAATGTGTTAGTGAAGGTCCCCAGTTATTCCACATGGTAAATAATTTCAATAAGCTGTACTCTGGTTAGCGATATCAATTAAGTTTACCTTTAGTTACTGCTAATGCTATTAACTTTTATATTACATAATAAATTGTCCACTTCTGTATTATATTGTTTCAAAATGTATATATAATGTTGATTCTTTTATGTACAAACTGTCAGTTTACTGGAAGTTGGTTAAAAGTAATTGTATTTTGCACTTATTTTGGCTATTCTGGGATTTATAGGTTATGTCTTTGTTTATATTTGTATGCAAACGTAGGTTGATTAGTGTGTTATTTACCAATGTATTCTTAGTATGCAACTTATGTTACGTTGGTGTATTTGAGAATTTATTTTTGCATTTCTTTATTTTTCAATTTATCATTATTTGTATTTTGCATGCATTCCGTTGGTAGCAGATAATTATATTTTCCTGTTTAATTGTGTGTCCACCATTTCGGTTTAATAAAGATTATTATTATTATTTTATATACTTATTCACAACTTCATACACGTTACGTACTCCTATGGATATTCTTAGTGATATTGATTTCATTAATGATGTAGGTCAGCAGGTGAGTTTACTCCCTCGCTTGATGGATACTTTAGCTTACAAACAGACAATAATTTCAACTTAATTCATTTAAATATTAGATCAATTAAATCTCATTTTGAGGAATTTCTTATATACATAAGTCACTGTTTAAAATAAGTTAGACGTGATTATACTCACAGAAATTAATATAACCCGAAGAGAAGATTGATCAGTTCTTGGTTTTTACAAATATTCCTTGTTTTACAATGTTCTATAAGTGTCGTAAATCAAAAAAGGGTGGTGGGGTCTTGGTGTTTGTTAAGTCGGACTATTCTACTGAACTCCTTAATTTCGAGTTAAATGGTGCGAAGTACTACCCTAAACATTGTGATGGGTGATATAAAAAGAACTCTGGTAGCGATTTACAGACCTCCTAATACAAATCCTACTGAGTTTATTATGGATTTGGACCGTAGATTGGCACATTTAATTGTAATAATATGGTGTTTGTGGAGACGTGAATATAGATCTGCAAATTGATTCCCGGGTTAACTCAACTGTATGAAAATACTCTAGCATCGCATGGACTTATTAAAATGAATTTTTACCTACTCGGGAGGAATTCCGTGAGTCCGTATTAATAGTTCATGTGTCGATCATGTGTTTGCGGGGGTCCTCGCGATTTGATGCAGGGCGGTGTCATACCTATAAAAATTTCGGACCACTACTACTGTGTTCTCATCGCGCTGTTTGAAAGGGTTGATGTGTGCGCGTCAAGTGCCGCCCCAAAGATTGGATCATCGTGTTTTCGGCCTATCCTGGTTGAGCAAATGCAGAAAATTTCCTTGTGTATCAACGATGTTGATTGTTTATATAATAATATTCGTGATATTTTGCTAAAGCAAGGGATGCGCGGTTACTACCATTAATCCAGTATCATGTCAAAGAAAAATCCAAGAAAACCATGGATCACCAATAGCATCCTGATGAAAATGAATAGAGAGATAATGTTTTAGAAACTGGAAACATTGCCGGGGAAATACTCTTGTTAAAAATCTCTTACGGAAGAAGTACAACTCATTGCGAAATCAGGTTACGGGATCTATTTTCCGTGCTAAAAAACTCTACTATGATAAAATATTTAATGAATGTAAGGGAAATATGAAAGAAACCTGGAAAAATAAATTATGCACTTAATAGAGGAAATAAAAACAACAACAATACATGTTGACTAAAAATTTTTAAACTCCCTGAAACAGACATCGCTAATGGATTCCGTAGGTCTTTTGATGATATAATGGGTTCAACTGCGCATTTATGTAGCCTTGTTACATTTGAGAGTGAAGTGCCTCCTCAACCACAATCGATGGTACTCCTACAAGCTACAGTTGAAGACTTACGCGTTATTGTCAGTAAGATGAATAAAAACAAGGGACCTGGAGTAGATGATATTGACTTCCAAATGTTATTAAATTATTGAACTGTTTTTGAGGAAACCGATTTTAAAACTACTAAACCTATCACTAACTCAGAAAAATTGCCATCCAGTTTGAAAATATCGCTTGTGAGACCTGTATACAAGAAGGGGAAAAAGATGTTTCAATAACTACCGACCGATCTCGATACTACCCACCATTAGAGAAGATAATTGAGAAGTATGTATCGGATAGGCTTTTGAATTATTTGAAAAATTCAACATACTTGATCGTTATCAATATGCTTTCAACCCTAAAAGGCACAAGTGACCTTTTGGAAGACTTGTGGATCTTATAAATGCTGGATTGATGTGGGATTGTACGCCGCATGTATTTCGGTTGACTTTTCTAAAGCCTTCGATTGCCTAGATCACCATAAATTGTTACAAATATTGTATAGTGTTGGAGTACGTGGGTCTCCACTACGATGTTTGAGAATTACCTGAAAGACAGGCGCTTTATAGTTAAAGTGGGTTAAAAGTTTAAGTTCTGCATGTGATGTGCGTATGGGTGTTCCGCAGGGCAGCATATTGGCCCTATTTTATACCTGCTCTATGTAAAACGATATTAGACAATGTTTGGAAATCTAAATATATGTTATTTGCAGATGATACTTTAATTATCTCACAACATAAAGATCTTGGAAATTGCCATATCAAACTTAAACCAAGACTTTTATCGTTTCAACGATGGTGCCATGACAAGTCGCTAGTAATAAATAAAGACAAAACAAAATTAATGATAATATCATCGCCTCATGTGCCCCGAATATGTGTTAGTGGAGTGACTTACCATAATGTTGACTGTTTGCATAAAAGGAATCTGGATGCTTGCGAGTGTGAGAACTACCTAACCAGAACAGATGTCCATACTTACCTTGGAGTTGTAGTCGATGATAAATCTTGTGGAGAAATCATACTTTACATGTTGTCAAGAGACTAAGAGTAATTGCCTGCCAATTTTACTATATATCTAATTTCTTACCACAAGGGACACTATATATAATATATTCAGCGCTTGTAGAGTCCATAATAAGATATGGAATTTTGGCGTGGGTTTCTGCGTCCCGCGGGGTATATTCATCTCATACAGGATCTACAAAACAGAATCCTTAAATATATTTACAAGACTAGAAATATTGAAGAATTTATAGGGAGAACGGCATACTATCAGTCCCGCAAAATATTTATCTATAACACAGTTGTCAGGCATTATTTTGACACGGACCGGCGGATCCCGTTAGGCCACTTCTACGGGACTCGACAGACCACAACCGGATTGTGCCGAATACCGATTTCAATTAATAAATATGGAGATAGAACATTAAGGAAGCTAATTCCCACTTTTTTTAACTTATTACCTGAAGAACTAAAAGCTATTCAATCATTTAATGTTTTAAAAAGTGAGTTAAAAAAATGGTTAATTTTTCATTTAGACATTTCATTTTCAAGAATTCATTAATTATGTTGTTTCTTTTTGTTAGCAAGTTTACGTAGATTATCAAACTCCGTATGCATATATTACTGTATATTTAACCCATATGTAAGAAAACATCGCTGCTTTGTTTTTCCTAATATGTACGATCCCTATATCCTACAATCATATGTTTAAGTTCAATGTCTGGTTGTTTACATTGTTTTTCTATTCAGTTCTTCATTCTTGCGGTATTGTGCTTTAATACTAAAATTTAAACTGTCATTTAATTAGACTGTATAAATTAGCTAATTTTTTTGTTAAATAACTTTTATTTATTATTGTAGTTATATATACATATTATGTTATTCTATTTAATCTCCAAATCTACTATCTTTTGATACACCCGTGGAACATATGTTGCTATGGAAAGAAAGATCGATGTTTGATTTCAGTCGTGTATTTTTGTGCCCATATTATAAATTTTTATATACTTAGCGCATATGAAGGAAAGCGTCGATCTTGATTTTCGAATTTTCGAATTATATATTATCTTTTTTAGAAGAATTCTATGTATTATTATCACTTGGTATTTGATTTCTGTATAGCCTGGATGTATATTAATTTTAATTTTTATTTTTGGGTTTCGCTCAATAACATATAAATCCATGACAAGACTTATGTCTTAGTGGAATAACCTTTTGTTTAAATTATCGTCATAACTTGTGGCCTATTATCTTGTTTTATTTACTTATTTATATATTAATGATAATGGACGTTAGTGAAGAATGACTTATTGTCATATTTTATGTACATTGTAATTGTATTTGATTTATATTCTGATTTGTTCTGCTGAACGGCTACTGTTTTGCCGGTTTCTGATGGACCACTTGTCCGGATCGCTTGCGCCGGCTACGTCCTATAAAAAAAAAAAAAAAAAAAAAAAAAAAAAAATTATTTATTATATTATTATTAATATTATTATTATTATTATTATTATATTATTATTATTATTATTATTATTATTATTATTATATTATTATTATTATTATTATTATTATGTAAATGTTCTAATACTTAATACAATTTGTTTATTATTGATATTGAAGTTATACAATAATAACATTTATTAATTTATATTGCTATTAATAGTTTAGTTTGGACCTAATAACAAAATCTGATTTTTGGGAAAACGCTTAAAACTAATAGGTATTTGTTATGACAATTTTCAAACAGAAGTTGTGAATGTTTTAATTTCAATGTGAAATACAACAAATAATGCCAAAAATCTAAATCAATTGTAATTTGAAGATAATTGAGATTTTACATCTTCAAAATAAGCATCTTAATATACAAAAAAAAACAAAGATCCCTCCGTTTATTTAGCAACTATTAATAGTAATAATTCTGCCAAAAATATGGCTAAAAACTTTTTTTTTTCATCATAATTTTTAATATTTTTCAGGATAAATGGACAATGTTTTAATTAATGTTTTCTTTTTGATTAGGAGATTTTATTAACATCAATAAATATCTGGTACGAATTTTAATGACTAATGTATTCGGAAATAATTGTAGAGTATAAATAGTCAGTAAACATTATAAAAGTAAGAAATTTAACGGTTAACGTATTAAATTGACTTAAAGTAAATAAAATACAACCTTACAGCAGTAAAAATTTAGAAAAATAGTGCCATTATGATAGACTTTGAACCTGTTACCTCTTGTTGATAAGAGTCCCCTAGTAAAAGGGCGGAAAAAAACCGTGGGCACGCTCCTGATTGAATGAAACAAAAGGCTCACAAAAGAACTTAAAAAAAGGAAGATACAAACTAAAACGACTCTAAAAGAATTCTAATAGATGACTATTAAATCAAATTCCCAAAATTTTTCTTTTATTTGGCATTATAAAAGAAAAAATGGACAGAATGAGTGTACTAAGTGGTTAGTTCGACCAAAAGCCAATAGATGAAACTACTGGTGATTGAGATAAAATGAATTACAAAAAATAAAAAGAATTTCGGCTTTGTGTTAGAAATAAAAAATGGTTCGTAACAACATTCGATTTAAATTCCTGCGCAATTATTTTATTGTTGGTTTAGGTATATCTCTTAAAGGAAAGTTGTAAAATTTAAAAATTGATTCCCGTTTTTCTAATATTCCTCGAACAAGAGAATTTAAAGTAATACCTGGAAATCAATGATCGATATTGCTACCACCAACAAAGCAAACAAAACCGAAAATAGGATTTCTATTTCGTAAACGCGACTTATGTAGATTACGATGAAAATTGCACTCGAAGCCGAACAAAAAAGGAATAAGAAACGAAAAGTCGAGCATCCCTGATTAAATTTCCATTCTTGCGGAATATAAAGCGAACCAGACCAAACACTGCCTGCTATCTCTGCGCGAGGTCGGAACCTCAGCCGCGTCGTCGTATGTTGGAAATTTTTTGATCAAATAGATAAACAAAGCGGTCAGATAAAAGGGGCTGCGCCCTTTTGATATTCATGAATATCAATCTCACCCCCAGATTTACTTTTGAAATATTAAAGGACCGACAGCCTCAACGTTCCTCGTGGATGTTTCTCAGCTGCCAGGAGGAAAAAAAAATGGCTGAATCATTTATTGCAAAATCTTCGTCGCAACTATGTCGTCGGTTTTCATCTCCACCGTACCGACAAAGGGGTCTAACAGACAGATATTGCCGTCGCGATAAAAGAATATATGTATGAATGTACGTAAACTTAAGAATACAGCAGGCGAGACATTTTATGTAAATTAGGTCTTTGAAATATTGCGAACCAAGCAAACAATGATGTTTACCTAGTTAAAGCTAGAGAGATAGCAATATTCCCTGCTTAGTTCCCAGTATGAAACGTTAGCACTAGAATGTAAATGGAATGATAAAAGAACAAACAATTTATTTTACTGAATTTATTTCAAAAATCGTACAAATACTAAAATAAGAAATTTAATTAAACTAAACCTGTATTTTTTATATTCTCACACAGTTTGGTGGTTATACAGACAAGCGAATTTTATAAATTTATGGGAAGGCAAGTGTTGATAAGATAAATTTCACAAAATATTTTATAAAGGTCAACTTTTTTTTTTGTTGTGGAAACCGTTCGGGAGCTAATGCACAATCAATTTAACACTATAATACACCACTGATCACAAAAAAAGTTGGCACTAAACGACAGAACTACATAGAAATATTCCAAGTAATAATAGTTATTTTGTGTAATAACCGCACATAATGTAAGTTTCACTGATTAGTTTTCCTAGTTTTTATATCGATTTTGGTTAAGAAATAGGCAAAAACACATAATACATATCGTTATCGAAACTGGATCATTATGAAACGTAACCCCTCAGAACCTATTATTAGTTATTATTGTTACTTTTTACAAACACCGTTTTATAATTGATAGAAAAAGCCAGTTTATACTTTTCCGTTCGAGAAACTATACTTTTTCATTTATCAATCAATTATTTATATTAGTAGATAAATATTAGTTACGAAAATATATACAATACGTAGGTGTATATATATATAAAGCTATTCACATACGTACTGCTGTGGTTTATACAACCCAATTATCGTTGATGAGTGTATTTTAAGTGGCATATTTTGCTTGTTGTAGATTGTTTGAACAGCTGATTTTCAATTTACGGGAATTTTCACAATTTTGTTTTGTTTTGAATAAGTTTAGTTTAAGAGTTTATTGTATGATTTTTAATTATATAGTGTTAAGATTTTTTTTTAATTAATCCAGACATTCAAATGTCTATTGTTTGCTTGTGCTGATTTAATGCGTATTCTATTTAATATTATCGTTGAAATGTTATACGTCTGCGTTGCACGAATTTTGAGAGATTTTTGTAGGAAAAACAATTGTAGGATTTTGTTAAGGACTTCCTTGTTCGACTATTGACGTGAGTAGACGTATTTTTAAATATTTGTTGCCATTTTGTAATTAATTTTATTCTTCTTTAATTATAGTCAACCAAGGGATTTTATTGTAATAATTGTTAATGTATTAAAGTGTGCACTTTATAGATATAAGATCAATTATTACTTTTTTGTTTAGGAAGATTTATTTTAGTTTTTTTCTCGTTTATTTGTAAAGAGTTAATTTTTCTGTTAATCTATTTTGCTGTATCATTTTTATTTTTCAATTACCTCGTTTGGGTGAGTGGAAGCATTGTTATTTTTTTTAGCTTTTTTATTTTTTGTAAATTTCTTGCATTTGTCCACGCTTAGATTATTTTAATTTGTGAAACCACGCGGATAGAAGTGCTAAGATATTGAATAGCCTTCCTGAACAAATAAAACTTTTGCTTTGCAAACATTGACAGATATTTTTGCATTGCAAAGTTACAGTTACAAAAATTGAATTCAAATTATTTATTATCTTATGTAATAAAAAACAAAACATTTTGTGAGAAAATATATTTTATTTTTTTATGTTTATTTGTTTTATATAATAGTAATAATAATAATAATAATAATACGTATATTTGTCCAACAGAACATGCCAATAACAGGACAAAATAATATAATAAATATTATATATAGTGCTATAGCAACTTAAACTAAACCTAAATTATTTTAGTAAATATAAAAAAAAATACGAGTTGTTCAGAAACATTAAATAAACAAATTTTGAGACAATATATTGCCGTTAATTGCCATGTGTGTAAGTGGTGCTCGCCTGAATATATTGGACTTTGCAAAAGGTATCTTAACGACATCAAAACAACGAGTATTATGCGTAGGTAAGACAAAATTAGTCTGCGAAAGCACAGCAGGGCAATCAACATCATTACAAATCAACCGTTCCAAAAAACGAACACTAGCACTTGTCCTTCTGTTCTCCAAAGAAAATAAACTATTAAGTAGATCAGTATAATCCACTCCACGTGGTGGATAAACACGATCAATTTTAAATGATAAATATTTAAGGAATCTCCTTTGGATTTTTTCAATTGCCAATTTCTGAACGGTGTAGTGTGAATACCAGACCAGAGAGGCATATTCAAGTCATAATCGTGTCTTCCCAATTTCAAATAGTTGCTTCCTATAGACCTAAAGATATACAAATGCGTCCACTATAGAAAATTATTAATATATCTACATAATACCTCCATTATTGTTAATTTTTATATTCGATCTTGACCTTTTTCTTAGAAATTTCGTATTACTAATAATTAATTTTTACTGTGGTGTTATATCTTACAGGTGGTTACAGCATCAATTTCTACCACCATAGAAATTATGGAAATACGTAATGGATTTATGAAAAAAATGTAACTTGAAAGTTTGTACAGAATAAACAAACTTGTGAATTGACTTGTAGGACGCTATAGATTTGCACGGAATCTCACATAATCTATATAAATATATATTATGCAATACAGAAACTTATAGAAACCTGTATACAATATTTATCTTTAGTTGTATTTATAACCACCCACTTTATGGATTTTTTGTAAGGTATAGATTTATAAATTTATGAATATGCAGCTTTTTACTGAGAGTATCATCATAAAACAAGTTTGTAAATTTTGTAATGATGCTACAACTTCAAAACAAAGGACGAGGGGTTAATAAGATATGGGTTTGTTTCAAATATTTTTATTAGTACAATTGGGTGCAATCTTAATGCGCAGTTTCTTTCACACAACTTCCTACAGTTGCCCAAGACAAAGGTGGCTTTTTTTTTGTTGTTCTTAGAACACGTGGATTCCATGTAAGCTATTGATCTACTCTATATTATCCACATCGCTTCCATGACATATGCAACCCATTATTCTCTTAGTACTGGTGATTGTGAGAGTTCTTCTTTTGAACATAAAAGGCTATGCTTTCTCCACATTAGTTGCTAATAGTTGCTCTTTTTTACACCTACTGTGATACTACCTAGAGAAATTATTTGAAAAAAATTTGGAATATTGTCGACCAGATAGGAAAATGAGTAAAATATATGAGAATGTAATAAGGTAATCTTACAATCTTCATTGGAATTAAATCTTTAATTTAGCTTTGTTACAATAATTTCTCATTCTGAGTTTTAACTTTCTAAATTCCTGAAAAAAAAGCTTCTTTAATGCCTTAAATTCCATTTATCCAAGTTTTCAAGGCGAATAAACGCAATCTTCCCCGGAGAAAACTAATAAAGCTTTTGCGGTGATAACTACAGTCAAGAACAGCACCCATTTGCAAAAGATACCTGTCTTGATTTGCTGCAACGAAAGTCCCAGCTTCTGCGAGCGACATCAACTTATAACCTGCTGCTAAAAGGCAACAATATCCAGCTTTCGCAGTAAGTATTTGAGGATAGATCCTATCTCCGTGATTTCATCATCACGCTTCACGAACACTCAACTTAATTTGATAATGTTACATCTAAAAGGCTTTGCGGGAGAGAACACGAGAGGAAACCAGAAAAGATGCGACCGTTCAGATAATGCCCTTTCGTTCAAACTACCGCTTACACACCGTCGCGACCGCTAAACCGCACCACACCGTCATCGGCCGCTGAATAAATATGTGTTTCCTCTGTGTCCGCCGATTTTGGCTTTCCACTTGGTAACTGGATATTTGTTTTTGACGCGTGAATGCTACTTTTACACAATTATGGCTTTGTTAATTTTGCTTGCTCGTATTTACTCGTCACATCATGATGCTGCCCTAACAGCCAGAAATATTACATAGATATTTTTAAAAATATATTTTATAAATATTTTTCGTGAGAGGTTTTTGAATATATTTTTCATATTTTTTTCTAAATATAGATAAAATATTCAATTAAAATATTTATTCCATATTTTAAAATTAATGTAAGCGCAATATTTTTTCTAAAATATTTGTAAAATATTATTTATATGAAAATTGAGATTTTTTATGCAATCTACTTAATTTGTCAAAATGAACTCAAAATTGTTCTTGGTTATTTAGAATGTATAACGTCGATAATGAAAAGTTGAAACATACGTAGAGTTGTCTAAAAGACAAGAACTTGTTTTTTCACACTCACCATACAAGTTAATAATCAATAATTCTGGCATCTTTTAGGGCATACTGAAGGTTTATCAAATTAATCACTATTTTTTAATTGAATTGTTCTAAATAAAAAAACAAACGTATTTATTATCATTTTATTTTGAATAAGTCAATAAAAATGAAAAATACTCATTTTTAAGTCTAGCCTTGACTGGTGCCAGGTACAACCCTATGGCTTTTTTCATATCTTAGGTAGTGGCGCTCTCATGGCGTTTCCTTGTGGCCTCTAAAACAATGCCAATTGTATTAGATCATACCATGAATAAAACATCGTACAATATTATCAACACCTACTAATACATTTGGAGCATTTACAATAATTGGAGTGGTGCTACATTCTAATACTTACGATACTTATTTTTACTGTATTTCATAATATTTGAAAACATTCTACGTACAAACAATAAAACAACACAACGTATTCTAACCTCTATTTGAGGTTATGACGCTTATCTACCGAGATGAATCTCTTAAGCAAATCAACTAGCAATTTATCTGGTAGATGCAGTACATATATGATGCATAAAATTCCTACAATTATATTATTAAACGATTTCTGTACATAGCGATATTGAGCATTCCAATTATCTTATAAATACCATGACATGTTCAAAGTTTTGCTTACCTCGTAGTCACCACAAAACTAAAAACACCCCCGCAACAATTAATTACACAGTTAACCCTAATCTGCCCTAATCGTATACTATTATAAACTATAACATGTAACGGACAAACGAATGAAAACGTTGATGATACGCACGTGCGCGTATGCATTCTATGTACCTAATCCATAGACGCATAAACAATACTAAATCATATGACAGCGGCACAGTAATGAATAGAGGTGTTGTGTTGACGTTCGCAACTTACAAATATTACAAATAATATAATACAAAACGCAGATACATTAATAGAAAAGTTACAGCGCTCAATTTAGATACTAATTAAATCATATTAGATATATATTATCTAATTTAATCTTTAAACTATCATTTTAAATAGGTACATACCTACTTAATATCTATGCATATTTTACCCATTTTATATTATTCGTCCTACGCTCCAAATGTACAAAAGCAAAAATTCAATCTTTTTTTATATGAAATAAATATTTACAGAAATACAAAGCAAAATATTCTTGCAGAGTTATGAAAAATATATTGAGAAAACATTTGCAATAAAATATTATTAATGCTACATAACATATATATTTTTTAAATGTTTTCCTAATATATTTTCTATAATATATTTTATGCATATTATATTAATATAACTAATATTCAAGTAAAAAATAATATTTTTTAAATATTTATAAAATATGAAATAAATATAATTGGTCACTGGGGTGTTTAGAAATTGCTATAGATTATAATGTAGGAAACGATTTTATTGTGTAGCTCCACACATTCTCACTGTTTTACATAAATGTATATTCGGTAGCAGCTTTTGTATATTTTGCAAAGCTATTTTAATTCTCACAACTAAATATTTTATGACATAGGCTACGTTTTTATCTCTCGTATTAGACTTCTATTCGAAGGGCGTCTCTGGTAATGGAGGTCCGAAATCTTCATAAAATAATTCGGCGTACCTTAAATACTGATGAATTCCCTTCTTGCCGTAATCTTCATATATGCTATGTAACCGTTATGAATGGAATAATTGCCTTCCACAAAGAAATCGAGTGATGATGGGGACATAGTTAGAGTGACATAAAGGTGATATGTTTACATACTAGAAACTTCCCTAAATCCCGAACTTTAACGATTTCCTATGAACACTTTCTTTCAAAAAAAAGGTTAAAAGAATCACACACTCAATTGGTCCAAACTGCTGCTAAACCCGAACCATATTTCCAGAAAGATGTTAGCACCCTATATATGCACTTATTACCAGGCCACGCTTAATGCTTTCAAAGCAATTTGCTTTGGGTCCAAGTTAATTAACGTAGGGAGACTGGCTATGACAAGCAGGGTTACTTTAGTTTTGGTACTAGAGGCTTCCAATATCAAAGGTAACCAGATAGGCGATAAATTGGCCAAAGAAGAGGTGACCACCAATGCTGTAGACCAGAATCTGCTCTGAGCGTTTGCAAAACCCCAATCAAAGTTGAATGAGAGCACAGGAAATCGCTTTCTTTCTTGAAAAAAAACTTACAGTTATTCGGAAGCAGGAGAGCTAGCCAACCCTATCCTAAATATCAATATAAATTTAGTTGAACTCAGTAAGCTGGAACTAAGATTACTTACTGGGCCTATCTCAAGAAAACTGACAACGTCGAAACTGACATGAGTTGGCTTTGCGGTATACATACCCTGTTACTGCTCCTGGCATTGCAACGGCCGCTACACTATGGTAAGAAGTAATGAATGACTTCCGAAATGATGAAGATGATTTGCGTTAGGCCTCTTTCAGACAAGGCGATTAGTTGATTTCACTAGGTGAACGACGGTTTTTCAAGGAGCATAGTGATGTAGCAAATGATAGGGAACCGCTTGAACCCTTTTACTCGGACTCCGTGTGAAAGGGTTCGAGCAGTTCCCAATCATTTGCTATATCAGCATGCTCCTTGACAATCGTTCGTTCAACTGGTGGAACTAACTAATCGCCTCGTCTGAAAGAGGCCTTAAGCTCCGAAGTTAACTAAGGCATTCATAATAGATATGATAAAATCATCTAAGGTATTCGCAATAGATCTAATTGATCGCCATGACCAAGGGTTCGATGTTTCAGCCCTGCTAATGCAATGCACACAAATTGCATCGTCAGCAAGAATGGGAATATTTAGTGATCTGATAGTCAGACTTAAGCTTCTGTGACTACATTTCATGGGGTAAATGAAATGGCCAATTTTGCAGATTTTCCCAGAAACAACCCAGTAGTTGGAAGTAAGATTGAAGAAGTTTGGGCAATAACATAAAGTGTCATTAAACATTTTCGTACTAAAAGAATGTATACCCAATTGTCGCCATCTTCTCGAAGTATTATATCCAAAAAGTTTCTTTTGCTTGTCCATTATGTCCATTGATTTTAATTTGTGTTCTCAGCATCTCTTCTAGTAAATGAAGCTAGTAAAAAAAGGTGTATCAATACACTGTAAAACATTACAGTAATGTATAAACAACAAATCATGTTTTTTACTGCAATAAAACATTGTTTTACTTCTTTTTTTCTAGGATATCCAACACACGAAAAAGATATTTCAGTAAAATTTATGGTGTTTTCATATAAATTTGAGATGTGACAAAAATTGAAAGAAAAAGTACGTGAAAGGACGTACTATTTTGTATTTGCAATTTCACTTAAGAATGGAAACCTAAATTTTCGAGTAAAACATTATCTTCAGAACCATCGAACTCACACGCCGCAATATTGGTTATTGGGTTATTTTATGTCGCTGCGCAGGTAATTCCATTCGTTTGTTGAGTTGATAATTGGCTGGATCATATTACGTTATGATATAATAGTTGCAGTGATCACAATCGCAAGTTATTAACTTGGTGTATTGATGCTTTTTTTATCAGTGTGATTTATGAACTGCTATAAAGTAGATAAGTTGTTTTACAAATATATGTTTCAATATCTTTTTTACGTCTAGTTAATACATACATCAAATATTTCCCCTTCTACATCTACATAATATTTTGAAGAGTATTCTAGGTGTAAGCTTATTTAGTGTCCACAAATACTGTGGTTTTACTACCTCTGCTCTGTATCTGACTTTTATAGCAGCTATGAGCTATTAGTCAATACCTTCTTGTTCCTTATAAAGTCCTTTATTATAAGGATACTGAATCATGCATGTCTTGTTGACATATACAATTAATTTAATTACATAAAAAGGTTTACCTTGCTTGGTTTACTGCGCTTAATTCATAAAAAAGAAATGTTCTCCAGAAAAAAACGAATTCTTCTCCAAGAATCATAATTCCTCGTAGTTTAATTCATTTGCGATGTAGGCTGTTTTGTTTTATTATTGAAATTTATGGAAAAAAAATCATCAGAGTCTATTAACCTAGTTATTTCGCATAAAGTTTGAGAGTAATAAGATTAGCACTTCCAAGTTCTGACACGAATAACTGACGAGACTCCAATATAGAACTAAAATCTAAACATAAGTTGTCTAGCACGCCAACGCTTGTAATAAACCTAAAATATTAATTTTAGTGTTTGCGCGTCAAGTTTTTGGTTTTACTGCTTACCCCTTTGTTTAATTAAGATTTAAACTTTAATCTTCTATCCACTGTTATCTATGCTCGCTAAGATAAAAAGACAGACCCTTTTTTTTCTGATATTAATGAATATTATACGTGGATCATTTCTTTTTCATTGAGAACCTAATCAGGTTTATCACTTCAACCTTCATCTCCATGGGAAAATTTCTTGTATAGAATGAAACGAATGAATTTAGAAACAGCAGCCCTAAGGAAGCGTGTTAGTTTATTTAAGTTGTGCGCTTTTTAACGGCTCAAATTTGTACCACAGATCGCTGTTATAATCTCATACACGTCGGAGATGAGAGAGCGTCACATAAACCCTCTTTGTTGCTAAATTTACTGTTAGAGTGCGCACGTAACTTCCCGATATTGGTATATACATCAAAACACATCGTCCGACATAAACTGAAATCTATGTATCCACTAAGGGCCTTCAGTTTGTGACCTATCGCAACAGCAATGCATCCACGCCACCATAAATTCCTATATTGCTGGTCGTAAATTATATTTTATGAAAAATTTCCTAACGCTGTACTGCTCGCGGATTAAATAATGTATGCCGTATTTATGTTGCACCTCAAAACGAACGCTGCCTTTTATGTCTGCAATTTTTTTAAGCGTAATGGTAAGACATTACTACACCGAGTGTAACTCTATCACAAAATATGCTATAAAAGTTGCGTCTATCGGGATTGATATAAGCAGGTTGTATTCAAGTTTAGAGAAGAATATTTTCTCTCTAAAATGGTGAAATAAAGACCTACGTAATCAACTAAACTCATAAAGAATGTATAACTTGGACGTAAACTTTGAATTTTGCTTGAGGCAGTGTTAATTTTAAATTATGTTATGGCCTCATGTTTCTAAAGAACCTCTTTAATTTACATTTTTCTCTTTTATTTTTCAGGTAAGTCGAGAGGATCTCCAAAGAAACGTCTCTTATATTCAATCGCATGGATAGAAACTGCGTTATATTGCAGGTATTTTTTTCTTGGCGACTATCTTTAAACCGATCGTATTTTTATAACTTCAAAGTAACATATCTACAAAAGTGAAAGTTTTAATTTTACAAAAATATGTAGATGACTTCTTATTTTTTCTACCTTCTACCCTATTCTACCTGATATACAGGTATTGAATGCGCGTTCCTATATAAAATCAGCTACACGTTGTTAAATTGTACTGATCATAAGAGAATTGTACGGCCCACTTCCTCCCTTCCCAACGTTGAGCCACACTTGGCTCGGCATTCCCAAGCCCGCCCTCATGGAGTAAACATTTCAGAGTTGCTACTTGGAACACTTTTAACTTACACGCTAAAATGCATATTTTCTTAATATTTAAATATGCAGAACTAAGTGCTACTTATTGTTTTCCATAGTAGCGATTGTGCAATAAACATGCCAATGTAGGAACAACAAAATACAAGGATTTGCAACGTTCTAAAATAAAATATTAAAAAGGAATCTTATAATATCAATTAAAAATGTACTTTTAAATGTTAAAGCGAATACAGGTGCTTATAAGAAACTTAAAATTAACTAAAACTTATTTTAATTTAGCGAATTCCCAAACAAATCGCTTCTTTTTTCCTGGCAATACCGCATAATCTAGCCCTCTTGTATGTAAGTACAAACGAAACTGTTTCAGTAGTTATACTTACTGGCGTCAGCATGAATATTTTTTTGTTTTGGCGTAGGTCATTAAGGGTGTTCATAAAGTCATAAAAGAATAACAGCATCAAATCGGGTGGTCCAGGACGTCATGCTATTGTAGTTCTCGTTCATTACAAAAAGCTTTTTGCAAACACAATTGTGCCTTTGCAGTACAAGCAGCAGAATTGTTTGTCATTACATTTTGACAATTGGTGACACAACACGTGGAATCACATTTACGTATACATAATATTGAAGACTGTTACAGTTGAGATTAGGTTCTTTTGAAAAGCAGATATAAAACGGCCAATTTACTACAGTTAATTATTTTTATTTATTCGCATGTATAAATTAACATTGTAGCGAAAAAAAAATAAAAATAAAGAATTAAGAAAGAAAAGAAAAACAAAATGCAATAGCCAAAAAGATTAAAAATATTTTAAATGAAAAAGAAATAAATAAAAGGCCGAGGTGAGAAGAGACAGCTGATAACAGCGGAGACTACATTCCTCAATGCTGCTCAGATTAGTACTGAACGCTTAGTACTGAAAGCTTGGGTGTGGTTTCCCATCCTCACTGCAATGCGTTTGGCAACTAAGATGAGTTTTTATACATAGGTTTATTCCCCGATTATAAATGTTTACTGGCTGAATGTGTATAGACTTACGCATAGTCAAGCACTGATAAGTAAATCTAACCATGCTGTCCCCAAAAGACTATTAGATGCACTTAAGCGGGCACCCTTTATGCGTATGCCAAGTCATCCGTGGTTTAGAAATTCAAGCTAGAGTGAAAGTATCAGGTTATAATTGCAGACAAGAAGGACTGGGAGAAAGACAATCCAGTGAGAGCGGACTCTAACTAATATAGAGACAGCTTTAAATCTGATTATGACATAGGAGCTGGAATATATAGAGAGAAACCTAAAGAGGTCCTGAAAGCTAAACTTCAGCAAGGACACGACGGATTCTGGGCCGAGGTTGCTGCAATTCTTCACTGTATCAGAGGAATAGAAAGACTCGCTGAACATTTAAAAGCGATCATTTCCGCAAGTATTGACCCTAAGGTAGTTTAGAACAACGTAAGTCCTTAAAATGAGGTAAGCACCCAACGAAGATTAACATTGGCATGGGCTCTAGCCATTAGGGCATGAAAATTAGGCAATGGACGATTTGTCTAAGTAAGATTCGTCAAGGCCATTCGCCGAAGCTGTTCCTTTCTTCGGCATTACCAAATTGCAAATTAATGAATGGATACATAACGAGTCTAGCAAGTGGTGGCAAAGGTCGCCAGGATAGAGATGGGCAAAAGAACTCCTAAAGGAACAGAAATTTAAATTTACTAAAGATCTGTTGAGTAAACACTAGAAGATTGTCAAAATGATAGTAGGTCTGCTGACTGGTCACTGTAGACTAAATAAGGCAAATGATTTAGAAAGCGCCTTCTATGACAAAAGGGATCTGAATAGATCTGACAAGGTCGTGATGAAACAGGTTTATATGGTCATCCTTACACACTAAAAATTTTTTTGGTAAAATTCCTGTGCGATTTTGTGCCCCTAAAACCGTACAGGAATTTTTCCTTTGGAAATAATATTTCTAACTATAAGTAATTTTTCAAAGGTTTTTCTTCGTGTAACCTAGAATATTCATAGTAAAACTTTCGAAATATGGATAGCTTTTCATGTAGTCTGGAATATTCACAAGTAAAATTTCTAGTAGTGATAATTTCCATAGAAGTTTTACTTGTTTAAAAATAAAATTACAAAGAAAAATTCAGTATTTCTAATTTTTTTCCTAACAAAAAAAATATCGTCGATGAAAATGAATGAAAATGTCCCTGGTAAAATATATTTCATTCTAATTTAATGCATAAAAGACAAACAAAATATGAAAATTTTTAATGCTTACCCAAAACCACTGCTCGTCAGTTATCCGTTGTCTCTCCACATATATAATTATTATTAATTTGCAAAAAATCAATGGCCACCGTATTCAATCTGGCAACTGTCGTGATAACAATTAATAAGAAATATTTACCTAGTAAGTAATAGATAAATATTTTATAACTATGTCTGCCATGTAGAAAGCTTATATCGAGTATGAAAAGTTAGTGCAGTGAAATAGGAGAAGCGCCATCTTCCCGGCAATTTCTGTATTTGTATAATATGTTTAACGTATTTGCTAGTATAGGCCAGAAAACTTTATAAACTTATATGTTTATAACATCATGACGTGATGATTTCCAGTTTTGTAATATAGTTTTGACGTAAATCTACTACTACTTTATGTGTAACTGTACCGACTTTGTATAAAATAAATAGTTTCTTTAAGAAAATCGTAAGCACTTGATATCATTATCCAAAAAAATATTTTTTTGATGTTACCATGTCATCTCTGCTTACATCTGACTTGAACCAGAACATTCTAAGTTAGCGCATGCGCACCTTGCTTATTTCCTTGTCACATGAAAATTACTATATTTATTAATTTTTCAAATTGTAATTTTAAGTTTTTCCTAAAATACACTGATATTTTTCTTGGTAATATTACAATATTAAAGACTTGTTACTAAGGAACAGAAATTTTCCTATAATAATCACGTAAAATTCGTTTACTCCCATTCAATGTAGAAAGTTATCAAAAAAATATTTTAAGAAAAAATTATAAATTACCATTTCTAGTTACAAAACTGAGTCAAATTTTTATAAGCAGTAATAACAAAAATTACGAGTTGCATAATAAGCAATTCTATAAAAACAATCAGTTAAATTCATTTCTCTGGAAACAAATCCTGAGAACACAACAAAAAAGAAAGAACACACAATGCTACACAAAAGGGCGATAACTGAATTACTCGGCAATAAGAGGTCCATGCGAGGCAACTGTCAAAATATATATACTTCTATCAAAACAAAACTAACCTCTACTCTCAAAAACAATCTTCAATCCGCATTCCTATACGCAGTCGTTTCAGCTTTATTTCGGTTTGTATCTCGCTCTAAGTAATGTATTATGTTTCAAGCAGAAATCTCCAAAGATTTTCCAATTGCCGTAAATCTCCCCGCAACAACTTTCGAATAACGCGAAATGTATCCTGCTTCAACTAGATCAAGAAGGAGAGAGGGAAAAAGTTTGTTTTTCCCAGTGTTCGGGATTTTATGGTCCAATATTTTATAACTGCGATGCATTTAAAATTATTAGATGTCCAGAATGGGGTGCAATAAATCTCAGCGTTGGGCCGCCGTTTTAACCAACTCGCATCAAACTTTATGACCATTATTACTACAGATATAATACGTTATCGTTTGTTCCTTTGCTTATACTGCTCGTTCCTCTTTTGGGGTTTCTTTTGTTTTCCGGTAGTTCATTATAATCAATTGAAACGATGGAGGTAATTAGTAGTTTGTATGCATGGTGGTTAAAAATAATATATTTTATAATGGTTCAGGATTCATTAAGGAATAAATTATGGTGCATTTCACTGTCAATCTCTAAAAATATACCTAAATACTTTTAATTTTTATTTATCTCACAGGTACATGAGTTCACTTACTAGATAACATCAACAGTAATATTTAAATATGTTTCCAGCATATTTTGATAATTTAATTTAAAAGACAACATAATCAAAGTTTACCGTAAACATTTTAAGTAATATAAATAAATAAGGAAATTACAACATGTCGCTATTCTGTAAATCATATATTAAACCATGTCAAAATTGAGCTTAATTTTAATTAATATTGGCATATGTTTCAACAATTGTCAAATGACATTAAAGAAATAATTTTCAATAAAGAATATACTTCCTGTGTATGTGATGCAAATTAAATTACTATTTTTTACAATTGGCGGAAGATAAACCGTCAACTTTTCAATAACACACCCTTGAAAAAACGTTGTACGCTTTTCAACAATCACATCTCCTTGGCTACATTTTAAATGGAATGAACAATTATAAACTGAATTTACAAAATTAAGTACGTAGTACGTACTGCTGTGTACTGATTGAATTAAATGAAAATGCAAAATGAATTTTAATAAGAAAAAGAAAATTTAAATTAGCTAGCTCAACGGATAAAATTTAAAAGGGCGCAAAAGAACAATTAAACTCAGAGTTACCCTCGCGAATTAAAACTCGAATCTAACCACGAAAAGTAAATTGTGAGTGAATGAAATCAGACTCTCTTAATTACCCGAAAAATTGAAAAGGTTCAATATAAAATAAAAGAACAGAATTTTCAACCCAATGACGCTAATTAACAATCAAATTTATTTTTCAAGAATGGGTTAAATTACGACTTGTGCAGAAAAAAAAAAACCGTGCACTGAAGGTTCTGGCCTAAACTAAAAACTGCACCTGGCTCTAAATTAAAATAGGACAATGCTATTTCCTATGCAAAGCAAAAGTTTTGTTTGTTCAGGAAGATAATCTAAAATCTTTCAATTTCACTCCACGTGGTTTCTAATTAAAGTAAACTAAGCGTGAACAATTTCTGAAAATTTACAAAAAAAGAAAAACCTAAATGCAAGAACAGAGCTGCTACTCACCCAACCGAGGTGATTGATAAATAAAAATGAAACAGCAAAATAGAATGACGGAAAAATTAACTCTTTAAACTAAAATGAGAAAAATTAAACCAAAATGTATCTTCCCAAACAAAAATAATAAATGATCTTATATCTATTATGTGCACACTTCAATATATTAACAATTATTACAATATGAATTCCTTGATGGATTAAATAAAAGATAATTAATGCGAAATTTATAATATCCAAATGCAATACAAAATGGCAACAAAGATATACAAAAATACGTCTACTCACGTCAATAGTCGAACAAGGAAGTCCTTAACAAAACGCTACAACTGTTTTTCTTATGAAAATCCCTCTCTCAAAATCGTACAACGCAGTCGTATTACATTCGACAATGTTCAATAGAATCCGCATTAAATCTACACTAGCGAACACTAGACAAATTAATGAATGAAATAATTTAAAAAAACTTTACACAATAAATTAAAATGATTCAATAAACTCTTTAACTAAAATTATACAAAATAAACATCAAAATTTGTGAAAAACTTTCGATATACTGAATCAGCTGTTTTAAGCAAGGAGCACAACCAATAAATAACCAAAAATATGCAACTTGAAATATACTCAGCGAAATGGGTTGCCTAAACCACAGCAGTACATACAATAAAACTTCGTAGCATTCTTGGTATGGTTTTTGAATATTTAATGTAATAGAGTTGTACAAATTCTCTGTATACTGACGGCACTAACTAGTGTTGTGAGTTAAAATATTCGTTAATTCCCATTATTGAAATATTCGGATGATTCTGATTTTTTTTTTTGTGTAATTATTCCTTGATGTCTATTAGACAGACGACCTTTTTTTTAGATATCAAATCTCACATGTCCCATATTATTCCGATTCGGTTATTCCAATTATTGAAATCATCGGAATATGCACAACTTATTCAAGTATGTCGGATGATGAAATATGGAATGAATATTATTCCGAATATCGTAGTCTTCCGATTCGGATATTCCGATTATTAAAATCATCCGAATATTTACGACACTAGCACTAACATTGAAAGTGTAACCTGTTGAGATCAAGACGCTCGATGTGTATGTACGCCATCCATTGAACAGAGTAATATAGTTCGAAAAATGTTCTGATTTATGGATATACCAGTAATGTTGTGTTTTCTTTTATCTTTGCTATGTTCATTTCCAACACGCTTTTTTAATTTCAAGTTTGTTTGTTTCCGGTGGTCCTATTGTGTTCTGTTGGCCACTTTCTAAGCATGCCAGTATTACTACAGCCAGTCCCAAGCGACTGGTGAAATGCGAGGGGAAGGTAGCCGGCGCTTCGCAATACATATCTATCATGAAAAACTGAAAAATTGCGAATATCTCCAAAACCTTTGGAGATAGACACAATGACACTCGTATAAAATCGAAAGAAAATTAAATTTTACATCCATTTATGTAAAAATTGCTATACCATTTAGTTTAAAAAAGTTATCCATGATTTTAGAGTTCGAAAATTACAGAGCCCTATTTAATAATTCTGTAATTTAAACAAAACAATTTTAAAATGAAAGACGTGTGCTGTTTCATGATTGTAATGTGTAATGTATGCCTAAAGTAAATTTAACAAGGAATCCAAAAATACAATAATATACAGGCTGTTTCATTTAAAATAATAAAGTTAGTATCTACTTCCGGTACAACCGGAAGTCCGCCATTACTAAAACTAATTTTAAAATGTGTAGAATATGATTCGAGGCAACATTTATTGAAACATTTTTCCAAAAAAACATATAGTAAATCGGCTATGGACCGTTACATCTTAGGCTGGACACCCGGTATAGTAATATATATATATATTGTTGTGAAACTTAGGATGAATTAGTAACTAGAGTAGATGTCAAGTAGGATCCAGTATATATTGCATGTTAATTAAATTGCACCGTAGTCGTGGTATAATTTTATCATCTGGTAACTGTATGATTTCAATATAGAGTTTCCTTGGTATCGACACTAGTTCAAAGGGATGCAGACATCGGCCTAAAAACATATGCAAGATTTATCAATATTAGAAGAAATTTACAAACATAGCTTGACACCTTTTTTTTGTGGAGTCATACTTTCGAAAACTTTGAGGTTAACCGGTTATCTGGTTAAAATGCACAATACTAATCCGTATTGTCGATTAGTTAATTTTGAATTTAATTAGGTCACATTCAAAATGTGTGTAACGCTTGGTTGATAATAGCATGCATATGTTTCACCTACATGGGTAGTATTTATTATACGTAAATTCGCATATACAGGCTGTATCAGATATAGAGGCAAATATAATAATATGTAGCAGCTGTAATCATATACAATTAAAAGTCTTTAATGACAGGGGGTCTATCTGTAACCATTAACGAGAAAAATATATTTTTATAAATGCGTGGGCTGAGCCCGCACCTGTGCCCAACCTAAATGCTGTCCAAGTATACCCCCACATACCACTATCATTCAGCTATTACCGCGGTTAGTTTTATGTGGATCGCCGCTTGGAGTGCAAACCACTTCGAACATTTTATTTAAATTCTTCCCGTCTCGAAAAAAACGATCCTTTTCAGGACCATCATGATTTCATATAAAGAAAATCGAAGGTTGATGCATCGGCAAAAGCGCGGGAATGTATAGATTCATTTTCGCGCGACATCATAGTAAAAAGGCGTGTTTGCAAATTTTCTGTATCTACATTTATTTCTGTGTAATTCGATTCAATTCATTTTGCGTTATTTGATTAAATAAATCCGAAAGAAATAACTCATGTAGTACCGTTTATTAACAACTACCTCTCGATTCGACAAAGCAAAAGAAAAATATTTACGTTTTTTGTAACTACTGAAGTCGCATATCCGGTGAAACTCGAACGTCTTATCAAGGTATTAAAAATTATACTTTATAGACTTACGTAGAATGCTCTTAACAAAAGTGGAATGTTCATTTTATAAAAAGAAGAAATTTAAAATGCCTCAATTTTGCTATTTTTGCAAGGGCACACTGGCCGATTGGCCTTTATTTATTCAGAATGACGTTAAATGAACTTACGGCATACCATTAAGAATAATACTAAATGAATACAATGTATTTATACATAATACCACTTTTAGCGGGTGCTTAACATGACGTTTCCTTGCATCAGGCCCGGACTAAAGAATTTTTGGCTCTAAATTTTACTTTTTTTATTCTTTAATGATGAAATCCGGTTTCGGTGGGTTTGTACTTTATATGTCGTGTAGTTAACACCCAAGCAAAATTTACTTTTTTATTTGATACACCCTGTATACTTAATAAGTTGAAAAATAATTTAATAAGAATTTAAGATGGAAATTTCATTATTAACATGAAGATATTTGCTAAACTGTCGATCTGAAATTGCAAATTGGTGCGACTTAATTTTAAATCTGACTTGATTCTACTACTTCATACATACATATTTAATCTATATTTCTATTAAATTTTTAATTAGACGTCTAGAACTTTCTTTGAAAATCCTCTTTTACTACCATGGCTATTATGTGAACTGCAAATACAGATTATACGTATTATTGTAACCCTTTGGAAATTTAGATAGCCTTCGCCTTTAGATTTTCTGAGTGGTCTTGTCAATTCTTCGGCTGAGATCTTGTCTGCCCTTTCAAATTCCTCCTTTCTGTTTACATTAGTGCTTTGTTATTTAAGGATCACGAAAATACATGAATCCTGCTTAAATTACTTCTCCTCAGACGCAAAATGTGAAAGGTATTTCTGCAACTACGAGTTAATTACCGGATGAGTTTCTGACAAAATACTCTTTCCAAGTATCTGGCATAAAACATCAGAAACTAATATAATGTTCACGCTAAATATTTCTCCGACAGACAATTTCTAGCTAAATTGTTTCGCATTCCGGGACGCTAGTTGGGTGTACCAATACGTGTATTCATATCAGCATTAGGAGCACCGGAATAACTTCTCAGCGAACGCCCCTACAATTCTGTTTTCGTTTTTCGCCGAGGCAGGCACTTCTATACCGGGGTTAATTTATGGGACGCCCGAATACGGGCGCCCTTTTATTAAATATGTTATTAATTATTTTAGTGTAAAGGGATATGAATTATAAGCGACGTAAATACGCAGCGCGCGCGCTGACCTGCCCTCTAAACAATTCGTGGCGAAAATTCGCAAGGACGGAAAATTCGCAAAAGGGACGCGTTATTAGAGTTATAATTTCGGACATTGCATATCCGTAGTGCGATTTAATTCGCCGAGATTTCGCTTATTACCGTTTCAATTTAATTACAAGTCAGATTGCAAGCAATAAAATTAACTCGGGTTCCGATAAGTTAAAAACTGTCCGAATACGATGAATTGAAGCATAAATTATGAAGATTTTACAAGGTATCTCACATATACTTTTTCACATATTTACTCGATGAAATGAATGGTGATAAAAAGGCAATGTAAAATTTGGTGGAATTACCTATTAATTTAATTCATTTCAATTCTATTCTATTCTTTATTAATCCTAAGATCAAAGTAACCTAGAGCACGTCAAAGCGCAAAATATAAAATACAAAAACATATATATACAGGGTGTCCCACCGAACTGGCCATTAGATTTTTTTGAACTTCTAGCAGGAATTTGATTTTGAAACTTGCAGTGTAGTCATGGCCCACTGTGGTCTATTTAAGGAAAATATTTTCAACTTTATAGCACTTTCGGTATAAAGGGTGTTGATATTAACTTTCTTATTTTAAATGGAATGGTATGATTTTTATCGGTACAATGAATGTATCGAGTCATTTGTAATTAGTTTACATGAGGGTTCTCTATCCCTGAACTCAACCGTTTTTGAGATATTTGCAATTTTGTTGATTTTTTGACATTTGCATTGTTTCAAGTTTAATTAAATAGTGCATGAAATAGCAGATATTTAGTGGTTCTACTAATGTCGATATAAGTACAAAGACGTAGGTAGAAGGTGTTATGGCTATAATGACCAAATCACATACAGGGTGTTCGAAAACGCATCTCCAATGTGGATACCTTTAAACCAACAAAACACTCTGTATATTATTTTTTTAAATGATGCGTTATATTCTTTTGCATTGTTTGGTTTCCATACCTGAGATATTTATCATTGGAAGTTTTCCAATTATTATCAAATTTTATGTAATTGTAATTATAAAATATTAATATGCCATAATTATTATGCGACAGCAAATTACATGTTAATATTTTTGCCTGCTTATTAAATACATCGAAAAAATGGTCAACTTAAAAAAAAACTAAGAAACTATTATTCTGAAAGAACATTTATATTGGACATTTTCGAAGACTTTTAATAATTTGTTCCTGATTTATGTTATCTGTTTGTATCGTTTAATACCTAGTTTAATCCAAAGAGCCAAGAGGTTGCATTGCTTTCGGAGACTCCATGTCAGACGGCTCCCCTACAAAGAAAATACCTGGTCTAGGAAGTTAACAATGTTTGAAATATTATGGGTGTATTTAGGATATCTGCTTTAATTTCCCTTTGTGTTTTATTTTTTTTTGAGGTTCTATTCAGTGCAAATAAGTGTAGGTATCTAATCATTGTTACATTCTTTATGAATGTAGAACAAGTCTAAAATGTTATTTGTATATGTAACTTTCAATGTTTTTCTTATTTCTTTCACAATATTTTACTTGTTAGAAGAAAATGTGTGAAGAAGTTGACAGCATTAGGACTTACTATAAAAGATATGACTTGTTAAACTGCATAGGGTTATCACTGCGCAATTTGTTAAATTATCAACAATGGATATCGCTTGTCTGTTAGCACATCTCATGGTTTACTAATATCTAATAATTAATATACGTTCTCTATGAGAAAAAGACAGTACTATTAGTAAGAAACTAGTGAACGTTAGATATCTGAAACATAAATATTTAGATAGGTTAGGCAAACAATGTACAGAGTGTTTTGTAGGAAAAAAACTCATTTTATTTGGTTGAAACTTAGAATTTAGGCATATTTTTGGCAATTTTTTGCAAGAAATGCTAATACTTCAAAAACTATTAAGAATAGGTATACCATACCCTAATATCAATTGATGTAGAATTTTACGCTGCATTCCATGCTGTGGTAAAAAATACCATGTTCCATTTGAAAAAAAAAGTTTTGTTAGCTTTAAGGTATCCACATTGGAGGCGCATTTTTGAACAGCCTGTATGTGATTCAGTGATTCTTGCTATAACACTTTATAGCTACGTCCTTGTATTTTAATCGACTTTAGTGGAATCACTAAATATCTGCTATCTCATGAAATATTTGATTTTATTTGAAAGAGTGCAAATGTCAAAAAATCAACGAAAATAAAAATATCTCAAAAACGGTCGAGTTTAAGGTTTGGGAACCTTCATATAAACTAGTTGCAAATGACTCGCCAAATTCATTAGACCGATAAAAATTATACCATTCCATTTTAAATAAAAAAGTTGATATCAACCCCCCCATACCAAAAGTGCTATAAAGTGGGAAATATTTTCCTTAAATAGACCACAGTGGGCCATGACTACACTGCAAGTTTCAAAATCAAATTTCTACTAGAAGTTCAAAAAAAATCTAATGACCCAGTTCGGTGGGACAGCCTGTATATTGTTATGGTATAAGCATTTGATATTCTTTAAGTGTCACGTTACTAGTTTTAGTTTTATGTATCTTAAAATATAAAAAGGATATATAATGTAGCAATAGACAGCTAGACAATGTCCAGGTGATGTAGGAAATCTCTGCATTTGGCAATTCTTCAAGACGTTTTCCTTCAGAATTTCCCCTTCAGGAGGTAAAGATGATCAGTAATGAAATACCTACACAGCGAAATTAAATATTAGAATTTGCATAGTATATTTTTATAACAGATATTGATACATCAAATTTGGACCGAGTTTCAATTCGATTGAACTTTCTATTTTTTTTACAGTGTACTTATTTTACTTAAATTTAGTCTAATAATGGTTTTGTATCTATTAGCAATCCAAGTGCATTGATATGTCAACAGAAAATTGCTGGAGTTTGGTTCGGTCAAAAATTGACGTGTATGCCAGGTTGCATACTCTTTATACAGTAATTAATTTTAGTAATAAGTATTGAAAATATTTAAATGGTTTTTTTCCATGATCTAGAGACACGTACCTTTATTTTATAATTAATGTAAGCTGATTCCGGAATTTTGCAATAATTATTTATTTCAATTTAGTGTAAACAGTCCATAGTTTCCTCAAATGGGCATTCTCATACATTGAATATCTTATATTCCCCTCGCTTCGATGAAAGTAACGAATTTCTCAAAGACAATTTGCCCCCCTGACGAAAGACAATCGCTATCGAAGTGTGTTAGAGAATTTCAATTCAAAAGAATTCACTAGCCAACCTCCGTGAGGGACGGACGTGTCTCGATGAATTTTTGTAGCACCGGCAACCCGCAAATTCAAATTGCAATAAAATTCTACAGCTTGAAAGAATATCATGGCATAAGAATAACGCTACTTTTTTTTAACTCCCCGTTAACCCAAATTATTTTTGCACCTTTACTTCCGCATAAATCTGCCAACACTTAAAATTTGTGATCATTATATCAATGTCGTAGCTTGAAAGACTTACTATTCTATCCATTTCTGTAGAGAATTTATATACAGTTACGCTACCTAAAACTTTAACGCCAGTGTAAACGCTTCTTTTATTTTTTGCATCTCTTGCACTCCTACTGTCTCTGATTAAGAGTAATCTAACGAATAGTATACAAAAATAAGGCAAGATTCTCCTTAAAAGCACTTTTCATGGTTTCTTAAGGAAACGCTTAATGGGGAGTGGAAAAAAAACATCTCCAATGAAATAATAAATTTTCTTCATCATTATCCATCTTATTTAAAACATAATAGCGGGGGAATTAAAAGAGTCAACAATGGACAAGCAATGGAGTGTAAAATATAGTGCATTGTAACAAAAAGTATAAACCTCATTATAATCAGAAGTGTTATAATTGCGTTCCATTGTGAAAGTGCAACGTTGTGAGATAGGATAAGATATGAGTAGCATTATATTCTATATACAGGTCGTAGTCAAATGCTAACAATATTTGAAAAATTGTATATCGGGGTATACATGTAGGCAATTTTTTTTTAATTAAAATAGTACGAAACATAATATAATAATATATTTGACATTGAGACACATCTGAGTGATATGAGTACGGTCACAATGAAATAGAAAACGTTTGATCTATACTTTTGTATAGGATTTTTATTTTGACGTGTTCTGTGCTTTTTGGCAAAATGGAATAAACCATATTATTATTATTATTAGGAGTGTAACAAACAAACAGAATGATAACGTAAACAAAAACTAGATTAATTTTATTAAAGTGCTGCATAGGCTTTCACGGCCGGAATCTACACTGAAAAGCTTTTCCAGGCTGTTGAGCCGTGGTCCTGTGGCATTACCACCGCGACTCAATAGCTCGAAAAAAAAACTTTTCACTAAATTTTATTGAAGATTGCCTATGCCTAATTTTTATAGTTTAAGTTTAAGAAATATTTCAATTTTTTTCGAAAAATCAAAGTTGCACTTAAAGTCTGTTGACTCGGAGATAGTATAACTTGGAAAACAATACGAAAACCGTAAATAACAGATTCTATGATTGCTTAAATGCGACATTCAGCGTTGTCGAGTGGTCTACAGATCGTTCAATTGCTTAGAGCAAACTTTTTGAACTTTACTCATACATAACTTCGTTATTTCAAACACCCGGTATATCTTTACGTTGATAGGTGGAACATTTTATTGTCTTTCAAGTTGTATTACGACTCCCTTTGAATATCTCCACTAGTTTTTAAGTTATTTACATTTTTTTTTTGGCAATCTAAATGAACTATTTTTTTTTATTTTAAATTCAACATCCAGAAACTTACATTGATGAATAAAAAAAAATTATTAGTTTATTTTTTTTCTTGTATTCGGAATATTACTGTTAAGAAATCGTTCAATGTATTGGGAGAATAATTGAATGAGAATTTAAGATGGAAATCTCATTATTAACGTGAAGATATTTGCTAAATTGTTGATTTGAAACTACAATATTTATCTACAAAGGATAATAATAATCATAAGACGACTTTAAGCCACTATGTAAGCGTTGATTAAAATATGTGTAACACTCGGTTGATATTGGCATACATATGTTTCACCTTACCCAAGGTTTTCAGTGCTACTGGTCAACCTAATGTACTTTACGGAGAAATTCGTATGTATTGCTGTGGTTTGGCACCCCGGGGTTTGTAAATTCAGTGTTATTTTATTTATATAGATTAATCTTTGTCAAATGTGCCGAGAAAATTCTCTCAGAAATTAATATTTTATTTTTAAATAAGATAACAAAATCTTATTTAAAAAAAATATTGAATTATTCTTTTAATTGTTCAGTTGTGTATATTGATTTCTTTCAGTTGTACATATTGCGTTCATCAGTATTGTATACTTTGTAGTTTATATTCTAGAATTTTCTTAGACGAATTCTGCGTTGCGAGCGCACGAAATTGTAAATTTATATATGCGACCGTGTTTAACCTTGCAGCTCAGTTACTTGTACGATGTCGTGTAAGTACAGTTAAATTTTATTTTCTTTGCTGCCTTTTTGTAAATTCATTTGATTTTAAAAATGTTGTTCGTTTAATTTGAAATTTTCTCATCCTTCAAGGAACTCGTTTATAATAATCGTTATTATATTATTGTGTACACAAATTAGGTATAAGATCTGTTATTATATTTGTTCTAGAAAGTTTTTTTTTAGTTTAAGAGTTTAAATTTTTCCGTTTCTTAGTTTTCAAATTAGTTTTTTTTTAGTTAATCACCACTGTGTAGGTGAAAAGAAGCATTGTGCTTGTGTTTAAATTTCAATTTTATTTATACACTTGTTTTGCCCACGTTTGAATTAATTTAGGTTGTTTTAAATTTTGTAACCACGTGGATTTTTTGTGAAATAGGATTTTCTTCTAGAACAAATTTACCTCTTTTGTTTGTTTAACATTGTCCTTTACTAAATTAGAGTCTAATGCAGTTTTTGTTTTCGGCCAGAATCTTAAATTCATGGTTTTATTTTTCCTGCATAATTCTAACTAAATGTTTTTTTATCTTTTTTTTATTATTAAATTTATTATTATATATTTATTATTTTATTATTAAATTTATTTTAATGATTGTTAACGTCATTCAAAATTTCTGTTCTTTTATTTTTGTATCAACCATTTCAATTGTTAGAGTAATTAAAGAAAGTCAAAATTTTTCAAACGCCCACATTTTACTTTTCATGATTAGTTTTATTGTGAGGGTAACCCTGAGGTTTAGTATTCTTTTGCGCCCTTTATTTTTATCCGCAGAGCTAATAAATTTAATTTTAATTTTGTTTACTTTTCATTTTGCATTTATGCTGGTATCATCAGTACACAGCAGTATGCATATTTAATAAATGGAAGAATAATTGAATGAGAATTTAAGATGGAAGTCTCAATATTAACGTGAAGATATTTGCTAAATTGTCGATCTGAAACTACAATATTTATCTATAAAGGATAACAATAACTGTAGGACAAGTTTAAGTCATTATACATGCGTTTATTTACACACATTTTTAATGTTTAATTAGCATTAGTTAATTAACTTGTACGTATATGTGACTCAACTATCACAAGTTTAAAATAAATACGACAGATACAGAATTGTCAAGCACGAGACGTATTCAAGCGAAATCCATACTAAACTGCACATGCTTGTTAATGGATAAAACAGCCGTTCTTAGAAATCTAAATTCTGCTAACGGATAATAGCGCCCTTTTCTTTTAAATTGACCAATATTTTTATATCCGCTACATTATAAAATTGTAAATATAAAAATTGGTTTCGTCGAATTTTTTTACACTGTGTATCTTAGAAACAAAGAGGCTTCTGAAAAATCGTAAAAGGACAAAATATATGCTTAGAATATTCCAGGTATAGAATTAGAATATTTGTCGTATGTTTATAAAAAAAAGAAAAGAAAAACTGTCTAACTGTGATGTGTGTGTGTGTGTGTGGTGTCCAGTTATGAAGGGCACAATTTTGCTAAAACTTTTGAATCTGTTCTTTATTCTAGAATATATCCATTAGTGAAAAACTTTATGTCTCCAGACCAACACGGATTCATGGAAAAACGATCTACAGTAACCAATTTGGCACATTTTACCCAATATACACTTGATCAGTTCGACTCTTGTGGACAAGTGGATACTATTTACACGGATATATCGAAAGCTTTTAATCGAATTCAACACAAAGCTTTGCTGCAAAAAATGGAAACATTTGGTTTTAGCGATTCCCTAGTTACACTGTTTGAAACTTACCTGTCTGACAGAGTTCAACATGTTACTTATAACGGCTACAAATCTCAAACGTTTCACGCTAGCTCAGGGGTCCCACAAGGTTCCAATCTTGGACCGCTCATGTTTATTTTGTTTATTAATGATTTAATGGATTGCATTAATATTGATAAATGTATGTTTGCGGATGACCTCAAAATTTTAACCGCAGTACTTCCATCAACGATTGTTATTATCTACAAGACCAAATCGATCGGCTGACCGAATGGTGTAACGCTAATGGTCTACAATTAAATGTCGATAAGTGCAGATCTATAAGCTACACCAGAAAACAAAATCTCATTTTATTTGACTATGCGATTAATGGAGTTTCTCTTATCCGTGAGAGCGTTGTGAAGGATTTGGGTATTTACCTTTATACTTCCCTTACTTTTTCTGCGCATCGAGAGAAGATTGTACTATCAGCTATGAAGATGTTAGGTTTTTAATTAGAAGCTCTTCTTCGTTTCATCCTGATACAATTAAACTACTATACTACTCATTTGTCAGATCTAAGTTGGAATATGGGTCTTTGATCTGGAATCCATTCTACTCTTCGCATAAAGAAGCACTGGAGAAAGTTCAAAGAAAGCTTCTAAAATATTTATACTTTAAACAAGAAGGCTCTTACCCTGAGATTGGTTATGACTACCAGCTTCTACTTCAGCAATTCGATGTTGAGTCGTTGGAAGTTAGACGACAATTGCAATCAATTAAATTTGTCTATAATCTAGCAAATAACAATATTGATGCTCCTTACCTTTTATCACGCCTACAATTCTTTGTTCGTCGCGGTTCCCCAAGATACACAAGCACGTTCTATGCACCATATGCACGTCTAAACTCTTCCCTGAATTCCCCTATAGTATCAATGTCACGTATCTTTAATTTAATATCATCGCTCTGTGACATACATTTTACACCTCTGCAGGAAATATTGTCAATAGCAAATAAGCAGTTGTCATAATTTGTTAATTTTTGTTTTGCGCATACAAATGTTTTTATATTAGCGTTTAAACTGAGCTCAAGTACTCTTTATGTTTACATTTTTGTGTTTTTTTTTTGTACAACTACATGAATTGTATTTTTTGTCCTTTATTTGGAGCAATCTGTTGGGCAAATATATTATTATTATTATTATTATTATTATTATTATTATTATTATTATTATTAAAATAAAGAACTAAACTCAGATCTTTGAAGCACCTTACTTCCTGCTAGTAGGCACTAAAATGTTGTGGATAATAAATTACGATCTTATGTAGAAAAAATATTTTAACAAAATCGTCCTTCTTGCTAAATATGAAGAAGAACAGTGCCACTAATAACCATCAAAGGATTTTTGAAAATCGCGGAAAATCTCAGTTGGATCAAATTGATAAAGTGACGCAGACTAAAACGAAGGTCGGTGTTTTGCTTTTGATTGCAGATCTACCAGCATCGCTAATTCCTTTTACGAATCACATTTTGAATTCAATAACAAATTACGGAGGTTAGAACTGTAACTGCACCGAAACGTCAAATTAAGTTAGCACCCATTTACGTCAGCGCAATCACGGTGAAATCTTCATTAATTAAACGTAGAGCGCCCTCTTTGGTTCGGTCTCACACTCGTCGCCAGTCCTTTCGTATTCACAACGCAGTAACACTTCTCAACAAAAATAAGAAGTACAAAAGCGTGATTTCGCTATAATAATGAAGCAAAGGAATAAAGCGGTCGCCCATGGCCGGGTTGAAATGAATTTTCCCTTTGGGCTTAGCGGTCGCTTTCCCAACAAATACGCTATGACAGTGCTAGGGACGGTGGAACGTCGCTTTCCTCTTTTAGCTATGTGCTCTGAATAAAATATGCCGGCCGACCTAAATACACAATACGGGTGGTAGCAAAAAGCCTAACAGGTTTCTTATATAATAATAATATTGGTTGGTATGTATGAATAAATAATTTAGATGTCTACGTTGGTAATGTTTAAGTAAACACTAATACAGTTAATGGATGGTTTCTTTTGTAAGCGTCTGTAATAGTGTGGCGATTACTGTTATAAAATCATATAAGTATACAAATCATTATTTCCACGTATTGAGATCGTCGAAGCTTTTTCAATTACCCGAGAAATCGAATAACCGCTTAGTTATTTGAGGTATTATGAGCTAGTACACAAAGAATCAATCAACTTATGTAGGTACTTCAAGTTTATTTGGGGCTGAGATTGTGTAATTATCTTGCAAATCCATAAAATGATAATGATGTAGATGGACGATTATAGATATAGAGCACCTAAAATAAATATGGAGATGATAAATTGCTTAATAACATTAATTCCACACAAATTTCCATATTATCGATTATATTTGATATAATAATAATTATAACAAAATAGTGTAAAAAAAAACAAGCTGATGTTGAAGTGAAGTAGCTGTTATTACACTGTTGAAAATATTACGGTGTTGGCGTTAATTTTGCGCTAGTCAAATATTTTAGTGTTGATTTTTCCAAACTTTGCCGGACGAGTTGACTACGCGTATTTAATAGAACAGAAATTACTAGAATTTCGTGTGAATTCTTTGTTCAGATATGAGGATTGACTATTTTTCTAGACATTCAGAAGCGTCAACCAATCAGGATTTTTCCTCGGATAGAAATATAGAACACCACCTATTCTAATACAGTATTGCATTATACGCACCACCTGCACTGCACGTGTATCTGTTTTCGTGTTTGATTCTCCGTATTAACATATCCAAACAAACCACCAAATGTGACTGACTTGCAAAGTGTAACCTCGTGTTATTAAACGTTAATCCAGTGGGCATAAAAAATTTCAACATCTTAAAGATGTATTGGGAACATCTATTTACGCAATTAGTTTAGACTTGAATCAAATAGCATAAACATTCACTTAATTTTATAATGGTTCTCAAAAAATCATTTTAAAATTGGTACGTTTAGTTGAAACCAAAACTTGTGAATGAGTGGTTTGCATATTTATAATTGTGATAAACGTCTTAAAGATGAGCTATTATAGTATAAGAAATAGGAGTTGCATATTAAAAAGACGTTGTGTTTAGAAAATTGTGTTAAAACACCCAATAGATCGCATTCATTCAGTTAAACAGCTAGTAAATTTGTCTAGTCTAGATCAAATAAAATGTGACTAGAAGTATTTTATAATTCCACGTGTCAGTTGGACAAAATAACCCCATAGCAATAGACAATACTTGACTATCTTTGCTCGTTAAATTTAAACTTCTATAGTTCTCGACAAAATAACACGAAAAGAGTGTGAACCTCTCCTGACTATTAAATTAGTCAAAAAAGTGTTAAAATTTTCAACAGTGTATAGTTAAGCATCATCAAGCCGGGTATCAATTTTTATATTTCCAGTGAAAAAATCGAGGACAGTGACTAGCGAGCGCTTCCCTTCTTAATTCCCATAATTTTCTAAAAATCTTAAATGTTTCTGTGCGAAGGTAATAATTAATAAAATGTATTTATAGAAGCCTATTTATTCAATAACGCAACTACTCTATCCCTACAGAATAAATTTAATAACGGAAACAATCTTAGATCATGAATAGATAACAATAAATATTGAAAAGTTGTCATATTTATCATGATAATCTAATAAATTTCAATAAGTTAAGTAAATTATAACTTGTTAGTGGGGTTGCGCAGTGATCCGAAAAAAATGGTCTTAAATGTTGAAACATCTGTTATACTACGCGTTAAATCGGTCTATGCAGGTCATTGAATATGTTAGGCTAATTGTTGATGGAATTGATTCAGCACTTGTGGAAGCCTAGATCTGAAACCAAAATTATTAAACAGCTTTGTCTTGTATATACATATAATACCATTAAAATTTGTTTAAAAAGAAAAAGTCTTGTACTGGTGTGTTTTTTTGATCTAAATAGGGTTACTTGACTTGGTTAATCACGAAATTCCTTGAAAAGTTGATGTGTTACAGTGTCAGGAGTAAGGCATAGGAATGGTTTCGCAGTTATTTGAAATGTTGTTCACATTATGTGGCGTAATGTCTGATTTGCTTAATACGACGATGGGAGTACCACAAGGTAGTGTGCTAGACCCTTTTTTTATACATTGTCTACGTCAATGACATCTCCCATTTACAGTTGGTGATGTACGCTGAAAATGTGTCATTACTTATTACAACTGAGAAAAGGAAAAATATACCATTAGCTGTAGAGAACTCAATTAATCAATTAAACAGCTATTTAACAAACATTTACATTTGAATTGCTCAAGAACCGCGTTTATTGAATTTAATGCCAATAAATGGGAAGGAGAGATTTCGCATTTAGTTAAAGTTGATAATAATAGTATGACTCAGGTGAATTCAACGAACTTTTCCTGCATTTACATTTATGAAAACTATACATTTAATAATTATAATTACATATACCAATTATGTAATAAATTGGAAGTATATGTATGTAATAAGTCGACTAGGTTATAATGTTGATCTGTTTACAATGAAAAAGCACTATTTTGCTCACTTTCATTCTTTGATTGCGTACGAAACAATGATTTTGGGTACTCAAACTCAACAAATAACAAGAATCTTTACAAAAAAGAGCTATCCGGATGATGATGAAGGTAAACCGAAAACCTACCGTTGGGATTTATTCAAGGAGATGGCATTTTTACGTTACCGTGCTTACTTAAACATTAACTTTTTTAATAAATTAAATGAGTATAACTCTTACTACATGCGTAATATTAATATTCTTGAAATACCCTAGCACCGTTTAGTGCTGGCTGAAAGAGGGCCTTGATATCAAGCGATTAACTGCTACAACAAATTACGACCCTCATACAAAACCCTATCATTTAACCACTATAAGAATAAAATTATTATCCTAGGCATATTATTCCATTCAGGAATATTTGTGGGATCGTGATATCTAAAGTCATCAAGGATAATTTAGTGATTTAGCGGGGAAATTTTGTATGTTTAAGTCTTATATTTGTGTGTTTCTGTTTTTATTACATTTAATTGTATTTTGTTGTTTTCTATTATATTTATATACAGTGACCGGCAATTCTTTGTCTTTACAAATTACAAATTACCTCTGCATGTCTTGAAACTAAAATAACACTCATCAAATCTACCGAAAATTTAATTGTATACGAGGGAATGTCAAAAATATGAAACTACGCTAAATGTAAAGTATCTCAGTTTTTGGGTTTAGAAGATTCTTTTGATAATAAATGTTATTGTGCAGCAAAAATAATTCCCATTTTGATGTTCCTATAATGATAGACACAATGCAATCCCAATCCACTAGATGGCTATAAAATACCGTAAGGTAAGGTCAGGTAAGTGTGTAGTAAAAATTGCATAGTGCGAAGAAAATGTAACACTGTTCACATAATAAGACATTTTGATAAATTTTACACATAGACGTACGTAATGTAGCTCAGTTGAAAGCCTTCAATAGATACACCTTTTTATAATTATCAAGGTTTACTAGAGAAAAAAGAAATTTTAAACACTGTCATACTACACACTTACCCAGCAAAATGGGGGCAAGTGTGTAATCGTTTCGCATTTTATATATTGATAGCATTATCCTTTAGTTCGGCCAAGAGTCGTAATACTAAACTGATGCCTGTTTAATAAGGTATATATATTCACAGATATTCAAGTTATTACAGGTTTAGGAGATGCGAACTTTGTTTGTAAAACTTGTATGTAGTTTAGTACATTAGTATTATAACCAGGAGGACGCGTCGTATTCAATTTTAAAATAAATATAAACCAAACTACACACTTGCCCGGTTACACACGTGCCTGACTTTACCTTATATGTCCAAGATATCTAAAGTTTACTACTCCAGATCATGCGCACTAGTGATCTCCCCTCTTACTAACCAATGAGTATCTTTATTAGTTTTCCAGTTGTAAACTCGCTGCCCTGGCGGCTGTACGACTGGGTTCTCCTAAATCACTAACTTGTTTATTATTATACCTTTACTTTGTTTAATACTGAATTTATAGTTTAATTCTTAATAATTCAATGTATCAAATGAGCTTACATTAATAAAACAGTGTAATCATTAATAACATGTATAATTTATTAACAAGTTCATATCAGAAACATATAAATAGTATGAGAACTCTTACTCAAGGTGAGTATAGTTATTTGGAATGTTCAAAACAAATATTATCAATTATCCAGTATAATTTTAGATTCTTTAATTCAAAAAGTAACTTTTAAAATGTCCCGCGGTATCATAAGAGAATATAAAACCACCAACCACATCTACCAACTTATAAAAACTCAAAATTTCAATCTCATAAGAAATAGCAGTAACCTCAAAATATTATAAAGGTTATGCATTCATTTATACAAAAATTTAAACAATGTTTTGACCAGATACCTCGTTTATCGGTTTACACAGACGCCAGAGTACCTGTAGATGCAATTTCCTTGTAGTAACAATCTAAATCAAACTCTAATGTTCGTGATGAGACGTTCAGAACGCGAGGAGAACACCGGTATCATAAAAATTCAGGGAAACAGACCTCCTTCGTTACATTCAGGATGTATGATTAGACTCGGAACAGCGGACACATGTATGATCCCATGTAGAACATGTACTCAGGTATAGTAAACGCAGAAAAATTTCTTATAATGTCCAACAATCCTCACTTTTCTTCTGTATATTTTCAGAAGAAAGTAATTACATGAATGTACATAGAAGATCCCCTTCAATACCAGATATACCACAGGAATATGATTGAATTCATTACACTTGATGCAAAATAAAACAACCTTTTTTGAAGATTTTTTTATCAACAACCCTGGTCACCAAGGTTTTCATTCATTTTCTTTCAACGAATTACGTTGAGTCACTACCCCATTCAGGTAAAGTGAAAACCTAGGATATCAGGATATCTTTCAGTTGCCAGACGAGAAATTATATTCAATTTCCTTGATTACTAATACGATCTAATCCAAATTATACTGGACTTACAAACAGGTGCGTACATAAAATAATAATTATATCTCATATGGTTGATAGTTTTCCTCTTATGAAACACAGCAATATATATATATAGTATATGTAAATATATACTGTCGGTCACTGTATATATAACTGTATTTCATATTATTTTTTGACCTGTCCTATTCTACTATTGTAGTCTACTACATTAAATATAATATATAACTAGTATCGATACTTCACGAGACACGAGAGTAAGTGCTGGTTGTGTAAATCATAGCACTTCTAATATTTTATGAAATGTTTAGTAAATGATTCTTGCAATATACAATTTATTTAATTGGAATTCATCGACTAGACTTTATTTTTTACCAAATATATTTTTTTTTGTTATCTCTTCCGCTTCTATACTATAATTCACCAATAAATAACTATCATTGAAGCATTACAGCGTCCGAAATTTACAACATCCAAGCGAACAATTCGCAATGAAATGTGTATAACTGATATATTACAAAACATTTAATTATTCCGTTTCGCGATATCAGCCGCCGACCGACGCGAGAGGAAATAACAAAAACGGCCACATGCGAATCTGGTCGGTCGTTGGGGCAATGATATTATTCATCGTGCGGTACGCGAGCGAGTCCGGAACGAAACTATGTATTTTAATTATGTCTACCTGTGTACATCAAGAGTATCTGCGTTTCCGTTGTCCCAAATACGACTACGTATCTATCACCTGTTCTCCTTTTCTAACCGCAGGTCCGTATATGTACACGCGTATAAACGATATAGAATGGAATCGATACACTGTATACCCGTGCTCCCATATAATAAAACAGCGATATATAAAATATAGCGGCCAATAATTGTCAGATATATTTCACATCGTGTTTTATGTTTATAACTGGGAAAACTTGGGGACAAATTTACAACGAAATTGGATTAAACTTCGTATATATCGCTGCGTAATCTGTACGTCATCGGTCCATATACGAATATGGGTCGATGTCATATTTTATTGGGAGATTTATTGGTACTACGCTTTTACGCGATCTGTAAATATGGAGCGAGAGAATAGCTGTGGGTAGTTTAGGTTGACCTTCACAAAAAGGAATATACTCGATATATGAAAACTTTCTGTCGTGTTTAATTTTTTTTTATTTGGTTACAAAAATTTAGTAGTTGCACCAGAACATCTTAAGTCATTTCGAGGTTTCGAACGCTATACTCGTCTTGAACAGTACAATGGCAGTGGCCAAATATAAGGTGCAGACGTCTCTTCTGAAATTTTATTTGTCACTTTTGTCGGTACCTCTTTTTCAAGTTCCGGAATAACTTAAATATACTATAATAAAGCCTGTTTATAAGAAATGACTTAAAAACGAATTAACCGACCAATCACTTTGGCATCAAATATATCTAGAGTAGTAGAAAAACTAGTGTATAGTAGAATTGAGAGCTTTATTAATATGCACAGTATCCTCAGCAACAAGAACCTTATATAAATTTCTTGAAAATGTTACAAATGCCGTTAACCAAAAAGACGAAATTCCTGGTCTATGATGGATCTAGCGGAAGCCTTCGATTGTGTTCACTATAATCTTCTACTTGAACTTGAACGACTGGGATTTCGTGGTGTTGGATTTGACTGGATAAGCTCATACTTGACGAACAAAAAACAGTGCGTTATGACATGTGATAACGAAGGCAGAAAATGTGGGGAAGAGCACATCCATAGTGGGACCGTTCACTGAAGTCTGAGCAACTTCAATGACAAATAACCTGAAATTAAACATTTGAAATACAAATTTATTGTACATCAATAGTAAAGAAAAGCTAACTGTGGCTACATAATGGTCAAGTACAACTAGCAAGTTCACTATTCAGGTTTACTATCCAATCGGAAAACCAAGCCTCACTAAGGACACTAACATCTTATGAGATAACCTCAAAACTAGCTTGGGATTGCCTGGGAACACTAATAATCCTGGCCAGACGCAACAAAGTTGGTTTGGTGTAGGTGCCGGGTCATAACTGCATAGCAGGCAACGAACTTACAAACAAGCTTGAAACAAAGAGCTCTGAAGTAATATTCACAGGACCAGAACCTAGTCGGGAAATAACTAAAGCTGCAGTATGTGGTGCAGTGCCTAAGTGGATCGTAAGAAAACCCCAGGTGCTTAAAGCGGTGACGAGCCTGCTGACTGAACGTGCCTGTCTAATGAAGTACCTACATAGAATAAGCGTCTTTAAGGATGAACCCATATGTAGACTATGCAACTAGGAAGAGCAGAACACGTTGTTTTTGAATGCGTTGCGTTGGAACAACAGAGACTACCATTGCTTAGGATCAATCAACCCGATGACTAATCTCTCGGAAAAAGGTTTACCACACAAATTACTAAATCTAGTAAAAAGGACTAACCTGTTTATGTAAAGAAATACACTAGATGTAGAATAATACAATAAGCCTTAGGCTACGGTGTTTAGAGGATTATAGGAAGGAACCTATTGACTAAATCAATTATTCTCTCGGCAGAAATAATGATCACACCCAACATCCTACATATTTTTCGTTTTCCTAGATTTGTTCCTAAAAAAATTCCCAAGGTCAGTCAGAGATGCAGGTCCTTAATCTCTGATGATGGAATTTAATTGTAATACAACAGATTTATTGAGAAAAACATTCCTAGCAATGTTTTTTTAGTGGAACCTGCAACAGCATGGCACGCTTAAAACTTCAATGTCAAATGCATGGAAAGTTCTCTGGCTTTATAGATATTTATCATAGTCATTTGCTTTTCTAAACTAAACTACGTGCCAAAAAAATTGCAATGTCTTGTAAGAGCTGAGTCACAAAGCTGAAACTTCGGCAAGTTTCAAGTAATAAATCATAACTACCAGTTTTCAGTAATAAATCATAAGAATTGCAAAAAAATACCAACAATCAGCAAAACTTTATGAATAAAATATCACATCCCCACGATTGTTGTCTGAATGAGATGATCAATGGCATTTTGTGGGATCTCATCCCAGGTTTGCTGTAGATGACGAAGTTCCTGCAAGGTGTTTGCTGCTTGTGGTAACCCCCTTATATAGCGCTTGATTTCAGCTTTGTGACTGACCTCTTTCGAGGTGTTGCAGTTTTTTTAGCATGTAGTTTATTTGAACATATTCTCAACGACATATTATTATTTTTTTAACACCTAGAAAATTACTATACTCTATTCAACATGATTTTGAAAGACAAGTGCACAGGTACGGCGCTTTCAAATTCTTTAGCCTCTGGAATTAGAGTAGATGAAGATTTCATTGCTGCTTTTTGTCGACATGACGATCTTGCCGAAGATGGTGCATCTGATTTTCCGTTAGTTTGATATTTATACAATGTTAAGATTTTCCTGTGTTCACAGAACCGACACGACGCGACGGTGCATTAAAAATGTTTTAAATAATCTTTTAAACCAAGGCAGGAAGTAGGATTAAACATAGTTTGAAACATTTTGAATGCTTCCTCTCTTCCTGATGTTGTGGAAAAGAAGTAATTTAATAATAAAAATTCATGCTTTTCACCCTCTCCACTCAGGTTAGTGGAAAAATAATTTAATCATTAAAAAAAGTGTCCCTCCTACCTCTAGGTGTAAATGATAAATACATGTTCCCGAAACATTTAGCCTAGTAATTTTTTTTTTAAAAGCCAGTGCGACACATAATATCACACAAATATCTTCAAAGTATCTATTAATTATTAATAGGAATAGTACTTACACACCAATGTTGGACAAGTTAGGGAAATGAATAAATTTCTACAGCGATTATAATGATTACTAAGACATACTCCTGTTCTGTCGGCTCTCGGGAAATCGCTAGTCAACACTAGTCCTCACTTAAACACGAGTGTATCTAGTCGCTATGGAAATTTGTCCACTTTCCCTAACTTTTCGTTTAAAGAAACTGCAAGTTTTGTTCGAAGCCTAAAGATTTTTTGATTTAACGATATATTCTTTCATCAAACCGAGTGTACAATGATTTTAAGGAATCCTTGAAGAAAATACCTTTTTCATAAAAGATACTTGTTTGTTTGAGTGTAAACAATATAGCTTCGGCATATAAAGCTTATACATAAATGCTAATTTTCTAGTTTTAAGCTTGTTCATTAGGGTATATAAAAAAATTAACGCGGAAATCCCAAAATAATCAAAGCTGCTCGCAAGAAGAGTTCAGCAGTAATTATTTGAACAAATAGACAAATAAAACCATTCTTACTTTCTTCCTCCATTTCTGCACTCTTGTCCTACACCATAATTAAATAACATTATTATGAGATAATATCTAAAAACGAGATTTTTTTAATGCTAAAAGCACAAAGGCAGTCCAAACAATTCAGCATTTAACTATACCTCTCAATATTTCAATAACGGTCTCCATTTAAGAAAAGTACTCGTGGGACAAATAAACACTAGAATTATACGGTCCGGCGATATTCAAACTGTAGCTTGAACTTTTACGAAAGGTTAGCCGTTCCAGAGATAACATTTGCTACTGGATGTCCGGTTGTATAACTGTTCCCCAGACAATTATTCCAATATTTGGTTCTTCTGTTTTTCGATTACCCATTTGCACGCGTCCAAAGGTATCCTCTCTGAGCGGACGAGGGACCCGAATTTGCTTACCAAAGGTCGTAACTATCCGGCCATATCTCCCCTTTGTTGTGCCACTAGACACATTCATATGTATGTGCGTATGTACATGTGCGCGTGTTTTATGGAACCCTACGTGTGCTCTTGTAATATATCCCAGAAAAAGTAGAGAAGAGTTCACCTTCCTGGAATATATGTATACGTATATTCTGTACCGTCTTCTTTGTAGGCACCGTTGTAAATAAAGAGGGTTATCTTATGGCATGTTTATGCAAATCTTGAAGAGGATGTTTGCATCCTATGTCGTAACGTTCCATTCTTTTCATTATGGTGTGACGTATTGGTGTATAAACATCGTATATATACACAAGTATGCGCGCAATATATTTTTAAATAAACTGTCTTACTTTAAAATGAACTTTGAAGCTTTTCACAAAAGAAATACATGCATAGGATCCACATTGTTTAATACTGCATTTCTAATACCTATACAATTAGACTGAGTTTGTCTACAGAATTAGATTGAGTTTAGCTACAGAAACTGAAAAATGTTAGTAGATAGATAGATAGATAGATAATCATTTATTTCAAAAGCATAATATTAAAATACATGCCTGAAACAAGTCAGAAAAAAAATGAAAGAAAAAGGGAGAACATAATTATATTAACTAAAAATCACTAACACTGTAACAGTTTTTATCCCATAAATATTGCTTAACGGTTTTCTTATATAAATTAAAATTTGAAATTTCTTTTATATTACGGGGTAACTTATTATAGAATTTACAGCCAACGTAATATGGACTCTTTTGAAACATTGCCTTTCGATGTGGAGGTGGCAACAGATAATTATCGATACGCGTGTTATGCTCGTGGGAATAATTATACGCACAAAATTCTTCTTTATGTTTACAAACAAAGCATAATGTTTCGTATATATATAAATCAAACAAAGTAAAAATTAAATTATCTTTAAAAATCTTCTTGCAGAAATCATCATATTTCATATTGAAAATAATTCTGATTGCTCGTTTTTGTATTAAGAATATTCTATTTGCTTCATATGACGTTCCCCAGTAGATAATTCCATAACGTATACATGCAACAAAGTTAGAATAATAAAAAGTTTTTAAAGTCTCGATATTACAAGTTTCTCTCAATTGTTTCAAGGCATAACATGTTTTAGATAACGTTTTCGACAAATATTCAATGTGATGTGACCATTTCAAATTTTCATGGACAAATATTCCTAAAAATTTACTTGATACGTGAGTATTCCAGGTAACTTGATTAATGTTAATTTCTTGAATTGACTTTATTTTGTTATGAAAGTATATGAACTTGGTTTTTTCCTTATTTATCATCAAATGGTTATATGCCATCCAATTACACGCTTTGTTGTAAATGATTTCGGTTTTAACTAATAGTTCAGATATATTATGAGAGCTTATAATCATACTAATGTCATTCGCATACATGGTTGTTTGTTCTGTTTCACTTAAATGAGCAGCAAAATCATTAATGTAAACCACAAAGAGTGTTGGACCCAACACGGAACCTTGTGGCACCCCAACATTCAGATTTAAAAATGACGATTGGCAATTCTTCACTATTACACTTTGCTTCCTCTCTGTAAGGTAGGATCTGAACCAGTTCAACGACACTCCATTTACGCCATAATGTTTTAATTTATGTAAAAGGATATTGTGATTAACTAAATCAAAAGCTTTGGATAGATCAAGGAATAATCCAAGACATTGTTTATTGCAATCCAAATTGTTGTATATGCTATTTAGAAAATTAAAGATAGCTGTATCTGTTGATTTACTTGGACAAAAACCATGTTGACTGGTGGATAGATAATTAAATGATATTAAATAATGAATTAATCGCTGATTCATTATTGATTCATATATCTTAGAAAATACAGGTAATAAACTAATTGGTCGATAGTTGCAAAGATTATTTCGATCTCCATTTTTAAATAGCGGTTTGACTATGGAGAGTTTTAGTTTGGTGGGGAAGATGCCCTTTTCAAAAGAAAAATTTATTAAATAAGCCAAAGTTGTGACAATATATGTGGATGAATGTTTCACAATAAAAGATGGTATTTGATCCCAACCTACAGAAAAGGAGATATTCATATTATTTATAGCAATTTCTACATCGGTTTCAGTTACAGGAGACACAAAAAAAAGAATTCGGCTCTGCTGCAATAAATCTCAAATGTTTGTTAATTGCACTCCAATCGATTTTGTCATGATTATATGATGCATGATCCGCTATCAGTTTGTAGGGCAAACTTGTAAAATGATAATTAAAATTGGTACACATCTCCGTGTCCGAAAAGTTGGTAGGCATGACATTAGCATCTTTTTTGTTGTAATTCGTATTTTCTCTGATTATAGACCATACGGCTTTGTTTTTGTTGCTGCATGATTTTATAAGCAATTCATTATTGTCGAATTTAGTTTTTCGTAAAAAATCTTTATATAGTTTTTCATAGTTTTTGAAATCTGTTGTAAAAGCGGGATTATGTGAACTAATATCTTTTAGAAACAATAAAGTGTTTTTCATTTCTAAGATTTCCGGTGTTAGTATTTTATTTTTAGGTGATTTATTCACCTTAGATTTTGAGATCGGAAAGCAAATATTAAAGTAGTACAGAAAAATATTTAAAAATCTTGTGAATGCTGCATCAGGACAGTTACACTCGTACACAGAAAGCCATGTTTCGTTAGCTAAAAAACTGTTAAAGGTGTTAAGTGACATTTCACAAAAATTATGTCTATATACATATTCAGTAGAACTATTATTGTCCGATGGAGATAGTGTTACTTTAATGATTTGGGTGTAATGGTCGGATAAGTTATTATCAGTACATAATACAGAATAACTATCATCAGGCAAATTTACATAAAAATTGTCTAAGCATGTTTGGGAAGTTTTAAATACACGAGTTGGTTCCTTAATGGTCAAATGCAAGTTACACGTAGCACATAAATCATTAATTTGTTGGTGAATTGCAGACGGAAGCATAAAGTCTATGTTAAAGTCTCCACCGAGCACAATAAACTTCTCACCATACTGAAGCACATCCAATAAACCGGAGAGATTTTCCATAAATAGTCGAAAATCTGATTGTGGCGGGCGATAAAGCACAACTAGGGTAAGGGTCACATTTGTTTTTAATTCGATGGCACACACTTCAAGAACATTGGGTACGTTGAAGGCAGTAGTATCTACTGCGGCTTTTATCGGAACATCGATTTTGACAAAAATTGCAACTCCTCCATGTTTGTTTGCGTTTCGACACGAGTAAGCAACTAATCGAAAATTATTCAATGTGATTGACTCTATCTGATCTTTTGTTTGCCAATGTTCACTAAGAAGTAAAACATCAATGTTTGATTCTTCAAGGACTGTTTGCAATTCATATATCTTATTACTTAAGCAACGAATATTCTGATGCATAATATTTAAGTTAATTAAACGTTTTCTTTGGATTTTACTAGACGGAATAAAAAACGGTTAATGCAAGCATTTTCCGGCCAAAATTCCGATTGGTGGACCTCGCCATGATACTTTGACGGATAGGACACTTTAAAGGACGAGTACTTGTCTGGATATTTACTTACTTTTTTTCGACTTCATATAGTTCCTTAAGTCTTCAGCAGTAAGTTTCGGATCTAAATTATATACATGTAAATGATTGTAGCTCTCTACACCTTTAATTTATGCTGTCGAGTCAGAGCCGCGAATCACATTTCGACGTCTTTGTTGTTTCTCTTTTCTTCCGATAACAGTACTCCAGGATTCACTATTATTTTTATTGTCATCGATGTTTATTGTATCCATTTCCTTTAGTTTTGTTTGTTGTATGTTTTCTTGCGCGTAAGAATTCGGCCTCGAAGCTTTTTGTTGTCCGGAGGTCGGTACCTTTGGCGCCGGGATTTTGGCAATAACGATTCACTCGCATTCACATTGGTCATGGTGCTATTATTTATATTTTGATTGGTTTTATTGGATAACATATGAATTAGTTCAATATTTGTTTCTTTTAAAATTATTACTTGATTTTTCAAATCGTTTATTATTTGTTGTAAATGATCGGTTTCTTTTTCACTACATCACGGATAATCTCACAAAACTCTTGACTCTTAACAAAGTTAATAACCTCATCACTTGATCTTAAACTTGATGGCATTTTTGCTTAAAACTTGACAATTTAGAATTCGAAACTCAGATACGTGTGCACACGTTCACGTCTCGTACGAATAGGTATAGTATTTAGTTTTTATTTTCTGCATCAAGCTGAATTCCATTAGGACTGTTTGGCCTGTGCAGCAAGTCCTAACCGACAAATTTTAAATTTGGTAATAATACATTTAGAAGTACACATTGCTTTGGTTAAAATCGATTTGTAACATTGTTGAATCACTTACAAGCGTAGTAGTTTAAGGGCACATTACAGAAAAGGGCGGGAAATATAATTTTTATTCATAATCTATTCCAAAAGTGGTGAGTTTAAATGATAAATTATAGCTATAGATGATCCAAGAAATTATGAGATGTAAAGAAACGGATGAAGAATGAGACAGGAGAGAAAGGCTTTGAAAGGGAAATAGCCCACTGGTCGCATCTGATATAATGTGTTTCTGACGGTTTTGGGTGCATCTGAAGTTCCAGATGCAAGAGATTTTAGTGCTTAAACAGTATATTGACAACCATGCTGGAGTCTCACACACGGTCCATAAGGTATTTCTTCCTTAGTAAAGAAAATACAATTGCATTAGACAATGAACTGTGATGTAGAAAGAGTTCCAAGTCGTTAAAAAATGAACTGAAAAGGGTTGGTCCAGGAATCGACCCTTGCCGAACCACCATATAAGTACATTATACATATTGCCCTGGATGGCTAATCTTATTACTCGATATTATTGCTCAAATGCGTTTCTGCAGTTAACATGTTGCGTGGTGCTGAAGTTTTCTGTGTGGCTATTGCATGAGCTGTTCGCTTGAAAAAGAAGAAATTAAGGAAGGAAAGGATAAGCTATCTTCCTTTTACTTTTACAGCTATATTTTTCACTTGATCATCACACCAAACTTATTTTCTTTCCGTTTTAGACAAAAATGGGCAAATATTTGCCCAAAATTGCCAAATGTCGCCCATAGCCAAGATAATTTACGCCACACTGCGCAATAAAAGATTAATTCAATATATTGTGCAACCTTTCAATATTGTTACCAAATCATCAATAGTCTTGTATAACTAACAGCTTCTTGCGGGTTTCGCCGTGTGTCAAAACTTTCGCTCGACGTCAGTATGAGCAGCTGTCAGTATAAACAGCGAAACGTCGAGCGAAAGTTTTGAAACCCGCAAGAAGCTGTTAGTTATAGTTACACCGGCCGTGAAAGCCTACGCAGTGTTAATATTCTTGTATGGTTTGAAATATTTCACGACAACATTGAGCATCTCTGTACGTGAATAGTTCAATTCGTATCAAAATATATGGCTAAATATCATGTTTTCTTAGCCTAGACACGATGAGATCATGTAACGGCACGACAGGCTTTTAAGGGGTTTTTGATAATTAAACAATATTTATTATTTAAATAAACTCATTGGATTTGTTAAATTAATAAAATAGAAACAACGAAATTACGGGATTACATATTTATTTAGTAATTAACGCTATCGATTTTAGTCAAGTATCATTCTTCATACGTGAAACACTATATAATAGCAACAGAAGTGTGAAGAATAGGAAAACAGACACAATCCAAGTAAACATACATAGACAATGAGGTATAGGCAGACCTTCTTCAACAAATAATTAGTCCGTGAAATGACATATTTCATACTTCTGAGTTTCAAATAAATGCTTAATCGATGCTTCTATTGAAAACAACAATTTGTCCGAGATAATGTAGATTATGTTGAATGAAAAAAAAACTTCTCTTTTAGTATAGAATACAGTATAGATTATATAACAATTAGATTTTTTTTAAGAAATAACGTTCCGTTGAAAATTAGATCGTAAAATGAAATAAACAGTTAAAGATACGACTGTTTCTATAACAAAAAGATATAATAAGAGAATAATCGGTTGGGCAACTGCATCTCTTCTCAGTGTGCAACATACTTCATCATTTTTGCTTCTTTACTATTATGAAACGAACTCAATTAAAAGAGAAAATCAAATCGACAAGCAATATTCCAAAAACCCTAACTTTTACCACTCCTGTAGATGTTTTATATTTTGCCCAGTTGTGCGAAAAAATTATTCTTTCTGTGTATATTTTTTTTTTTCTTTAAGCGAACAGCAGGACCTTTTTGCCCGAAACGGTAAAAATTTAATTTGCGTCCTTGCGGTTTCTTCTTTCTTTTGAAGCGAGTAATTTGTTCGTTTATAATTTGCAAAACCTTTTCCTTTCTTTCGCTACATCTCCCTTCATTTCTGTACGGCGGCTGTTATTACAATAACTCGCCACGGGAATAAAAAGACGAAGGAAAGGCAAAAAAACGGGCAGCATTAACAACCACTCTAAATTGGATTCCAGCGGTTATTAGTAATATAATAAATAAAGTTTTGACCATTCTTCTGCGGCCAAGACTTTTATTAATCGGAAATGAATGACCGCCATTTTATTTTCTAACTTTTCTAATTTGCCATAATTTTTTTTTTGTGTTCAATATCGCCCCATGTTCTATGAGAATGGGATTTTTATCATTTGTATTTTTGCGCAGATCTTACAACCAGTGAATTGCTAAGACATGGCGGCCATTATACCTTCTATTTGCAAATAAGTAAACCAAATACCTTCACGAGAAGAGTATATATAAAGACACGAAGAAGTAATAAATTAGTTAAAAACGGTGTTGGAGACCTTTGTCAATCTTCTGATAGCGTAAATTGTTGATGCCAGTTTGTTCGATACCAGATTTACATGAGCGGCCTAGTTCAGACCAGCATCGATGGTTAATCCCAGGAATTTTATTGGTGGACTTTCGTTTCCAGTTTTCGTTGTAGCTGAGTCTTATCTTTTCTACTTTACTTAGGATCATTTTAAGCCTATTTGCCTCAAACCAATTCTCGGCATCTTCTATTGCTAGTCTAGTCAGATTCTCCAACCCATTCAGCTCCATCGCCTTAACAAGGATTGAGGTATCATCAGCATACACACATAACTTTCCCACCCAAATGTGGACCGACAAATTCATTGACGCATTGTGTGAAAGAAATAGGGACATAACAGGATGGATGCCACCGGTATGCCATTGTTTTCTTCGGCAGGTTGTGAGACGCTGTTATCCACTCCACTCCATCAATGTTGCTCAGTATTTGTGTTCTATGAAATAGACAGGAGTTCGAGTGGTTTGCCTCTCACCCCATAGTATGGTAGTTTCTCGAGCAACATTGAGGGAATGGAGTGGAATAACAGCATCTCACAACCTGCTGAAATAGCAATTAGTGATTTGTGTCCTATGAAAAAGACAGGATCTCATGAGTTCGAGTGGCTTGCCTCTCACCCCATAGTATGGTAGTTTCTCGAGCAAAATTGATGAAGTTACGGAATCAAATGCGCTGCTGAGGTCTAACAAACTTATTTCAGCATACATCCCCTCATCAAATGCATTGTATATATAATTTGTTGCCACGAGTATTCCGCTCATCACAGAATGCCCTTTCCGATAGCAGTGTTGCTTACTCGAGAGGCAGAAATAGTTCGACAGTCGAGATACTAAGGTCGGCTCAAAAATTATGGATATTTGGCAATACACTTATCGAACGATATATTAACATAGATTTCTAATGCCCTGCTTATATATTGGTAATATTCTTGTCACCTTCAGCTGATGTGGAAAAACACCTTGTAGCATGCATTTGTTAAAAATATTTGCCAGAGCAGGAACGATGGTTATGTCTATTTCCGTCAATATGGATACTGACAAGTTGTAAATATCCTTAATACTTTTCTTGAGGTTTTGTATTATTTGGGCCGCTTCGCTTGATGTTATCGGCTCAAGAAAGAGGGATTCCACATTATCCGATTAAATATTCTGTAATAGTTTCTTTGGTGATTCTGTTGAAATTATACTTTGAGCCATACGTTCTCCTACCTTATACCTTACATAGGTATTGGTTCATTTCTGTTGCCGAGATCAACGATGTTACTTCCCCGGGAACTAATACTGGCTTTGTTTCTCCATGCACGATCTGACAAATTGCTTTTACTATGTTCTGCGCATTGTATATTCTTCAACTATAAATCTCAGCCTTTTTCAAACATTTCAATCTGCCTGAATGATTGGTCACCATTGGTGGACGACCTGCTGGCTGCCATTGAAGCACTTGGAACCGAGGTGCAGACCTACGCGGACATCGTAATATTACTATGAGGATCGCGAGAGAGAGAAAGCTAATCAACACCATTTGTGGTTGGTGCGGCAGAAAAAACCTAAGCATTAGCTCCAGCAAAACTAGGGTGATACCGTTTACCAGGAAGAAGATAGTGACACACTTGGCACCAGCTACTACTCAAGGTGTATTTGCAGATAATATAAAATATCTGAGTATCTTATGTGATAAGACACTATCCTGGTACCCGCATTTGGAAAAAATCACTCACAAAGCGAGGCTATCCTTATGGACATACCGAAGGTTATGAGGAATCTTGGAGGGATTCACCAAAGCTAGTCCATTGACTAACGTCTAACCATAACCTATGGAGCAATAGCTTGGTTGGCGGCAAGGCGTATTAAGCCAAAGCCACAGCAAAAGTTACACCCATACAAAGGATCTCAAGTGTAGCAATCACAGGAGCAATATCTTCTTCCCCATGGCACTAGAAGTTCTTCTGGACCTACCACCCTTATACATTGTTGAGGAAAGGGAATCCAGATCAACTGCATTTCGCCTATGGCAAATAGCACACTCTAAACACATTAGGGATGGATAATAATCTATCCTTAATCTGGGTACCTGGGCACTGACCTATTTTAGGACATGAGAAAGCAGACATCCTTCAGCGACCAGAACCTACCATTGGCATAGCACATTCGGTAGCTAACCAGCAAATCAAATTCTGGGCGAATCAGAAAGTGCTCCAATACTGGAAGGACTGTTCTGGTTTGGTGCATGCGAAAGAGTGTATTACACCTAGTCATGCCAGGTTACCAAGGAATTGTCAGAACTTAACCGTAAAAATGTCAAGGTGATTATTCTTATCTTTATACGTCACAGAAAACACCTACACAGAATCGGGCTCTCTGATGAGTTTGAATACCGACTATGTTTAGAAGCCAAGGAGACAGTTTAGCATGTCTTCTACCACTGCCCTGCCGCTACAAGATTCATGTATATAATCTTCGGAAAGGCTGACCCTTCCCTAAAAGCCTCAAAACAATCCCATTCAGCAAGATACTGAGCTATCTTGTAGGCATGAACTTGTTGGATTTAACTTAAGATGACATCCGCTCTACTATAGTGGTCGCAGTGAGCAGGATGATTAATCGGACCATGCGGACGGTATCTCTTACTTAACTAACTAAGTACGATATCTACAATTACAATAGTATGCAGCTACAGTGTTGCCAAATGTATGTTTCCTTCGAATAGTTCCTAAGCACATATGAAGAATGATACGACATTTTAACAGTAGCATTTTCGATTAAGCCCCGAACGAAGCATATCGCTGCTTGTAGCTTTTGCAGCAATTTATATAAACGCTATATACTTAATAATAAAACATTTGTCACGTCATAACCTAAAGTAGCAACCTACCAATCCAACCTAAAATGCTAGATGACAATAATTTCAATATAAGTGCTACTACGGGCCCCTGCTCCCGTATCCTCCTCTATTTCATTTCGACCTAATGCAGCGGAATTCAGCTAGCAGATGTACGAATAAGATATCTGCTTTCAACGTTAATGACGGAATTCGTCTGCCATAATCGTGAAATGCGAGAGGCCCCAACAAAAAGCGGATACCAACGCCGAAGTACGCGGAAACACTTCTAGCCATTACGTCCTTCCTAATTTATGAAATTTCATTCTCCTCTCCCTTTCGTTTCGTTAATAAAGCCGCTCGTCACAGAAATTGCAATGGTGTATTGAAAATATGATTAAATGGACGATTTGAAGTGAGAGAAATTAATAATATTTGAAAAAACATAAAATGTATGTTACCCTCACGGTCTCTCAAGCAATATATGTATGTACATATTGCTGTGTACTGAAGGTACAAAAGAAAATGCAAAAAGAATTTAAAAATGAAAAATTAGCTAGCTCAATGGAAAAAAAAATTAAAAGGGCGCAAAACATTTAAACTCAGGATTACCCTCGTAAACTAAAACTAATCACGAAGAGTAAATTGTGGGTGAAAGAAATCTGACTTTCTTTAATTACCCCAAAAATTAAAAAGGTTTAATCAAAAATAAAAGAACAGAATTTTGAATGACGTTAATTAACCAAGAAGAATTTATTAAATAAAAAAAAAATGTTTAGTTACAAATTGCAGAAAAAAAACAATGAGCTTAGGGCTCTGGCCGAAATCAAAAACTGCATTAGACTCTAATTTACAAAAGGAGAATGCTAAATCCTTTAACAAAGCAAAAAGGTAAAATAATTCAGGAAGATAGTCCTTTTTTATAACAAATCAATCCACGTGGTTTCAAAATTAAAACTACCTAAATTCGTGAACAAATCAAGTGAATTAACAACAGAACATTTAAATACAAGCACAATGCTTCTATTCACCCAACCCGAGGTGATTAATGAATACAATCATCAAACTAGAAAACGGAAAAATTAAACTCTTAAAATTAAAATATCTATCTTCCTGCACAAAATAATAAAAGATCTTACATCTGAATTGTACACACAACAACATAAAACCAATTATTATATAGCGAGTTCCTTTGATGGATGAAATAAATCAAAATTAACGAAACAAATCTTTAAATAAAAATGAAATACCAATGGCAGCTAACAATATAAATTTACGTCTACTTACACCGGTATCTTGTCAAGGAACTGACCTCACAGGGTTAAACAAACGCATACATATAAAATTCTACAGCTGCGTGCGCTACGCCTCGCACAATGATCATAGAAGAAGAAAACTTCTAAGAAGGACATTAGCTCCATGAGCAAGTACTAACAAATCAAAAAGTGAAATTAATTTAAACAAACTGAACATATAAATAAATAAATTAAACAATCAATTCAATTAACAAAATCTTATATAAAATAAAATACACAATTGAAATTGTGGAAACTCTTGCGAAACATTGATAAAGACTGATCGGAATGAACAAGAAAAAAAAAACTGAATTTGCGAAAACCGAGTGGCCAGACCACAACAATATGTACAGGATTTTATTTTGACCACTACTTATTTCCACTACTACCTACTGCAGATATAAAAAAAAATGTAATTTGTAGATGTGACTATATTAATTAGAAATTGCACTCTGTTTTATTCCTATCGATTAAAAAAGGTGATAACTATTAGAATTGTATGTAGAGGACGCTCTCAAAAAAGTATATATTTGCATATTTCAACGAAACTCCCTGAATACTTTATTATTTTTGCATCACCAGTAGAATTACCAGGGCAGTCCTAGCACAAAATTCCATAAGGGTTTCGATACACAGCTTATCCCCACCACTTCCATCCTTCACTTAGACTACTTCCACCCGGTACGACTATCGGTTATAATTCATGGGCGACTATCCGTTATAATTAATCAGCTCACCAGTTGGACTGAAACGGCTATCTATTACAATTGATCGGCTAACCCTTTGCCCGCTATGTTTAATTTTAAGATAGAAATTAAAATTTCTGAATTGATTTTTATGATCACAATGTGATTCTGCCAGAATATGCTTGCAACAATACATCTATGCAATTTCACTATTCCCGAGTTCATCTATTACATTTTACAATACCATCACTTGTTCAGATGTCCGCATGTTTTTCAACATTGTATCGCAGACATTTCATCTTCGTTTCTTCCTTTAATTAACATTTCCAACACACCAATGCAATTATCCAGATGCCAAGCAGACAACTTTAACAATGCAGTTTACGGTGTTAAAATGTCGTCCCGCTCTAGAATGAAGAACTTCTAATTTCCAATGGCAACCACCGCTTGCCCTCCGTTCTGCAGAGGGATTGTCACGAATTAGTTTATTACCCTGAATGTGAATTTAAAAAGACGGAGTCTGATATAAAGTTAACTAAGATTTTACGACCTACATGCAGACGAAGCCATTATTTCGGACTGCTAGTAAAGCTAGCGCGCCAATAAACTTAGCTGAGACGATCGTGTGAATGGTTTCATTGCGATAAGAACGACATGGAGACGCCAGCGTCGCGCATGACGGCTGACGTCACGCTCACTCTATTTCTAAGTAAAGTTACTCCACCTGAAAATCCCCCAATTGTATACCGCCACTTTCACGAAGGGGGCTGTGCTCGATCTTGGTCGTATTAACTTTTAATGACCAATCAATCGTCGGAGCGAACACAAACTTAAAACTATCTAACGCCACTGAAATAAGTTCTTAATAATTTAGAAGTGACAGTTTGTCTAGGACCTGAAATGTACTAAAAACTACTAAAGCTCTGATGGTGTTTGTTAGTGTGTTTAAACTAACACAAAAAACTTAACTGCAAGAGAATTGCAGTGGAAGTATAGCAAATGGGTAGCGACGCAAACAGTTACTAGTAAATTAACTTCTACAGAATAATAAGTTTGTTTATTGTCCTACGGTTACAAAACCAATTACAAATACTTCACAAATATGTCGAGTAGTGTATATGCATAAGCAGAAATAGTAATAAAGCAAAACAAAATTCAATACAAATGTCAAATAAATGTCAAAATAATAATTGTAAAAAGCTTTTCCGGCCTATTGAGCCGTGGTCTTGTGGAATTACTTCCGTACGTTTCGTTCACAACTACAGTGAACATCTTCAGCGGCGTGGTCGAAATTTCCTTCGTGATGGCTCGTCGTTTAGTGAAAGTAACTGAAGATGTTCACCGCATTTGTGAACGAAACGTACGGAAGTAATTCCACACGGCCACGGCTCAACAGCCGGGAAAAAACTTTTTACAGTAGATTGACACACAAGGAAATAATTATTATTTGCCTTTTTAGTTTTTACATACATCATATAGAGTGGTAATTGTCGGAGTAAGTGGTTTTTGAAAGAGCAGAAGAAAACGTAGTTGTAAAACAGGCTGAACAGTGAGGTACATGAAAATTGACATCACCAAAAAGTTGAGGGCAGTCAATCACACAATTAACTTAACTTCCACATAAACTTACTACTGTGAAGTTTTCTGCCAGTGGATAGAGGTTGCATCAATTCCTCTGCATGGATAAAGTGAGTCAATCTTAAAAGAGAGAAACTTAAAAAAACGACACTGTAAGCGCTCCAAGAATAATTGGTGACATGCAATAAGAGAACCACACTACAGAAGAGAGGGACAAGGGAACTAACAATAAAGAGCTAAAGTATAGATTTTAAGGGTATCAACATTAGTGAAATACTTGGATAGGTGCATAATAAAAAAAATTAAAGCAATGGATATGAGGTTATTAATATACTGGTTGAAAATGAGACGACTATCAAAAGGTATGCCAAGATCCTTGATGGTTTCAGATTTGAATATAGGTTAATAATATAATAATAATAATATTTCTTCAGAAAAATTTAAGTGTTTACAATGATTTACATATACCTTCCAAATAAGTGAATAAATATGAAACAAAATTCGCAGAAGGTAAAAACCTTGTCCACGAAAAGAATATAAACAAATACTGGAGAAGATTATTGTTGTGGTAAGTATCGATGTATGTCCAATCTATTTTGATTGGACATCCCCTCTCTCAATCGTGTCTTAAATCTATGCTTATTACTAATGTGTCTTGGATTATATAGAATCTGATTGTGCAACCGTCGGCGCGAGATACAAATATGAGCGCAGTAATAAAAAGGTGTCCTGCAAGTAATAAAAAAAGATTGTGATTAAGTTGAAGCTAGGTTGAATGAAAAGGACTGGCAACAGTTGAATAAATCTTCAAATCATCAGCATATGCTACTAAAGGAGAGGAGAATGACTTTAGGGAATCATCAATATATATTATGAATAACAGAGGACCTAAATTTGACCCCTGTGGAACACTTGAAGTTAAGAAGGACAAATTTAAGGAAAACCCATTATGAAAAACGTAGTTAGATCTATCGGAAAAGTAAGGCTCTAACAATGTAATGAAATTACTTAATCCAAATGCACTCAACTTTCTTAGAAGAATACCATGATTTATTGCGTCAAAGAGACTTGAGGAGTTTGTATATACACATCTGCCTGCTCTCCATTATCCAAATGTTGACCAATGTATTGGAAAAAGAGTAATAAACAACTGTTACCCTAATAAATGGCAATAGATTATTGGATATTTCATCAAAACTACATCACTTGGTTGATATTAATTTAGTGGTTGTGTTTAAAATATTTAATTTCATTTATTTGACTTATTTACTACAAGTTCTAACTTCAACTGAAGTACTCCAACCATTATTCCAATAAAATGAATTACCTATCTAAACTTTGATGAAAAATCGAACAAAATTGAATCAGAGGCTATTTATTTATTGGTAAATATGTATAATCCATATATTTTATAAACCTCCTGCAATCAATATCTCACATGTATTTCCAAATACATGAAATAAAATAATTTTAAGCACAGTATGCACGCCTCTTCAAGGAACATAACGTATATTGTCAACGACATCCGACTTTAGAATTATAAAGTAGCGCCTCGAACCTAAAAGTAGAGTCAATAGTTACTTTTAAAAAAATGCGTCAATGTGCACAATGATAAATGGGAGAACAGATGGTTCACGTAGGTTAAAAACAACGTGCGCCCAAGAACGGAGCCTTGTGGAACCTCGCTAACATCAAACGAATTAAAAGTTTTCACTACGATGCTGTTCTGTTATTGAATAGTCAATTACGTTAAATGACTAAAATAGAATCGAATCATGATATCGAACACATCATATATAAAATTTATCGAAAACGTTGTGAATGACAGAGGATGTCGTTGTTCACGAAATAAACTCAAACTGAAGTATGAAATAATAAATTCAAAAATTCAGATTGAACAGTCAATGTCATATCAATTTGCAGTTGGCAAAACTATTGCTCAAACATAATAACAGGGTCGGTTTGTCCAATTTCAATATAGTCAAAAGGAATACTCACCACATGATCGTGAAGTTAGTTCATTATCAGAAGACTGAAATTTTGTTAATAATATTTCAGGACGTGATACCTTATTAATATCTATCGTATGTCTTATTACTTAACACTTTTTTATACCTAACAGTAACAGTTTGATTTTTTTAGACATATCTTTAACAAACGAAATTAATCCACAAAGATGTGAGTTCCTTCTTATATCTAAAACGTATGATATCTTGGAGAATTATTGTATTTTCAAATTTATAGTGGTTGAAGTTTCAGAACTTTATTAGAGTATACGTAGTTTCAGAAGCAGGAGTTTGCGGTATAATATAAATTGTTTCTTAGAATTAAGCAGTGTTCTAGTTTCCAACCTGAATGACGATCGCGACAATGTTTTACGCATACTAATGTAATCGCATATAAGTTAGTCAATGATTAAATTTAGATGCTTTTAGCCTAAATACCTTTTCCTTTTATTCAATGAAAATTGGATATTTTAAGCTTGTAAGTATGTATATTAGAATGAAGACAATGAATTAATTCGATATTTAAAATCACTGTAATACGGGCTGCCCTAGTCCATAAATTTTTTATTTACACATATTTTTTAATAAATATGAAAACGTATTATTTATGCAAAATTTGCAATTATTTAATCCATTTATATAGTTTACTATCAATTGCGATTTTATGGGAAATATAAAATTTTATATTTGGATTTTACATAACTTTCTAAATCCAATTATAGATTTGGTTTTGAGTGCTGAAAATACGCTAAACATCTTCCTAACACTGTGTCCCCAGTGGACGCGATTTTAAGCGTTCGCGAGCGACAGCGACAAAACACCATTTGATTTAAATGGGATCTTGTCGCGTACGCTTAAAATCGCGTCCACTGAGGACACAGGGTTATTGTTGTCAACATAACACCAAGAAATTGTACATGTGTTACACTCTATTGTTTTATATGTCCGCTAGGACACAGAAATGTACACTTTGGCAATTTTCTTATAAAAAGGGTTTTTTTAATGGAATCGCGCGGGTTCTCTAATTTGAAAAAAGAACTTTTTGATGATTCCAGTGTTATTGGATACTCGATATTAGAATTAAAACTTATTTCTTTAATCAAAAATATTGGATATGATATGACATAAACCTGTCACAATAATTTATGTTACGCAGTGTTGTCACAGGATTAAATTTATTTATGATAGAATTTTATTAAAAAGGTAACATTATAAATATTTATAAATGTGTAACTACAAAGAAAAAAAACTGAAAGATTTATAAGTGTGTATAATACTATATAATGCTATAATACTACCTTCAAACTAACTAAAAAAAAAATTAATAGATTTTCCCAAAAAGTAGTAGTTAGATCTATTACAATTGTAATAGACATGGACACATCGGTGTTCAGTATACCACATCGCTAAATAAGTTGCATAAGTAAATGAAGTCAGGTAGGTAAATATAGGCCCTGAAGATATCTGTTTTTACATTTAACTTGTGCGTAATCATTGAAGCGAAGTTGGGTCGCTGAGATATAGATGGCGCCATATTTGTAACCGTACATCCTTTCATGATATTAAGGTATCACTTTTAAAGAAATGAATTTGGTTAGTCGCTCTGGATTCTCTTCAATGCGAATAAATCTTTCGCCTTTTACTAAAGATTTCCGTGGAGAGGATCAACACAAATGAGTCTTTAAACAATTTTTTGTGGTGCCTGGTATATTATAATACCGGGCCAATAAAATAATTCAAACATAATAATTGATGGTGATTGGTGATAGCACCAATACGCTAGCAGACGCTAGTATACAAACCAGTACAAAATAAATGTTTGTGTGGGGGGAGTTGGAGGAGATGGACGGGAACAGAAATAATTCATCATCGAATTCGTATAAACCATGATGTTTTTATATGGTAATCTTAGGGCCGTTCCACACCCAGCATTTATTATGCAATTTATTGGCCAATTTAAAATTTTACGTGTATAACACGGATTAAATACGTGTTATATACGTAAAATTTTAAATTGGGCAATAAATAGCTAGGTGTAAAACGGCCGGCCCTTACGTGAGAAGTAATTTTTTTTGGTAGCATTTTAGAAGAACATTGTTGAAAATTTTATTGTGATATATTAAATAAAAATATTGTATTTATTTTATTCTATTTTTTTTATTTTATTATATTATTTGGATAACTAGGTCACAGAGTGAATGAAAGAATTATCTGCATTCAATATATTTCATTGATTCCAGGACGTTTCATCAATTTATTTTAGATATTTACAAGGGCTATTCTCTTTTTTGTAATAAAAGAGAATATATATACAGTTGTCCCCGATCGACGCATGAGTTGATATTTCATCTTCTGGGGTTTAGCCCTGCTTGGATAGAAAGTAATTTGTGCCATAGTTTTGATAAATCAAACATGGCCTTGGAAATTTACAAAGATATAGTTTTTCTCACTAATAACTGCCTTTTTTGAAGAAGATACGACAAAATGTTGTTAAAAGATATTGTTACCAAAAATAATTGCCGAAAATTTAAATATGGCCGCTTGGAGATAAAATGCCTATTTAGTTACCTAATTTATTTTTATTTTCATCTTAAATAGATAAAATTGAAAACCTACGCATAGAGCATTCACATTTTTTATCTGCACTTACTATACATATATTGTGCATACTGTACGAGCCACATCAACTACGAACAGAAGCGTGCGCTTCATGCATATAACAACGTATCTAGCTGTTTGGAGTAATAGAAGCTTTTCAAAGTGTTTAAAATTTGTAATATAAAATTATAAGAGAAGGTCATCTAAAATATGAACAAATACATGTATACAGTCGCGAGCAAATGTTATAGGCACCCTAAATTTTGGGCGAATATCACAGTAAGAAATGAGAAAATAAAAACTTGTAGGTAATACATTATAAATATTTTAGTATTTTAAGAGATCTTATTAATTTGTTGCATATTAGAGTGTTTTTAGTACAGCTATAATACTTTTTAGATGGGAGGGGGAAAGTGACTTCTCGAACACTTGAAAATATATAAAAAAAATAATATATTTACAAAAGGTATCTATAAAGACTATTGTAACCATAAAGACGATTATATAAACGTTGAAATAACTGTCACAAAAAAAATGCAAGAAACATGAAACCCATTAGTTTTGTCAGAGGTGCCTATAACATTTGCTCGCGACTGTATATTATCTCCAAGTCTCCATTTCCATAGGTGCACATTGCAACTGTATTTATCAAGCAGGCCATTTTTTGCACTTTCTGCAGTTTAGTCTATGCTTTCTTTTCTTAAGTTTTGGCTACCATTCTGAGGATGCATATGTGACCATGAGTATTATCACTGGTTGATATAACCTGCACATTGTTTTCGGTTATAGCGGTCAATTTTTCCCAAAAAGCCTTTAATAAAATCAACATGCCATTGTCGATTTACAGGTAATTCTGTCTATTTGCTTGGTCCAGTTCAGTTTTAGTTCTAAGTATGACTTCCAGGTATTTGATCTCACTGGAGTATTCCGATTGCACGCTTTCCTGAAAAATATATATTCTTCCTGTTTGGAAATAGTATGACTGTGGTTCAGTTGGAGTTTGTTTGATGAAATTTTCGTTTGGATGGCGTTGTTAACAGACAGAATTTTAGATATTGGGAGCTGTAAATCTTCGCGAATTACTTACAAAGAATCTCCATAGTCCAAATATTGTTTGGTGTGGTGTAGAATCATTTAGTATCATCGGTTCTTATTTTTTTGAAAATAATCCTTCTTTAACGGTCAATTTCGAGTGTTACATAAACTTGCTTCAAACGTTTCTCATCCCAGAACTGATTATTAGACGGAGATTAGTAAATGATTCTCTTTTATTCCGTCAAGATGGAGCAACAGCTCACACAGCCACAAAATCCATGAGGATTCTGCGAGAATTTTTAACAGCCGTATAATTTCGTGATTTGAAAATTTGCATTGGCATTTACTTTGCCTTGGCATTAACCTCTCGAAAGTGCAAAGATTAGCATGTGTATGCAAAACGGGGGCTATGAGAACCTGCCCAACAGCAGCTATCGCAGTAGCATTGGATCTTACCCCTTTCCATATTGTAGTAGAGGGCGTGGCAAAAAGAACCACACTCAGAATGATCAAGGAAGGAATGATTAGGCATAGGCCTCAATCTCCTGACGGTGATTAAACCTAGGATATGCCCCGGAATGATATGTTAAAAAAATTCAGCTTTGTGAAGGAATTCATCATAACACCACCTTGAACTTGAATAGAAATGCCATCAAATGGTATACTGATGGCTCCAAAACGGAAGAGGGAAATGGAATAGGAATATATATTTATCGTAAGCTTGGGAAAATATCCAAGTAAATTTCAGGCGGAAATATACGCTATTAAAAGATGTGTTTAGTTCAATATGGATGGAAATTATCGAAAGCAGGAGATTATCATCATGTCTGATAGTCAAGCAGCCATCAAGGCGCTGAGCTCATATGAAATCAGTTTGAAGATGGTCTGAAAATGCCTAGGGAAATTAAATGAGCTAGGCAAAAGGAATAAACTAATCCTCCTGTGGGTTCCGGGTCACACAGGAGTGGAAGGAAACGAAATAACGGATAACCTCGCAAAAAAGGGGCTGGAATGCCTTTTGTAGGGCCTGAACCCTTTTGCGGGTTAAGTAGCAGTACAATACTGAAGAAACTAAAATAGAAATGGAGCAGAGGAAATTCAGTTACTGGAAAATCTCCAGAATGAGGCAAAGTAAAATTCTTCTGGAACTTATAACAGAGAAGGTTTACAGAATGCATCAACCTGAGTAAGAACAACGTTCGCATATTAACAGGAATACTTTCAGGCCATTGTAGACTGAAAGGACAGGTAAGCTTGGATTGGAAAAGGAATCTGAATGTAGATTTTGTGGGGAACAGGATAAGACACCCATCCACCTCCTCTCAAACTGCGTAGCACTATGCAACTGGAGGGCATTGCTTCTGGGAGCATGTGAAATCGAAGAGGGAGACTTACCTAGACTGGGGTCCTCCGACATCCTACACTTTCTGAAAGGAATAGGATTGGAAGACCAGCTGTAAAGCAGCAAGAATAGGGGACACAATAGATCTTTTAGGTCGCAGTGTAACATCACCTTCTATTTATATACATACATGCAAATCGTCCCGCAACAATTAAGGAACTAAAAAACTGCATTCCAGAAGAAATCACATGAACAGGTGAAGATTTGCTTCGCCAGCTGATGCACAATTTTACAGTCAGAATTGAAAATTCTATTCAAGCTGATGGAGGGCATTTAGAAGACATGATTTTTAAAACTTGAAGAAACGTTTAAGTTAATAATAAATCAAAAGAATTAGTTGTAGAGTTGTTAGTGTATTAAAAGATTTTTTTTACTTTACTTGGAAGGATTTTATTAGAAACATAAGATGGGCAGTCTAATACGGGAACCATGTGCATCGAAATGTTTGGTTTTAGCTCCCATATGTGCACCTGACTACTGTCAATGCTTTGTTGCTAATCTTTCATATAAGATTCACATTTTCCTTTATTCTTTTTATTCTTACCACCAAAATATGCGAACACGGCTTAATGGAAATAAAACTTCCAACTAATGCCTTAGTGAATTTAATATAATACGTAGTTTAAAAGTTCCGAGAAAAAACCGGAAGGATATTAAAAACAACTTTATTTACGATTATACCCATACCGTCATTTCATATTCGATGCACGATAACCGTATCACATATTTTTCCATACTGGAACGATTATACGTGCGGACGATAACGTTTAGAAATACGAGAACGTAACAGCATCAACTGTTTTCGCATGTATTTTATTGCCCAAATATAAAATTCTTACCTCAACAAAGAAGTTTTAAAGCTCTTTCCGCATAATATACCGTCGACTGAAAGAAAAAACGAGCGCAAATTGTAAATTGGAAAATATATTCCCCTTTTTTCAGATATATTACCCACTTAGCACGCGAGAAGAGGCACAGGGCCCATACGCGCAGCACATCTTGTTATTTCCTTTCAACACGTGAGAAACGGAATATTGTCAAAACACGCGAACGTATATCTTCAAAAAAAAAAAGTAGTCTCCTTAGAAAATATTTCGACCTTTACAAGACGTTTTTGAGGAAAAAAATATTTACTTTTGTTTTTTTTTTTTTATAGGAATTTTGTATATTTGCCTTTATTGAAATTTTACCTATTTTGAAGCATTTTCAAGATAAATAAATGTAAGATTGCTTCATTGAGGTTTCGCTTGGCATAATAAATCACCGGGTCGTTGGGCCAATATATCTACCAAATTGTTTTGATACCAATGCATTGGAACACGTTATTGACGAGATGCCATTGAAAGTATGCCAAATCGAAATAAAGCCACTTCTCGTAAGGACCCAGCCGTGGTGTAAGAGAATAACGCAAATACAGAAAGCCATAAAAGCTTGATGAACACTCTAGTTTAGGAGCAGAAACATTTACGGTTATTGGTTGGTAAGCAATATACTGGGTGAGTTTTTTTATCTTGTCACAACGGAATATCTCTGAAACACTGCATCAAATCAAAAAAAAGATCTTAATAAGGATCTATATGTAGGGGGTCTCCTGAATGGTGCCGAACTCGATCCCCCACCTCACCCCCCTCTAGAGTGGGACGGGGGACAACTTTGAAATCTTAAATGGGAACCCCCATTTTGTATTGCAGATTCGGATTCTACGTCATCAAGTATGTAGTTTTTGTTTGAAACTTTTTTCGATTCGAAACAGATTGCGCTATAATCGCAAAAAGATGATTGTGAACGTCTAGAAAAAATACACAAAAAAAGAGAAGCAAGCAAACATGATTTTGGGTTTTTTTTATTTCAACATAAACTAACATGTTTGAAACTGTGCCATGTTTGCTTGCTTCTCTTTTTTTGTGTATTTTGTCTAAACGTTCACAATCATGTTTTTTTGCCACTACAGCGCAATCTGTTACGAATCGAAAAAGAAGTTTCAAACAAAAACTACATATTTGATGGCGTAGAATCCGAATCTGCAATACAAAATGGGGGGTTCCCATTTAAAATTTCAAAGTTGTCCGCCTTCCCATTCTGGGGGAGGTAAGGTGGGGGATCGAATTCGGCACCATTCATTATAACAAATCTTATTAAGATCTTCTTTTGATTTGATGCAGTGTTTTAGAGATATTCCGTTGTCTCAAGATAAAAAACTCACCCTGTATATATGAATGCAACAACTCATATTATTAACAGGTGTATCGTGATAAATGTGTTTCCAACGTTCTGAAACGAGGCAACAGCTATCTCAATTTCAAATGCAAACCTAATCAATAAACATTGAGTATTAACGTCCAATAAGTATTTCAATGATATGTTCGAAATTGCTAGAAATCACGAACCAACAATTACGACATATTCAGATAATGTCGTAATTATTCTTCATAATATCCTGCGGCCGTAACAATCTAGTTTTAGAAAAGAGCACATTACTACTACGAAAATGGTTACGAAGTCGACATTTGTAGATTTTAGTAAAGCCTGTGACAACGTATTGCTGTGGCCTGGTACCCCGGTTGTCATAAATTCAGTGTTTTCTTGGTTATTTATTTAAGCCTTTGTCATTGTTGCGAAAAATTTCAAATTGTTTTATTTTGTATAAGATTTAGTTAATATTTTGGATTGTTTAATTAATTTATTTAAATGTTCAGTTTGTTTAAATTGATTTCACGTTTTGATTTGTTAGTATTTGCTCATGTAGCTCATGTTCTTCTTAGAAGTTTTCTTCTTCTATGATCATTGTGCGAGGCGTTGCGCACGCTGCTGTAGAATTTTATATGCATGCGATTGTTTAACCCTGTGAGGCAAGTTCCTTGACAAGATACCGGTGTAAATACATGTAAATTTATATTGTTAGCTGTCATTTTGGTATTTCATTTTCATTTAAAGATTTGTTTCGTTAATTTTGATTTATTTCATCTATCAAGGAACTCGCTATATAATAATTGGTATTATATTCTTGTGTACACAAATTAGATATAAGATCTTTTATTATTTCGTGCAGGAAGATATAGTAAGTTTAAAGAGTTAATTTTTGTTCGTTTTTAAGTTTGCTGATTTGTATTTTATAATTAATCACCTCGAGCTGGGTTAATAGAAGCTTTGTGCTTGTAATTAAGTTTTTCTATTATTAATTTACATGAATTGTCCACGTTCAATTCAGTTTGTTTTAATTTTTGAAACCACGTGGATTGATTGATATAAAAAAAGGACTATCTTCCTGAACTATTTTACCTTTTTGCTTTGTTAAAGGATTTAGCATTGTCCTTTTATAATTTAGATTCGAGCAGTTTTTTGATTTAAGCCAGGACTTTCAGTCCAGGGTTTTTGTTTTCTGCATAATGGTATTTAACATTTTTTTTTCTTTTCTTTATATAATAAATTTTTATTTTTACATCAACGTCACTCTAAATTCTGTTCTATTATTTTTGGTTTAACCTTTTCAATTTTTGGAGTAATTAAAGAAAGTCAGTTTTCTTTCACCCACTTTTTACTTGTCGTGATTAGTTTTAAATTTGCGAGGGTAACCCTGAGTTTAATTGTTTTTTTTGCGCCCTTTAAGTTTTTTTATCCGTTGAGCTAATTTTTCATTTTTGTTGTTAATTCTTTTTACATTTTCTTTGGTACCTTCAGTACACAGCAGTATGTCGTCAAACTTTATCGGATGTACTAAACACTTCCCTAAAAAATATACTAGAGAATGCAGTGTGTATGTGTACCACAGGGTTCGATATTGAAAGCACTTTGTTTATATCATACATATCATGCATGTTTTTGTATGTGGAATAAGGCTCTTTGCTGTCGATATATGAATGATTACTGGCGAGCCGTAGAGAAAATTAAGAACTTCCCTACAAACACATTCTAAAAAATCATTGCGATTCCTATTTAAAATACCAGCAACGCGTTACGTTATAACGTATGGAGTAAAATTTAATGGAAAACATACTTTTAACAGTTTTTTTGTTGTAGAGATCGCATGGCACGTGGCACTGGTTTAATGCCCACAGTAGTGGTGGGCGCTACTCCGAGTAAAACCCCACGCCATTTCTATCTGGTATTCCGGAACCGTCGATCAGGAATAGCGTTTATGCCAGCAGCGGCGTACTTAATTCTGTCTTGCTAATTCCTCCTTTTCCTTCTAGCTCATTACATTACTAATGTACATACCTTGATTGATCTGCCAGCTTTCTTTGCTTCCGATCATTTTAGAAACCCGCGTGCTTGGTGTCAATGCACATCCTAGCTTGTTGTAGGTCGCTACTTGGATCATCTTCCATCTGTCGCATAAAAACAAGATGTGTTCAACGTCGTCAGCAGCAGAGCAAGTATACGCACTCATCGCAGGTATCTTCCCCAAAACATTTGGTATAAGACCTGAAACAGTCATGACCAGCCAGAGTCTGCGTCAAAAAGTAATCAATTCATCTACGTGTCTACAGCTTATCCATTCCTTCAAATTGGGTATTATCTTGTTAGTCCGCTGGGCTTTTTCAGTTTTGTTGTCCCTTCTCTGACACAGATCAGTGTGTTCTCTCTAATATTTGTCTTATCTACTTGCTTAGTTTTGGATCCCTCTACGAGGGTGTATCTTCTCTCCATGGCCAACAGATCAAGATGGAGTACGTTAGATTAGATTAGATTAGGATTGGGCTGGCCTTTCGACCTGTTTCACCGCGACCTTTTCAGATCTATTGTGATCCCCTTTTTTCCTAGAGGACGCTTTCTAATTTTGCCCTCTTAATTAGGCCTATCATCTTTGAGAGCGGCTTCTTTAAGTAGCTACTAGCTGTGGGGTTCATTACTAGAAACCTTGTCCTCGCCAGGCCTTCACATTGGGACAGCACATGAACTGGTGTTTCTTCCTCCTCTTGCCAATATCTGCAGGTTGCATCATCTGCCAGGCCTATGTTGTACATATGTCTATTCAGTCTATAGTGACCAGTCAACAGACCTACAATCATTTTGACAGTCTTCCTGTCTTTATTCAGTAGATCTCTCGTGAATTCAGGCCTCTGCTCCTTTAGGAACTCTTTCGCCTGGCTTTGACTTTTGCCTTTTGCCACCACTCTCTGGACTGATTATGTAAACATTCATTGATGGATTTTTTAATTTGCGATTTGGTAGTGCCGAAAGAGGGGTCGACTCTAACGAGTGGCCTTGACGAACCTCGCCTGGCCAGCTCGTCCGCCGCCTCAATTTCCTCTCACGCCCGAGTGGCTAGGGACCCAGGCTAGGGTTACTTTCCTTTGGGTGCCCACCTCATTTAGGGCGCTTACACAGTCCCCAATCAGCTTAGAGTCCACGCTTGTGGAGCTAATCGCTTTAAGTGTGGACTGACTGTCAGAGAAGATAGCGACGCTTTTACCTAGCTCGGTACATCCTTCTATCTCTCGGACACAGGGAGGGATTACAGCAACCTCAACTTGGAACACAGTCGTGTCTTTGCTGAAGCTTACCGAAAGAACCTTTTTAGGCTTCTTAGTGTATCAACGCCCGTAGTCCGTTTTAGAGCCGTCAGTATACCAGTTTAAGTCTGCTCTTACCGGAGTACCTGCCTCCCAGTCCTTCTTATCTGGTATTATAACCTGATATTTTCTATCTGGGTTAACTGTTTGAACCATGGCATCGCATGACATTCCTAAAAGGGGTGCCTCCTTGAGTTCGTCTAACGACATTTTATAGTCAGCTCCGTGCGATTTACTTATCGGTACTTGACTATGTAAAAGTCGGTGTACCATGGACCATGGAGTACGTTACTTCAAGTGCTAAACCTGACGCCGTTCAGGCTACCGATACACGAAGCAGCAAATTGCAAACGTTTTTGATTTAATATTAAAAAGAAAGCTTTACTGGTGAATACTCCGACATTTGCGAATAAAAAGCAAAAGCCGATCAGTTAGCAAAAAAAAGAACACAACGCCATGACAGATGAAAATATGAATCTAAGAGGAAGAAAATCACAGTGGAACAATATAACCTGGGAAATTGATGGGGATGCCTTTATTAAGAAACCATCAAAGAAGAAGAATGAGGAGCTGCTAAAACTCAGTAGGAATCACCTTCACACCAAAGCGGGTCTCCTAACAGGAAAATTGGCATCAATACTGGAGATACCCACAGCAAACTGTGTAATAGGATAATAGAACCCACTTACCACATCCTGCGCGAATGCGAGGTTCTGGACGCAAAAAAAGAAGAGGAAATCTTTTGCCAAGCAAAAGTAAATCCGGAAGGTTATTTCGATCAACGAGCCAAAGACCTGTACAGATTAACAGAGGGCACAAGGATATTTGAATGGGTGCTATGATCATTGGGCAAAAGATTTGGATATTTAATGCAAAAACCACAATGTTGTGCATCACACAGTAACTTTTTGCGAATGAAGTGGCATCTTGTGAGTAATTTGCAAATTCTCATTACCAAAAACTCAACCAACAACTTGCTATTTAAAGGCTTTAGTTTTTGCTCTTATTTAGTGTGGGCAAATGCACCTGGATATAAGATATGTGGTTTTAAATTTCTTGCTTTCCATTGCACGTCAGACGATTATTGCTTCAACTAACATAAATTATACATCGAATATGCATTCAAAGGATCCATTCCGCAAAATTACATATTCCGTAAGGTGAGATTATGTTATATTTATGATATGTAAACATGCATGGTTCGAACAGGAGACCCCCGACATGATCGATTGGGCGGGACGGACAGCATCCAACTGTGGCATGCATTATTCAGCAATTCGAACAGGCCAAATCTCCATAGCCCAGAAAACCCGTTCGATGCCGATGGCGGTTCTCCGCTGCTTTTCCGATTCGACAGACAAAGCGAACTCCGGCGATACTTTATTTCTTATCTGATTCCACCACACTGACTCATGTTTATTTGGAATATCTACCGGAGGTAGGTAAATTTAAGAGTGCTGCGAGCCGAAATCGGTCTAAATAATCGCGTTATACGCTTCCAATTCGGAAAAATGCATCCGTATTCCTATGTACAATTCGTATAAAGTATAGAGATAGCCGGATATGGTCGAAAGTTACCTAACCCGAAATGAATTCGCGTAGATCCATTTTCGAAGATTTATTTCTTCGGATCGGCTCGCTTACGGTATTCTGAGTTCCTTTTTTATCTCTATGCGGAAGATGAAGGTAAGTCGTGCTCATAAATTGAATTTGTTAGCATGAAGTTTGTTAGAATGAAAACAAACTATAACTTTAAACGTGTATGAAAGCTACAAAGTTTAAAATTTCTACCATAGATTCGTCCAGAATACATCTAACTAGAATAAAGTTGTGTATCTGTGTTAAACGAATTACTACGACTTGCATGGAAAGCTATCCAAGATTCTAATTTAATTTACTCTAATATTATGCGCCTTTAATTAACGATCACGAAAAGCGAAAAGTAACATACTTTGTAAAACTGGTATGGTATTTGAATAAAAATATTTGTAAGTAGGTGTAGGAAAATGCAAATGTTGCAAATGCTTTGTTAAGCAATGTATGAAGTCCTTTACTGAACCACTCTGTTATATTATTAATCATTCTTTTTCTACTGGATGCTTTCCAGATAACTTAAAACATGCTACGTTTGTTCCCTGTTACAAGAAGGGTTGTGCTAATGACATAAATATCTATAGGCCTATAAGTCTTCCCAACCAGCTTTTCCAAGTTGTTCGAAAAAGTAGCCTATAACCGGTTCTTAGATTTCATCCAAAAGTACAATCTCTTAAACCAGTCTCAGCACGGATTTGTAAAAGGTAAAAACACTGAAACAGCGCTTTTTGAAGTCATTGAAGCGGTGTTGTCAGGTTTGGAACAGAGAAAACTTGCTTGTGGTTTTTTGCTGGATTTGTCCAGGGCCTTTGACAGCATAGATCTTCGCATGTTATTGTATAAGCTGCAGTGCTATAGAATTTTGGGGTATGACGCTGTCATGGGTACGCTCATATATATCTCATCGAACACAGTCAGTAGTAATTCGCAACAACAATTTCACTTTTAGATCAAAGCAGATAACACTAACCAAAGGTGTTCCCCAGGGTAGTATTCTGGCTCCCTTTTTTTTCATTTTGTATTTCAACGATGTCTATGCTGTCAAATGTCCGATGGTGGATTCTAGTTTGTCGACTTTTAACTATGCCGATGATGCCACCTTTCTTGTGACGGATGAGACGCTAAACGCCATTACAAGTACAAGCTCTAACTACATACAAAGTCTTACAGAATGGTTGCATGTGAACAATTTAAAACTTAATCATGGTAAAACACAAGTAATTTTGTTTAAAACCAAATCACAGAAATACCCCCCTGAAATTGTAATAGATAATGTATCTTATTCTGTTAAAAGTGCAGTGCGTCTACTAGGCCTCACTATAGATGACCACTTGAAATGGACACAGCATATTGATGTCATTGTAAAAGAATTAAACGGTATCAGTTTTGGATTAAGGCGATTGCGAGACCTGGTTGACACACATACTCCGCGCACAATGTATTTTCGTTGTTGTTATCCTCATCTCAATTATGGAATTGTGCTGTGGGGAGGTAGTAGTGACATGTCCAGACTATTTTCAACTCAAAAAAAAAATTGATTAGATTGTCACTAACTCAACGAAATATTACTTATATTTGCCTCAAGTTTTATAAAGCGCTGCCAACTGCATTAAAAATGATTGAGTCACTTCCTACTTTTAGGACAAGATTGTTTCATTTCCTATGTGAAATTGAACCATATAGTGTTAACGATTTTCTGTTGTATTGAAAGTATGATTGCTATTAATTTTGTATTGAGTTTTGTAATATCCTTCGTTATATTACAATAAACTTATATTATATCAAGGTACTCTTTCATTCTGTACAGTTTCATATTTTTTTGAATTTACGGGTTGCCAGTGTTCCCTTTTCAGTAAAGGTCGAATTTATATGCACTAAAAATATCAAAATATGCACGCAAAATATGCTTCTAAGAATATAAAATATGCATTTTAAATAGGCAAAAATTTTTATTTAAAATTGATGTCAGGAAAAAATTAACACGGGAGATGAGCTGTAAACATATTTTTAATGTTGATAAAATAAATACAACTTTGATTTAATTATCATTAAAATGACAAACAAAATATTTTTCTAAATTCGCTAGAGTGAAATTGTGTCTCTTGTCAGATAGAATATTTTTGTAATGTGAAAAAGATCGTTCGACATCACACGTTGTTATTGGTGCGTATTCGTACTGTGGTAACTTTTCTACTGATATGGTGCAGTCATTCGAACCAGATCCATTCAATACTTTAGATATTTGGTACAAAACGGAAAATCCCAGATTCTTGGCTAAAATAGCTTCGAGTTTGGAATAGGCTTTTTATAGCCACCACACCTAGTGCATTTCTAAAAGATCCTCGAATGATCGTTATCCTTTCAAGGTTGTTTACCTGGAGTTTCACCTGATGCTTCTAGTACTTTTATTGTCTGGACCTGTATTTTGAAATGAGTGGCTATGTATGCTAATTCGCTTTCTATCTTGGTGTTGTTAAATATAGCATAGTGTGACTCTTGTATTGCGACTGAATCCGGATTGTTAAAACTAGCAACAACCTAAAACATGATATATATATTTTTTTCAAATATTTTCATATAGGTATAGCATACACACATCCTTTATGGCTTTGAAATTTTTTTAATAAAAAATTGCTGCCTCTAGCCATGCGCCCCAACGCGTTAGAACTAGTTCTGGTGGTAGTTTAAGATTTTGACACTTTATGCGTACACTTCTCCCCGAAGTGGTGCTTTTAAAAATACCTTTTTCAGTTTGATATTAATTTATTTACAATTGGGTATTCATTTCTCAGCACTTCTGCGACTAAACTTAACCCATGTGTAAGACAAGTAACGTGCAGCAAATCTGGATAAAACACCTTTAATGTTAGCACTTTATAGGCACCTCATCCGTGTAAAGAATTTTAACTTTCGTTTCATAATCTTTACTAACTCTTAAGCCATAGTACCCCTAAATAAAAATAACGCAATATTTTTAAAAGCTTCCTCATGACATCACAACCACGTAACGGACTGCTAACTGAATTGATAATTTAGAACACGTATTACATTGAAATATTAACTTATCTTAATTTATGCATTTATCTTAGGCAGTTGTGTATCCTTATTCAAAACGGAAAAAAAATAGAATTAATACGTTAACTGGACGCAACGAAATCTTAACAAATCTTGCTATAGTGTTAGAATTAGTTCTCTTTAAACTTTGATGTAAAAAGATATGGTTTGCAAAATTGCCCTGCCTTAAGAGCTCCAACAATCAAATTTACTACGGCACTTCCCCGTAACATCAGTTGTTTCGTCAACTGATATCCAAATATCACTTGTACCAATATCGTTCCGGATCTTTTGTATTTGCTGGAAAAGGAAAATTATAATAATAGTATACCGCGTCAACCTAATGAAGCTTACTAAATCATAGCATTTGTTTAAAATAATTTTACGTAACGCAGATTCATTTGGGATTTTCCGTTTGCAATATTACACATATACAAAAATGCATCACATATCTCAAAAGCAAAATCATTTTGCACTTGTTGTTGACTTGACTGATGATTTCTTTTCTATGAATGAAAGATGAATACATCTATCTTCGCACTTATTAAAACCTAAATTTTAAATACTACATGTTTTTTTAGTACGTTCAATTTCTACTGCAATTTTCTCTTGTTTTGTAGTTCATCTGTCTGACGAAGGGTTTTTCAAAACCTTCGTCACACAGTAACAGTCAGTCAGTAACAGAAGTACTATAGTAAGTTTAATAAAAATTAAGCAGTACTATTATCTTATACGTTTTAATTTATTAATTACTTCTCAATTTATTTCGTTTTATATCTAGTATTGGAAACTGGTGGTAGCAGAAATTAATTGAAATAAAATCGTTTGTATAAAAGTTTCGCTTTCGATTTACACATTAAATTTATTAACAATGTTTGCATCTACCTATTTATGTACTTGAAGTACTTAATATTGCATATCTATAAGAAGCATGAAATATGAACCTAAAATATGAACGGATTTCAAAGATATTACTTTGAATAGACGTACGCCGACACAGTCGTATGCAAATTTGTCATCTTTATCTTGCACTTTATATGGAGATATGCACGTAGTACATCTATATTTGGTATGCTTTAAGTTTACTGACATGTCGCTGTTTTGGAGATATAGAAATGACTAATGGATCTTCTCTCAAAGCAAGTATGTGTCATATAAAAGTACCTAAATATAAATTCGATATCCTTGCCTGAAAATATTTGCGTTTATATTTAGAAATGTGTGTATCAGGAAGCCAACTAAATCCTATTAGCAATTAATTTAAATTTTTAAATTTAAAATCAGTTTGATAGAGAAAAAAAATATGAAAAAAATCTTCACTGTTTAATTCCATCACCTTCTTTTGAGCAACAACATGTAATAAACTCAATAATCTATCGTCAGTTTTCATATTAACCATCTTAATTTAAAAAATATTTTCCGCATTTAAAATGTATTTAGCCCAGCTCGTCTTTGAATTTGAAATCAAACGTTTTCGGACAGGCTGTGGGGCAGAGCAAATGCTAATTTAATTAGGGCTAATGCATTCAGTAGCAGTCCGTCCAATAAATTTTAAATGAGGCCAAGAATTTCCTTTTAGAACCGTTTTAATTTGCCGATTATTCCTGAGTGTATCACCAAAGTAAAATTTACGATTTGGGGTCTGCGATCAATTTCTGTGCACACAAAAAAATGGAACGAGGAAACGGAATACGTAATTTCAGATGGACAAGTTGATACTCTAATTTATTTGATTAGGGGAAATGAATTTATGGAGTTATAAGATGCTATCTTATACGCAAATCATGAATAAAAGTTATATACGAAGCAACAGAGAGGGGTTTTAAAGATGTTTACGTAATTAAAACTTTCTCAAAGGAAGGGATGTACAAAACAGGAAATCGCAAAGAACAACGAGCATGTTTTGAGTGGAAGGAAAATTAACAGAAAGTATTCCTCGGGATTACACACACTCTTTCATAAGTTTTCAGTAAAAACTTCACGTATTAATGTTTAGGAAACCGTTTTATAGTGGCAGCAGCGGCTGTTCTTGTAGAACTACACGACTACAATCGTTACATTACTTTAAATTCCACCCATAACAGTTAGCAATAATTTCCCTCATGTTGGAATTCAGAGTAGGATATGAATTTTTATTGTACTCGAACTCGGAAACGTACTTCAAAGGTTTCATTTGAATTTTGTGTATTTACAGAGGTATATGTATAGGAAAATAAACGATGCATTCCGATGTTTCTTACGACCTCTATATGTTTCTCTTACGTTTGTTTTCTTATAGACTTTTAAATGTTTTTGCAATCTGTAAATTTCAGTCAGATATATTAGGCACACATGAAATTATGTGAATATAATAAACAATGCAGCTATGCGCATGTTAAAGCAACAAACTATATTCTGTCAGACGTATTTATTTAAAATTAATCATAACTTTTTTAGCCAGCAAATTAACCAAAAGGATCGTGGTTCTTTAGCTTTTCGTATAATCGTATCTTTTGCCATACTTTGTCATGTTCGGTTTTGATTGCTATCTTATCCCCCTCCTTAAAATTTGCTAATGATATTTTTGTCGTCTTATCATAATTGCCTTTATATTTCCTCTGTTGTTCTTTGAGGCTATTGTATATGTATTATATCAAACGATTATGACATACTGGCAATTGGTGAGACGTGGCTTAATTCAGATATTCCCGACAGTTTGGTGAGTCTTGAGGGCTACAACTTATTGCCTCAGGATCGCGGGTCGTTGGGAGGGGGTGTTTGCTTATATGTCAGCGATCGATTCAGTTATACTAGACTTGATGTGGGTAATAGTATTGAGCATATCTGGGTCTCTCTTAGAATCAAAAACTTCAGATTGGCTATTGGAGTAGTTTACAAACCGCCTACTTTGAATTACAAGTACTTTTGTGATGAGTTCGAAAAATGCTATTCTGCTGTCGGCACTGAGAGTGATCTAGCGGTCTGTATGGGCGACATTAACATTAATTTGCTAGCGAGTAATGCACCTGATTGCTTTTATTTTACCTCCATGATTGGTTCGCTTGGTTTAGATCAATTAATCTGTACTCCGACCAGATTAACATATAATAGTGAGTCGCTCATTGACGTGATCTTAGTGTCAGACAGTACAATGGTTACTGGTTCGGGTGTGGATGACTTTAAATTCGCCGATCATGAGATTTTGTTCTGTTCATTGAAAGTTGATGATCGATCAATTTACCCCTTGTACAAAACAGTGCGCGATTTTAAACATTTAGATTATGACCTATTTTTGCGTGATTTACGGTTGATTCGCTTGATTTCATATTGACGACGTCAATTCTAAAGTTGATTTTCTTACAAATAATTTATTGCTGCTTTTTAATAAATGCGCCATATCGTACTATAAAATTTACGAGACAGCCCGCACCTTGGTTGACCGATAACGTTAGGTTGATGATGCAACTTAGAGATGGTGCATTTAAAAAGTATAGGAATTCCAAAGAGTTACGTCATTGGGATTACTACAAATCGTTGAGAAATCTGACTACGCAAGCGATTAAGAGCGAGAAAAAAGCGTATTTCACTTCTTTGTTTACTGGTGGCTCTGCTCGTTCTGCGCGGAGAAAATAAACCCTAAATATTTCTGCCCAGAAGTCGCAGGAAATTCCTAAGCACCTACAGCACGCTGATAGGATTAATGATTTCTTCATTGAGAGCGTACCAGATACTATTTGTGATCCACTTACTAAGTCCTCTTATCTCACTGGTAAACTGCATGATAATATTTTTTCTTTTAAAACCGTGAATATAGACTGCGTCTGTTGGTGCTTCGGTTTGCAATTATGATGGTATTCTTTTTCTTATGGCTTAAGTTTATCATTCTGTGTAATTATTTAATGAATTGTATTATGGCTGGGGATTTAATTGTAGGTGATTATGGTTGAGTAGAAGATGTGAGAGTAATACGTACAGAAGTACGATTAACTACTGTGGAACACTGCAGTGAGAAAAAATGAGCGTTAGATACATATGGATATTATTACAGACATTACACAAGTATTACGTTCGAGTATTTTAATCAGGCTGATATTGGTTATCGTCTTTGGTAAACTGCTAGTTCATTCTTATGGGGAATTTTCTGCACCGCGTATTTTGGATGCAACCTAATATTTTCGGGCTATATTCAATCAAGCGCCATCCGTTTTCGTCTATAAACAGCTAATAAAATTTAAATGCAGGTACTGCGATCTTGGCCTGATAAATGAATGTTTTCTTTTTGGGAATACATCCGAAGAAAAATACTGGAGCTTTACACTCGAGTAGAATATTTGACGTTTGATTTGTTTTTTGGTATTGTCTTACAAAAATTTACAGTTTCCAAATAAGTAGAACAAGATCTCTATTAGAATCCGGAGGTTATTGGAATAACGGCGATAATTAGAATAAATACGGTACTTGATTATTTTATGGGCCAAATTTACGGAACTTTTTAATACTCTAGTTCTAGGTAGATTCTTTAACTATTGAAATGGTGAGACTTTGTTGCCCTTTCTTATTACCATATATTGTTCACATTATAAACTCGTGTCTCGTAGCTGGAATTTTTCCTAACTTTGGAAAATAGCTTTAGTTACTCCATTCCCAAAATTAATAATCCTTCAGAATTTAAGCATCTCGACCTATAAGTATCTTACCAGTTTTCTCTAAAATTATGGAAAAAGTTATTTGTTTGCAGCTTATGGAGTTTCTTTCTACATACAAAATTATTCCTGATTGTCAATCGGGATTTAGATCTGGGCATAGTTGCACCACTACTCTTTTAAGTGTAATCGATGATTTGATTTCAAGTACTGATACTGGCTTGGTTTCTACACTTGTCTTACTTGATTTTAGTCGAGCGTTTGATACTTGTCAGTCATGAAATGCTTGTTGCAATTTATCGTACATGGGTTTATCTCCTACTGCAGTATTGTTGCTTGAGTCATACTAGAATAATAGGTTACAAGGTGTTACTTTAAATAATATAAGCTCCCGCTATAGGGTTGTCTCGCGCGGCATTCCACAAGGATCCATACTGGGTCCGCTTTTGTTTTCAGTTTATACGTCCTCTTTTCCAAGTGTCATTAAAAACTGTAGAATACATATGTATGCGGACGATATGCAACTTTCTCATGCGTTCATTTGCCAGCAGTTCAGAGTGGTATTATGAATGTTAGTAGTGACCCCTTGCTGCCGTTGCCAAAATTATCGGCTGATCATTCATTAATGATTAATCCGGGTAAGTCAGTGGTTTTACTGTGCGGTAGCAAAAAACCATGTGGACTGCCTTAGAGATTCAATAAAGTTGCAAATAAACGAGCAGACGTGCCAATTCTATCTGAATATAAGAATTTGGGTTTAACCTTGGATGGAGCCTTAGATTCGATAATCACGTCTCGAGGTGCATTAGATCTGCCTATGCAGCTTTAAAGCTGATTATACCACACCGCCACTGTTTTTCGGTTAATTTGAAGAAAATCCTTTGTGAAGCATTAGTGTTATCACATTTATCATATTGTTGTGAGGTATATGGACGTGCTTGAGGGCGGATACCTCTGCACGTATACAGAGGGTTCAAAATTCGTGTTTTGCGTTTAATTTTTGGTATAAGGAAATATGAAAGAATTTCTTCACAAGTTGCCTGAGGTGGATGGCTGAATATGAGTGACCGTAGGTTGCTTAGAGCGCTTGTACATTCCATAAAATATTTTATATAAAGAACCCACTTATTTATATCAAAAAATTTCATTCGTACTGACGTGCACAATCTGAATTTGAGGTTTAGGGGTAAGCTTACACCCCCTACTCATCGTACTGCTTTATTTGAGCGATCCTTCACTTATCAAATAGGCAAAGATTTTATAATAAGATACCGGATCAAATTAAATTGCTGAGTGTGTCTGCGTTCAAATCTGCATTTAAGCGACATCTTTTGGAGCGATAATTGTTTCGTGTGCCATTCGCAACGCTTTTTTACTTTTCTTTTTTTTGTGCTGCTTAACTGCATATTCACTTTTTGCTTTTAACTTTATCTTGCTTTTGAATTGGTGGGGGCTCATGCAGAATATAGGTAGTAAGGTAGTTTAGGTTTCACTTTCTTTATATATTTATCAAATGTTTCAAGGTGTACTGGTAGAGCAAGGACAGCTTATGCTGTCATTTGAAGTACGCCTTGTGATTTCTTTTTGATTTTTGACTAATTTAGTTTTCTTTATTTATTATTTTCATGTCATTTCAATGTCATAATCTGAAAGAATAAAACTATATTATTATTATTATTATTATTATTATTATTATATGCGGTTTTCAATTTTAGGTTGCAATTTTTTGTAGGTGATAGGCATAGTAGTTTTTAATCGTCTGCTCTGTAATATTTGGGCTGGTGACGCGTTTAGGCTTATAATCGGGGTATTATTATATTCTAGTAATGATTCTCTATAATCTGTTCCGTCTTCGTGGCTTTTTCGCAGTATTTGCTTGGCTATATTTACAGCTTTCTCTGCCATACCATTACTACGATAATAATGCGGAGTACATGTAAAAATTGAAATGTCATTTCTGAGATAAAAGAGTTTACACTTTTCTGATAAGAATGGTAAATTATCCGCGATGATGGTTTGAGGATATCCGAAGCGACAAAATACTTCTTGCATTGCGTGAATTACGCACTCAGGAGTTTTATTGGAAATTTTCAGTATTTCAATCCAATGTGAGAAGTAATCAATGTGTACCAAGTATGAATTTTGTCCATACTCTAAAATATCAACTCCTATTTTGTTAAATCTTAGTCTTGGTATGTTATGTGGTAATAAGGGTTCGCGTGGTTTTGATATCATGTATTTCTCGCAAATCCTGCATGCTCTTATATAAGAAGTTATATCACTAGTCATGTGAGGCCAATAAAAAAGTTGCCTTGCTTTAGCTATTGCTTTACTAGTACCTATATGACCTTCATGAAGCAATTCTATTATAAATTGTCTAACTGATCTTGGTACAATAATTTTGTCTCCAAAAAATAGAATATCATTTTCGACGAAGATATCTCTGAAATTGAAATACGGTTTACATGCTTTGGGTATATTATTCTCTTTGGGCCATCCTTTAAGACAAAATTGAGTAATTTGGTTTAAAATGGTATCTTTTTTTAGTTTCGTTTTTAAATTCTAATTTTCGTTGATCGCTCATCGGTAAATCTCTTGATACTGACAAGGGAACACCGGCGGGTGTCCCCCTCCGATTTCGATGAAACTTAACAGATCGAAAGAGTACCTTAAAATAAGAGACACGTATTTTTTTTTATGGGCGTATCCGCACGATTTTGAGGTACAGCCCCCTCCAAAGTTTGGACGATTTTTCAATTTTTGCAAATATTTCCTAAATTATAACAGATATTAAATTTTCTTCTTAACATAATTTGCAGCATATTGCATGGCCTTAAGGGTGTCGTCGTCCGTATTCGCAAAAAGTTAATAACAGGAGACGGGGTACCCCGTACCACCCATTTTTTTTAAAATTTTTTTCTTTTTCTTATTCATCAAAAGAAGGCCGATTTTACATAGAATACGATGATGTATAACAAGTTTAGAAAATTAATAATCGTAAAAATAGAAAAAATAATAATAAAGCTTCAAATTAATAACTTGTCTATTGATATAAATCAAATGAACTATAACAGAAATAAGTTTTTATCCTTAACATAATTTCCAGCATAATACATGGTCTCAAGGTAGATATCTTCATAAAAAGCTAATAACGGGGGACGGGGTACCCCATACCCCGCATTTTTTTATATAATAAAGTTATTCATTATATCAAAAAAATATCGCTTTTACATAGAAAACAATGGTAATAAATTTGGAGGATTAATAATAAAAATAATTGTAATAATAATAATATAGTACATTGACAACAATTATTTGTTATCGTTACTCCGCTGCTCTCCTTACTTAAATATTTCTTAATTTAGAATTGTATCTACTCGACAAGCTATGGTCAAATCTTTCTATGCCTACTAACTTATACTATATACTATATGAAACTTTTATGGGTGGTAGCAATATAAATCGTTTTATCAATTGCAGTTAGTGACTGCGTTTTATATATTTCCTTAATAAAATGTTATTCATTTTTAGAATACCATAATCCTTTAGTGCGTATATTGAACAATTTGCTACACAGGACTAAGGATAAATAATACATATATATTTTTTAATTTATTTCAAGTTTTTCGTGCAATGTAGGTGTACAATGTAAGTATTCAATGGAGCATAAATATAACTAATGTGTTTGTAACGATTATAACATTTTGGAAACAATAGAACAGAATTAGAAAAACATTATAGTGCTTATAAATGTTTAAATACATGACATACTGTAATGCGATTATTGGTATATATGTATTGCAATAGCGAACAAGATTAATATACCTACAGTAATTAAGCTATGTAAGTATTACAGTAGTGATAGTCTGTGTAAAAGTGTTTAAAACGCAGATTTTGTTTGCACCATGAACACCGCACAATAGCTGGTTTATTGCAAATACTACACAAGGGTGTAGACTGCGCATCTTTGTTAAAACAAAACTCTACAGGATTTTTAAAGGGCCCAGGTCTTTCCTCAACGTATCCACTCTTATACCACGAGTACTTGAATACGTCGAAAAATCTTGGGGAAGAAAACTGATTATGGGTTAGGGATTGCAACTTAATAATATTATTTCTCTGATGTAAATCTATGTCGTAGTTCATAAGAATCACTATATCCGAAAAAGTTCTAACAAAATTTTTCCACAGTCTAAAACCATATACATCTAGAGGTTGTACCATCGCTGTCGTTTTTTTTTGGTATATTTAAAGTGTTCAAAGTTTTGTCTTTTGTCACTAATTGCTGAAGTTCGGCAACACAATGCCCACTCCAAGAATCAATCAAAAGGACACTCTTTGGCCCGGTATTCGAGAGAAAAACAGCCGTTAGCTAGGTTTTGAAATGATTTGAAATGAGCTTGCCAGATACCGAAGAAGAAATATACACATTTACAGGTCGAAACAATGATTGCGCAACTCGAGGTCCAAACGTAATCGTAGACTCCTTTAATACTAAAAATAGTGGTCTTTTTTTGATGAATAATGAATAAACTTATTATTAAAAAAATGCGGGGGTATGGGGTACCCCGTCCCCCGTTATTAGCTTCTGTTATAATTTAGGAAATATTTGCAAAAATTGAAAAATCGTCCAAACTTTGGACGGGGCTGTACCCCAAAATCGTGCGGATATGCCGATAAAAAAAAATACGTGTCTCTTATTTTAAGGTACTCTTTCGATCTGTTAAGTTTCATCGAAATCGGAGGGGGACACCCGCCGGTGTTCCCTTGTGAGTGAACTATTTCCAACATTTCAGGATCATAATCAGTAGTGTTGAGACTGGATCGCAATAACATGTCCGCAAAATGTAAATTTTTACCTGGCACGTAATGTATATTTAAATTATATATTAACAGTTTTAGTCTTAATCTCTGTAAACGGATAGAACCAATTTTCATAATAGGTTTGTTCATTATAGAAACGATCGGTTTATGGTCTGTTTGAACGTCAACTTTTAGTCCATATATAAAATTATGAAATTTGTTTGTTCCAAAATAAATTGAAAGCATTTCTTTTTCGGTTTGACTGTAATTTATTCGCAATCATTCATTGTGCGTGATGCGCAAGCTACTAATTTTTTAGTATCGTTCTCGTAAACTTGAAATAAGCAGCATCCTATCCCGTTCTTTGATGCGTATGTGCGTATGCATATGTTTGTATTAAAGATGGGTATGTTTATCTTACAACAACGATATCTTGGTAATTTTTGATTTCCCAGATAATTAATGCCGGCAAACATTTTTAAAAGAAGTCCATGCTCCTCCATCAGCGTTTCTGACAGGACTACAAAAGAATTTTTGTGTTTGTTCCACTGAGTTAATTTCACAAAACACGAAATACTGCATATAAATGTATGAAGCCAAAATATTATTCATAATATCTTTGAATTAGTTCACTTAAAGGCTCCTTTTTCGATTTTGTAACATATAATCTACAAACATAACAAAAACAAAGTAAAAGAGAAACAAAAATTATATTTCTATAAATTTTATTCACAAAAAATATACTCCCTTTGCGTATTTTGAGCATTATAACATTGAAACTGCTTATTAGCTTCAATATCTCACGCATGTAAAGTACTTCAAACTTCTATTTGATGTTAATTAACTCGCAAGCACTAGACTATAATTTGCCCGTTTTACACAAACAGTGGTAACCGGGTTATCATTATAAGCCACATAAACTAAATCTAAACTAAAATCGATAGGAAATTACCCATTATTATGATATAATTCTCTAATACCATTGCCGTATTATTACCTTCAATTTTGTTAAGCCCACAGCAAGGATAAAAAGAACTAAATACCCTGCCCTTGTGATTAGCTTTTATAATTGCTGGCGATATTATATTTTAACGAAGGAATAAACAAGTCTGCCTGTAATTATTGGCTTTATAGTAAACAATGAAATAGAAATTTCATTTCAAAACAATTTCTTTGGTGCCAATTCAACATTACATGCTAGTTGAATCAACTTTAAAGCATATCTACACTTTTTATGCTTTCAATTAACATCACAATTGTTATAGTTTTCCAAAATAATACAAGAAACAATTGATACTCTTTCACTAAAATAATATTCCCACTAAAAAACGATTCAATTTCAAATTTCATTTCCTTCGGCTAATTAAAAGTTCTCAAACCGGATATTAAAGCAATAACACGATCTTGTTATGCGAATAAACAAGTACTGTCATAAATTATACACTTTTGTCTAGTTCGCTTTTCATATATGTATAAGCTCACTCACACCTCACCTCACCTTGTTTTAACAGAAGCTATTAATTATCTTAAAAGCCTAAACTTACGGATAAGTCCACAATACAAAAGAGAGGCACAATGTGTCTTGAACAAAAACACGAGCAGACAGAGGCCAAGACGTGAAGCTGTGGTAAATCCATTCACATTGTCTTGGACATATATATTATTATCAGAGACTATTAAAATGATTTGTGAGCACTGTTTATTGGTGACATTGTGATTACGTAAGATAATCGACTACCCTCATTCATTATATCTTCAATGAAAGGAAACATATTTAAGTTGTTGATCGTATGACTATGAATTTTATACATCCTCTAAATCTTATACGGGACTGTGCAGGCATATTTGTAAAACCTCTTTTTTACTTGTTCAACCTTATTTTGAAGTGTTCAGAATTACCAAAAATATGGAAGACGGTTCGAGTATGCCCTATACTAAAAACTGGAAGCTCAGAAAACACATGCAATTATAGACCTATTTCTATTTTATGTAACTTTGCAAAAAACTTTGAGTCTATAATATGTGATGATATATATAATTCGGTTATGTCTTTTATTTCACCTAACTCAGCACAGATTCAAGTTGATGTAATATATACCGACTTTCAGAAAGCATTTGATCAAGTTGACCATTATGTGCTCTTGTGGAAATTGCGGATTATCGGTTTTTCACCATCACTATTAGCCCTATTTGAAGCCTATCTACATGGAAGAGAGCGGTTTGTGGAATATTTGCATGTACGATCTGAGACATTTCAACCGTCTTCTGGTTTACCACAAGGATCAAACCTTGGACCAGTGTTATTTTTATTATTTATAAATGATATTGCCGATATCATTAATTGCGAATATTTGATATTTGTTGATGATTTAAAAATATACAAAGAAATTGCATCTATTGCAGACTGTGTCAGCTTGCAAAACGATTTACAGGCTGTAAGTATGTGGTGGGCTCGCAACCATTTAAGCCTTAACATCGATAAATGTAAAATTGTTACTTACACAAGAAAAATGAATTGCATTAACTACTCCTACTGCTTGAATGATGAAGATGTCAATCGATGTGAAACTGTTAAAGATTTGGGCGTTATCTTTGATAGTAAACTCTCTTTCGTCAATCACATAAATTTCATAGTTGCAACTGCTTATCGCATGTATGGTTTTAAATGCAGAAACTGTCGCGATCTTGAAAATGTAAGGTGTTTATCCCTTCTTTACTTTGCATTTATTAGATCAAAACTTGAATACGCATCCCTGGTTTGGTACCCGATCTATCAGATACATATTAATAACATTGAGGCAATTCAGAGAAGATTTTTAAAATACTTATTTTACAAAATTGATGGTGCTTATCCAGACAGAGGAGTAGATTATAACATTATGCTATCAAGATATAACTTTGTGTCATTACAAAAGAAACGGATTATACAAAATATAAAATTTTTATTTGGCTTATTAAATAATAATATAGATAGCTCCTGGGTTTTGAATAAAATTAATTTTCTTGTTTCAAGGTTTGAAACCCGTTACCAATGTATGTTTTATTGTAGTAGAAATAGAACTAATGTTTTAGTTAAGTCTCCGGTAGTCATTATGTGTAACAATTACAACAATATTTCGCATTTATGTGAACATATTACATACATTACGACACTTTTGGGAAAATAAGAGAAGTTATTAATAATTTATAGCCAATTTGTTTAATTTATAGGTTTGTATTCGCTAAGATTAGGATTTAATTATGTAACTTTCCTGTATTTGGGCTTCCACCTGTAGGAAATAAATATATTATTATTATTATAAATCTTTTTACTCAGTAATTGCAGAGCCAAGACCGCGTTTGCAAACAAGAATTCGTTGGCTTTTGCGAGGCTATAATGGTAAAGCAATAACAAAAATACTCACAACTTTAGCACTGATGACACTATATACACACTTTAAAACATCTGGCTACAAATTTCTTTTTCAGATGCTTTAACGTGTGTAGAGATAAAAATTAAAAGATCAAAAGAATATGTGAATATTGAGTGCATGCGAGACGTGGCAGTATTATTCAGTTGGATAATAACACTAGGAACATACTCGAGTTTCTGTCTACTAGGCGTCATCACGCTCCTCCGAGTGTATAAACCCACTTTCATCGCTATCATATCTCAAGGCTAATCGATAACCATGTTGGTTGTCAATAAGTGCAGTATATTCGTTGAAAAAACTTATTACTTACTACTCTATCCAGATAATTCTTTCAAGTATTTTAGAAAAATCGTTTATTATAGAATTTGGTCGATAGTTCTCAACCGACGAAATAGTTCCACGCTTATGGACCGGAACAGGTTATTGAGTACAGGTAAATAAAGATCGTGATCCCAGCGTCTTGTAACGTAACTAACGGTGATGTCGTTAGGGTGGATCGGAAAGATGTTTACGAATTAGTGAGACGGATTTAAGGACGAATAACGCAGGGAAAGTGAGATTTTATGGTTTAAAAAGTAAGGTTGGCAGTGAGCACTGCTCCGGAGTCCAAATATGTAGCAAATTGCCCTTTTTGCAATTTAAAAATGGTATTAAAATTGTATAAATATAAGTATATATTTAAATGTAAGCATATTTTAGGATTGAAAATCTAAATATTCCTGAATATTATAACAGTTATGAGCGCTTAGATATTGCTTTAATTTAAACTAGAACTCAGGAATACGAGTTGCAGTTTTTATAGTTTTTGGTAATTTATTATATAGCATGATTCCTTTATATAAGCGACTTAATTCGAAAGCCGCTGTATTGTGCAATGGTACACTTTTATTATCTTTGCTGCGCGTTGTCATATTTTTGTAAATGTCTGAGTTCCTTTTAAAATTATGTTCATTATTTTTTAGAAACACTTTTTTTTGCAATTTTGCAATGATCATGAAATTTTAAATTTTTATCCACTATCAGATCTAGAAATGCAATATTCTGTCTTTCAGATACGGATCTACCATCACAAGGCACATATAAACTACACCCGCCCTTTCTGACTGTTAGCGAGAATGTTAAAATGCATGTCTTGTCACCGTTAAATACTAGGTCGTTATCACTACACCAGAAACTCATGTCATTCCCTAATTTTGCGGCTAAACGTGAAGCGTTTTCAGTTGAAGATGACTTTAATGTGCCACTAATATCGTCAGCATGTTGTGCCAACGTACAATTAGATCAAGTTTGCCCTAAATCATTAACATATATAATGAAAAGAGTTGGACGTAGTATTGAACCCTGAGGAATGCCACAATCTAAATTTATGTCCGAATAGTCTAAAATAAACTACAAGTGCCCCAAAAGGGAAGAGCGTAGCGAAGATTGGATTCAAAAAGGGCAAAGTAAGTGATTCGAGCAGAGAAAGGATCAAGTTCCCTGGCCACAGATCGAATTGCAAAGCACGCAGAAGACAATTTTTTGGCAAGAGAGTCGATATGGAGAGATCATCGAAGAGTGTCATCAACGATAAGACTCAGAAATCTGACAGATGGAACTATATTGACAGTTCCATTATCGAAAACACATGCACTGTAAAAAATTACAGTAATTTTGCCATGGTAAATCAGGAATATTACATGTAATAACGTTGTGAATTTACCAGAATAAATCATGTAAATTTTGTTTTACAGGTTTTTTCTAGGATATTTAACATGGAAAAAGAAATTTCGGTAAAATTTATAGCTTTTTCATGTAAGTTTAAGATGTAACAAAAATTCAAAAGGAAAATACAGGAAAAAACATGTACAATGTATTCACTCTCAAAAGTTACTTAAAAGTGTAAAATTGACATTTTTTGGAGTATTTAGTGCACTTTAAAAGTAATTTTAATAGTGAACTATTAATTTTGCTGTAAAAATATGAGGATCTTTTTATATTATTTTGTTTTTACTTGAATTTTCGGGTAAAACTATAGATATCATGGAAAATACGAAACTCATACACCGCAATGTGATTGGTTATTGGATTATTTATCTGTGCGCGTAGGTAATTCTATTCGTTTGTCGAACTTATTATTGGCTCAATGACATCATGTACGTCACAAACAATCATAGGTTTCGCGTAAGCGTGTTCATTCTTGATCCCTGGTTGAGCGATTCAGTATGACCTATTAGGCGCTATAAAAGAATTAGGTAAGTTGCTTGCTCTCTTTATAAAAATACATATGAAAATTACTACAGTGTTCGGTAAATATAGAGTTCATATAAATATTACATACGAATTTTACAGTACAATCTTTGAACACATCAGCATGTAAAATTTACTAGATGGTAGAAATTTTACCTTATGAAGCAAATTTACCTGTAGAATTGTAGGCAACTTTGTTACCAACGATTTTACATGTAATTTTGCTGCAACTTTTTTTACAGTGTGGTTGCAGCAGTGCACCTTTATGAGGCAGAATCACCGTCTTTTTTTCTTTGTTATAGCATGGGCAGTTGTAATTGCACCACTTTTTGACGATGGTTAAGTCCCTAGATATAACCGATTGCAGATCCACTCTGTTTGAACTGCTCAAGCGATGCTATTGTCGTCTGCGCACAGACGTAATTGCCCGCTGATCTTTAAATTGGTGATGTCATTGATAAAATGTGAATAAAGTGCAACCCCATTATATCGTCCTCGATAACTTATAGATACATATTATCACCAATGTATTAACTCTACGAACAATTACAGGAAACAGCCTAGGGGCCTAGGACTTAGAACACCTGTGTGTATATAATTTAGTTTCAATTAATCAGGTATTTCCCTTAATCCCTAGATTACGTACTCCAGAATTTCTCCTAGGGGACGCCGGCGGCGTTTCCACCTTTGTTACAGCGTCTCCGTCTTTGTCTTTGTAAAGTTCGCCATTAAGATTTTAATAAAATATCTCGAGGTCGTCCCAGAGACGATTACTGCCACTACAAAACACACAAAATGCTCATCTCTTATTTACAATTACTTTTAATGGTATCGAGAGCATGTATTGAGTGTCGGAACTTCTGCGTCGGGTACTTGAAACTTATTCCGGGAACTTTTTTACACCCTCCAGAATGTGACCGATGGCGAGCTAGAAGAAGCTGGGATGGTATAATAAAACCGCATTTTTATGAGTTCATTTATGATGCTCTGAACAAGTATTAAAAAGTCCGTGTTCAGGAAGCACTAGCTGCTCCGACTTCGCTCTGAGGTGTTACAAAGTTTCACTGGGTATTTAAATGCTCTGCTGCAACCTTTTTTCGTATTGTTAAGGGAAGCTTAAGGAATATTTTCCCTATTCCTCATTTTCTCCTCATTAAAGGTATAATTGAACGTTTAGCTTAGTTAAATAAGGTAGTCGCCATTAACTTTAATGAATTCGATGCAAATAATGAGCTCTGCATTTTTAAAACTTTTGCTAACAATAACGCAAATAATGATTAGTATTCTTAACATTCAAAGACGTCATTATTCTATTCGATGCAATTTTTTCCTATTCCCTACTGGCCTATTGTTAGAAAGATAGTGAATTTGTATGCGTGGAGCAGTTACATGCCAATTATACTCATAGAAAGCTAGGTTTCCTTCTCAAGAAGGGCGGTCTCTTTGTAGAGGCGTTGGTTAAACCGCCGCCAGCGCTGTTCTCTTTCAATGCAACCGCAAAATGGACCTTGGAGATTCGCTCTTTTTGCTTTCCTTTCTATGGAATGTAGGTTATACTTTCCAGAGGCAAACTATATCTCAGATTACTGAAACGTATTCAAAACGTCGGTAATTTTCCAAAAGCACCCGTATAAAAGAACAGCAAGTGCTTCGAGTATGGTTATACATAATACAGCATACTTTTCATTAATATTCTCTTTGATCTAACGATGAGTTTGCATATTTTTCCTACTGCTAGTATTCGTTATAACTTCGATTTTGTTGTTTTGCTTTACATGATCGGAATAACGATTATCCAGACGCTTTTTAATCGATTAAAACAGGTAAAATGTGTTAAATTAAAAAACAAACAGATAACTGTTCAGTATAAGACGAATAATACACATTTTCTAAAAATATCAATGCCAGGAATCAATAAAAATAAATACAACTACAACAAAAAATTATTATTACGACACTTAAAATCTAATAAAATAATGAACACCATTCAAAACACTTATTAAAATAATTCACTTCATTACTAATATTTATTTTTACGATTTATATTCACATCAATTTAAATCACTCTGATTTATTTCCACGACTCGCTTCGCTCGCTTCAACTTTTCACTATACGCTCTTCGATATAGAGTAACTGATCCTTACTTACGTGTGTACATTTATACTTACCGCACGGACTCGAGAAGAAATCTACTTACATGTTTCCTGAAAGTTCCAGTCATTCACGCTAGAAATTTCGTTCGCGAAATGAAGCAACCGTATACTAACGCCCTCTGTGAACCGTCTCGCGATCTGGAGGCGGCGCCATCTGCTATAATTGACAGCGGGAAGCTTTAAACTTTAAATTTACAATAGGCGCGCTACAATATTGAATTTTGATGCATATTAAATAGTTTTAAATTAGAAAAAAAAAGATCAAGACGTGTTCAAACAAATCAAATTATAAAATGCAATAATAAAAGGAAAAAAAAAATTTGATTCGAAAAGCCTGTAAACGCTGTGTAAGTAAATTCAGTTCGTATTTTAATCATTTTGTTAATTTTATTGAATGCTTTAGACGTTTTAAGCCCGATGATGTGGTGAGACACGAAACCCGTCGCAAGAAATATAGTGTAATTGTATATTAAACTTTGTTTTAATTTAACCCCGTTTTAAATATCCTATTCTTACTCAGAAATAACAGAGATATTATATAATTTAATCATAAATGGTGATTTGATTTTAACTTCATTGATTAGTTCATTCATTCATTTAAATAAGTGCTTCTATTCAAGCAGCTATTTTTATTTATGCTGATTTTCTTACCAGGGCAATGCCTGCACTTATACTAACAAAATTATGAAAAAGTGAATGTCCTTTCTTATATTTGCTGTGGGTAGATGTAATAACATAGAAATATATATGCACAACTATAGTTATCTACATTACCGACTGGAAATATATAATTACAGATGATGTTGTTTTTTGCACACATTAAATATGCTTTTATGTCGTAACTGCCTGGTATTAGATGAGTTCCGAATAAGTTGGAAAAGTGTGACCTTAGTTCTAGAGCTTCCCAAACTGACTTTTTATAAATTTTCATACAGAGTTAGGCAAGTGTATGGATTAATTCGAATATCTTTAATATGGCTACTTTGATTTCAATAAGACTTTAATAAGACGGGGACTTGATGTGTATATTTATATCCGAATCAGACTTCCGGTTTAACCAAAAATGATGTTAACTTTGTTATTTTAAATGATGCTTGTATGTTTTTACGAATTTCCCCCCTGCTTCAGCAGTGCATATTAAGGTTTAGCAGCCCAATGTTTAATAACCACAAAGATATTTAATTATTTTTTTTTATATTGACGTCCAAATTGAGCTAATAATGTTAAAGTAAATAATAACCCAACGGTTTACTTCTCCCATCAAATTTATTTGTAAATTTCGGCTTACCGGTTTCAGTCAGAGACCATCTTCAGAGCCATATTATTATATACTATATGGACACATGGCTCTGAAGATGGTATCTGACCGAAACCGGTAAGCTGAATTCAGTACTTGACTTATGCTGTTAATTTTGTAAATGTCCAAATACTAATAATGGTTCACACGATCTGTCGTTAGTACAACTTTGAGAAAGTTTCACTTACTTAATCGGAAATGTTAGAAATTTACTTAACAGCGGACGGCCAAAAGTCGCGACTAATGAAGTTATTGCTCAAGATAATTACTATAGCATTAGAGAAATTTCCACAAACTTCTACTACATCCCCCGCACTGAACTACAATATAAGTTACCTATCAGTAGCCAGAATATTGAAGCGCCAAAACTATCATCCATGTAAATCACAATTATTGCAAGAATTATTGGACGGGTATTATGACCGTAGAATAGAATTTTGCGAAAGAGTGAGGCATATTTGCAATAATAACCAATATTTTACATACTTATAATTCGCTATTTTCTGTCGAGGTTACGTTTTGTTTGAATGGTACCATTAATCGCCATAATTGTCGATATTGGCCAATAGATAACCCTCATTGAATATTAGAAATGCAAACACAACATCCGCAAAAATTCAATGTTTGGGTTGGCATTTTCAGGAACGGTATTATTGCCGTTTTTCATTCATGGACCACTAAGAAATATTTAGATCTTTTACGTGATCAGGTTGTTCCTAATATTAAGGTAGATGGGCAATTACTTATAAATGTTTGGTTCCAAGAAGATGAAACATTGTCTCATGCACTACGCCCTTAATGTTAGAAGTTTTTTCAATGTAACGTTCCCAAATAGGTGGATTAGATTCTTTGAATCGCCCCCACGATCTCCAGATTTTAATCTTCTACATTCTTTTCCTTTGAGGTCATTTATTTATAGTTTATACTACACACACAGTAACTTTAACCAGTAACCAGAGGACCTTTCAATATATAAGCCAATTTAAAATTGTTAAGATAACACCGACAAATGTGCGTAATTTTGGATAATATATTCCTGCTCTTTTGATTAATTCAAATTTCATCATTATCCTATTGAGTGCCTATTCAAACTTGTTCAATTAACACTTTCAATGGTTCTATCAACTGGCCACTCGCCTGGCTGGTAGTCGAGTGGCTTGCACGCTGCTATCAGTCGCGCCGTCCGCGGTTTCAAATCTCGCTCTGGTCATTTACGATAATCGGTTTTTTTTCCGGGGTCGTAATGTTGATTAGGAGGGGAGATTTGGTCTGAGGGGGCCTGATAAGCAATCATATAGCTTAGGCATTACCACCCCTTTAAAAAAAAAAAAAAAAAAAAAAAAACAAAAGAAGCCTTGCAAAAGTAATTAGCATTTAAGCAATAAATGGTATAAAATTGGATGAATGTTTTTATGTGTTGAATTATGTGGTGATGATCAAATAACTCACTAAGGTCACTAACTCTTATTCCATTAGATTTTTTTTATTTGGTGTTTTACCAATCACCCATAGATTGATGCCTATCTTATTAAATATACTGTACACGTATCAGACCACCTATAACCTAAAATATTTCAAAATATAAAATATGACATGCGTAATCAATACAAATCAAATAGGTAAACACTTTAGGCGTTAAAATAATCATTAGTGTTACAGAAAATATGAATGTCAAATATTTCTTAACCTTCCTTTTAAATGCTTCAATTGATGAAGGTATTTTTCAAGGTAAATTTGTTGTATAACTTCTCAGAACTGTAAAAGGGAGTTTTCTCCTATGAATATGGATAATGTCTCCGCAATCTAATATCTAATATCATTAATATAATGATGATGATTTTGTATTCTTTAAATATCTGCATATTTTGTCTTACAAAAATCCAACATTCATATAAAAATATACAGGAAAAATAAGTATTTACAATGATTTTCTGTACACCCTCAACTACCGCCCAAATCAATAGAAACTTAAGTAACATACAGCGATTTGACATTAGAATATTAAGATTTTTGATTAAGAATTCGACGAAAAACATTATTATATGTGATCTGGCAGTTTATAAACACCGTATATTTTAATATTTGTTTTAGCCAAACCATGCGTTACTTCTTACACACCATGGCGCAACTGATTTAAATTTATTACAAATACTAACTTTGAGTGTTGTTCTACAGTATTCTTTTTATGAACATATACTTTCATATTCATGTGTGAAAGAAGCACCAGAATTATAAATAATATGGTAATTAGCTCAGGAAATGGTCAGAATTATTACAAAATCAGGTTTAATAATAATAATCATGTGTATTTATTGTTTTCCATTTCGTAACTCGCAAATTTCGCACCCAAATATTTCCCTTAAAGTTTTGGATATTTTATCAAAACAGATACATATTAAATATGCTTACATAGAAGCATGCATAATTAGTTGCCTCGAAAACTTTAGTATTTGTTATTTCACATAATATTCGTGGTATTTAAATAAATATGGTATGTAAATATATTCTATATTATTAATTAATTAATAAATTCTGAAGTGCAAATGTGCCCAATTCAATGGAAAGAGCGGGCGGCAAATAATATTATCCAAGCGCGGAAGGTAATCAGATCGTATTTGCAATTTTTCACTTCATTGGAATATACTAGAAGAACTAGGTCAACAAATGCAACGCACTCCAATTAAGCGGATAGCGTAAGGATATTTCGTCCTTCGTCGTTTTGTCAATAAATAGAATATTTTGAAGCTCGTGCACTCATGTTAGTGTTGGAAAGAACCCAAACATTTATTCACGACTTGAATAAAACTTGAAACACAAGGAGACTAATTATTTCTTTTTATCATTATTTAAAAAGAGTATTACTAAAACAAACAGACACTCGTTCAAAAGGCATGAGCACAAATATTTAAATTTCATATATATTGTATATTCGAGAATTTTATTTTGATAAAATTTGCAGTTCGTTAATTTAAAATTTGGCTACAACTTCTCTGGTATGAAATTCTGGCCTAAAGATGTGCTAATTGTACGGAATTGGTCGTCAATTCATTAAATAAACAATTTATGAAACACAGAACTTATTCTTATTCTCTTATGAAGATGTTTTGACACAGAATCAATATCATTTACTTAACATTTATTTTATTGAATTAGTAGTATTTTATTGGACACTGATGTTACACATATAAATTATATTGCTAATAAAATATTAGTACGGTCAAGATATATATAGAAGAGTGATCCAAAATTTATAGTTTCGTTTTCTAAAGGTGAACCAATATAGTCGCAGGATTTGATCCACCAAACAACCATCGCAGACATTGTCTTAAAACTATACTCAAAATTCGATAGGTAGTATTCAATTTACTGTAGAAGAAGAGATGAGCAACCAACTGCTTTCCTAGACAATTTAGTGATAGGAAACAATAGTAAATTGGAAATAGGCATCAATAGAAAAGAAACCAATACAAATGGATTCATAATGGCCGATTCAAATCAACAACATAAAATGGTCGACATAATTTTCTAATCAATAGACCTAAAATGAAATTCCTACTTAACGAGGCGAGATTTAACAAAGATTCGCTAAAAAAGCAACGATTTATAATGGTCTCTCTTCTACAGGTGTAGTTACGAGTATAAAGAAAGGCTAATATAAACATTATGTAAGAAGTGCCACGATTTTAACTTCAGGAAAAAAATCACGACCAAAAGTTTGTTAAATTGCCTTTCCATCGTATTTCAAAACGTTTAGGCGACATTTTTAAAAGACAAAATTATAACGTTTGCTTCACCTCGCGTAACACACTAAAAAATCTTTTAGACAACATGAAAGATAAACCTCAACTCAAAGAAATTTACAAGTATAACATTTACAAAATCGCATACAGCGAGTATGATAAAATTTACATTCGACAAACAAAGCGTGCGATCGGAACTAGGTTTAAGGAACACATAGCAAGTTAACGGGGGGATTATGGGAGACTTGAATCATCCAGCGTTGCGCAACATATAAACGATACCGGACATAGAAAACCTTGATTAGTGAAAACTGTACAATCACTCAAAGTGTTAGACGCATACAAAACCATGCATATGAAGGAAAAAAATTCAAATAACTTATTGAATTGGGAAGTAGCATCTCTCCACCATTTTGATGGAGTTATGGGGGTGAAATGATTCACGTTTGTTGCTAACTTTTGTTACGGTTTTTTTGCTTCGCTTACCTCGAATTAGTTCTCCGCTAGTCTTTTCGACAAGCTTTGTAGCCCTATTTTCTTCTATTTCCGTCCTCTACCTTCAGACGTCTTGTATTTTCACAACGTAAACATTATCGTTTAATTTTTAGCTTTCAAATTGTGTTTTCTTCCCCCTGTTAGTACGACCTAGCTAGAATTGGTAACATCTTTTACTCTCATTTACTTACAGATAGTTTCTTATATCTAATACGGTCTTAGATTTTCGTTTAATTTATTTCAGTTTTAGTAAATTCCTTCAATTTCAATGTTTTGACAGCTGACGTTTTCATTTCTAGGTAAGGTTAAGATCTGTTTGATTTGCACATGTCGGTATTATCGATTCCCACGCAGCGATAGATGTGTTCGATTTGTTTGAATGATCGTGGTTTATCTAGATCTGCCCTATTCTGTGTTTACATCTTTTCGACGTTAGAGGGCACCTCCATGTCTGTATTCTTGTTTTATTTATCTGTCTTCTGATTGGTTGTGTGACGTATTCTCCCTTCCGGCTTCCTGTTGATTGTTGGTTGTTGTTTTAGACGCGTTCTTATGAGTACATCTTCCTACCTTTGGAAATTTTGGATATTTTCACACATCTGTGGATTTTATTGGAGGATTGCTTGAGTTATTCATTGGCCGTATCTTCGTTTGTGTTTGAAGTGGAAACTTCGTGATTATCACGGCAGATGGGTCCGATAAATCGGGATATAATTTGAGAACCACGCGTCCCAACGCCATATCTGTTTCTTTCTTCTCTTCGTTGTAAAACCTCGTTATTTAACGAGGTCTTTATAACCCCCTTATTTTTGAATTCTGGAATTTTACCTTCGTTTTATGTGAGAATTTGAACACCTACGTGCGGCTGAGGACTTCTGCGACTCTTTAAGTCCTTCGGAGAACCCTACATTCTTTGAAATTTACCAGGACCACCTAGTTTTGGGGTATTACCGAGTCAGCCCAGGGGTACGATCTGTTAGTCCCCATAGGAGAGGATCTGTGCGCCCCGCTACCAACTCACCGAGGGCAAAGCTAAGTGCACGTTCTCTTTCTTTTTTTCTTCTATTATAATAGGAAACCACCCCCGATCATTTAGTTTTTTTGTATTTAATGTAGTAAAGTAAATTTTTATGTTGTGCCTAGAATCGGAGGGTGCTACCTAACGTTAATTTAGTAAAATAGTTTAATCTCAATTCGGATATTCATTTACTTTTTCATTTGCTTATTTGTTCCTTTTACTCACTTAATTTGAATCAATTGTCAATCACCATGCGATTGAATATCGGCTTGGCATATACAGGGTGTTTATTCACCTTTTCACCATTCAAATATTTAATTCTATTTTTGTGTTTTTGTAACCGTAACATTTCAATCAATTTATAATTTAAGAAATTTTGTTTGTACAAGTCCAGGTGAGCGGTTCGCGTTGGCCATAGCGTTCGGCATTCGTGTCCTATCTTAGGACAATCTGTCATTTTTTTCGACAACAACATTGCTCCTTTTGAGCTTTATTTCTTTTTATTTGTCAATCTGGCCATAACCTTTATTTGTTTATTTATATGTCAAGATTTCGCATTAAAAATTATATTTGCTTTGTCAGTAAACTCATTCTTTTATTTCTGTGTGTGTAAACATTTGCAACCGGCTTTCGCCCCGACTTTTATTTAATACCGTGGATTCCTGCTTATCTTGGGTGCATGACAGGGTAGCGAAATATTAATTACTTTGAGAATTACATTAAAAAAAGATATAAAAAAAACTTTTTTGTGTAGTCTCGTTTTGCGATAGTTAAAATATTAAAATTTTGCAACTTTCTTATATTTAATTAAAACTGAGTTAAAATTAAAAACAATATAATATAATAAATACAGTTTTGCGATTTCAATGTATTATAAACGCAAACACTAACTATTCGAAAGGCAAAATCTAACACTGGCCCAGCATTTCTTGGATTACGAAATCAATTGAAGTAGATTCGGAGAATTTATTCGGACCAAATCGCTTAATTCCGAAGAGAGATTGGTATACATTGAACGAAGGACCTGGCACAGAACAGAAACGCAACGACATCACGGATTGAGTTAAGGAACGGACCGGCCGCGAATAGTAGAGAAGGAAAATCGGTTTAGGGAATAGTCTCGCAAAACACTCTCCTACTATCCTTCATTTACCCTAGGCACATAACGTCGTCGTCATCAAGGGAAAAAGAGCAAAGAAAGCGGCGTTGCAGCAAACCAACGAATAGATATGAAACCGCCCACCGCGCGCGCCCCCCTCTCCACCCCTTTACATCGTTTCGTCGCAACGGTAGTTATAATAATCTGATTGGGAAACAGTCAGCATTTCCCCGTGGCAAATCTGGTTTCACGGGTCCTGCGTTCGCATATTGAAATAGGATGTCCGGTTTCGAACGCGATTCATACACATTTTTGCGATTGTCTTTGTGTTTGGTCGGCAACCCGCGACCCGGGTGCAACATAAATTTTCACTCAACTTCCTTACGGGAGTTGGATAGCGTATTAGTTTTGACGAATGGGCGGAAATTCTGCGAATTCATCTATTCCCTAGGTGTGACAAATTATATTGTCGAACTATGGGGTTCATCACTTGGAAATTACATCGGAAAAAAAAGGCCAACAATTTGAATGATATCCGAATAACCATTTGTTCCGCACAAAAAAGCTAGTCTTTCAAAAACACAATGGTTATTTACATTTGCATGCCATAGAGGTGCGAGCCCCACGTTAGGCGCCAAAAATTATGCTCTGTTTTCACAGCATGATGCTCGGATATTTTATTTTCATTGAAATATTAATATAAAAAGCAATGTATTTGTTACAGTATTAAATTAACATGCACGGAAAAAAAATTGCGACAAATTTTACTATAAACTCATAAAATTTTACTACAACTTGTAATAAAATACCAGATTATTGCAACTTGTGGTATATTTTTCTAAACATTTGTAGATAAGTCCTGTATTAACATATATTACAATTTGTAACACTTATCTAAACATATGTGTAAGTCAAGCTTTTACAGTATTTTAGTAAAAAGTTTAACAACCATTATTATATTTTCTTACAGCAATGTAACTATTAGCTTCAATAAATGTAGTAACTGTTTATACTGGACGTCATTGTTAAGTGTAACAGAATCTTAAACAATTTTGTAAATACCGTAAACGTAAAATGTAGTAGTTTGTTTTTATAAAATGTTTTATATTTAATTAATCTACACGATTGAGATTAATATATAATATACATTATGTATATTATACATTAAAGTTTGTGTGCCACTGAAGGAAAATTGAGTTATTTTTATTTTACATTGTACCTACCTACGACTCTAGCTATGGTTTCATTGAGATCTGCGCTGGTAGAATAGCTTCAAAAATTTGAAATAGTGATACACATGCATTTAAGCAATATTTAATCGAAGTTAACATTAAAAAAAATATATGTTAATCAGTATTTTTCCTATTATCAAACTTATTACACAAAACAAAGAATGTATCAAAAGCAAAATATTCACCAAATCGAAGCAAATAAAACAACAGTCGGGAGCACATTTATATTTATTGAAAATTTCTTTGTTTTCGTTACATAATAAATAAAACATATAGCAGCGCCATTACACTGTAGTATTTTAAATACTTTCACATTTATTTATAGTACATTATTGCATTTTCACAAAAACAATAATTATTATGAATGAAAAGAAATAGGCAATTCCAAATAAAAATATGTTTAAATAGAATTAGCCTTTCAAAAGTAAAATACTTATAATAAGGGAATCCATGGTCTTCGTAATCGTTTTTTCGTAATGATGGGTTCAGACAGCCTTTGTTAATGTTAATAGTGCACATTACGCACTTTATTTTTTTAAGATTAATACTAGTATCAAGTTAAATCTTATAAAGACTGCCTGAACCCTCAATAATTGTATACAAAACAATACGAAACACGCTACTAAAATAAATCTACGTATGGTTTATAAAAAATTAACCTTAAAACTTATTATTTTGTCAAGTCTTCACACATAACCTAATACCATTCAACACGAAGTAGAAATACAACGGTTTCGTATGTTTATGTTTATTTTTACTAAAACTCACGAAGTATGTCAACTTTTACGAATTTGTAAAAATATATACGTATTTAACAGTTTCTCAATTCTCTTAATTACCCTTTATATTTTAATTACTTTACATACTTTAATTACTCTAAAATTTCAATATATATACATTTCTACAAACTTTGTAATTGATATATTTACTAAAAATGAATCATTTTTTTGCGAAAAATAACGTAACCCCTGTGTAACAAGTAAAATACAATTGACAAGAATAGGAATTATTTCCTAATAAAATTAATCAAGCAAGCACTAGTGATCCCTAATCCTAAACGCTAACTATTCTGTCACCCTTTGTTAATCTATTTAAAGAAGACGCGGATCTTTTTTTTCGATGGAAATGGAGGGGTACAACATATGTCACATCTTATGAATCTGAATGGATTTAGTTATTTGTGTGAGTTAAAATTATTTACTAAATAATAATTCATTTCCACTATTAAGTGCCGAATAACCTTGGTGTGTGATTCCCAAATATATACCGATGTATACAGTATGACTGCATAAACCAGCGACTACTAAGAAACTTGTTCAGTCAAACAAGCCGATTAATATTACTAATTCTGCCAAATGTAAAAGATGCATGCAATTGAATAATGATGAAACATATAGATATTAAACGTTCATACCATCAAAAAACAAAGCGTTTATAATTCCCAATTCACCAAACCCTCTTTCACGCACTCATTCATCTTGATAAAACGTGTGTAAAATGTCTTCTTACCTCCGCTACCAAACAACAACATGCCACAACGGTAAACAACAAACACGGAAATGATAAACAATGCGTATGTGGAGATGCATTAGCTAATATTTGGTCACAAAAAATGCACCAATAGAAAGGTAGAGAAATGTGATATCATCAGGCTTTTTACCCCCGGATAATGTAATAGTGATTTACCACATAGTTGCGTATGTCATTATTACAAGTTTTAAGACAAACTTTTAGAATGGAACAGTAACAACATTTTGTAAGTAATTTATTAGCAGCTTTGCCTTTATTTTAGTAAAATTGTGTCTATAATGTAGTTGTATTATTAGCATTACAGATTTGACAGTTTTTTTGCTACAGCAGTGCGAATAAGAAGATTATAAATGTAATAAGGGTAACTACAAAAAGTTATTTACAACATTGTAATAAGCAGTATATATTTATTTTTTTCCGTGTAAAAACACCAATTATTACGAAATTATTTTGTTTTATTACACCCTTTTTTATTTATCCGAGATAGTAAGTAAGGACGTTTATCTGATAGATGGCGCGAGAGAGATATGTTGTTACCAACGTCAGCTGTTAGACACCTTCCGAGCCAAATACCGACGAAGAGATAGTGTGAGAATGATAAAAAGAGATTATGTTCCTCAATGCCTTCTAACGAATGGAATAATTACAATATTGATTACAGTTTTTCTAATAGAAATTTCAATAAATGTCACAGAAACACATTATTATTGTTTCAAAAAGTCTGTTAAATTGCTACAATTTATTCCAATTTGTAATGCAGCAAATAATAAATTAGTAAATTTACCTACAACGTGAGCAAAATGTAAGAATTTTAAAAACATCTCAATTTGTATTTTCAAATCCCTTGGTAGTCTAGCATTTCCGGCATCGCACCCTTTATCGAAGGATAAATGTATGCCATATTAGTACGTAAGAGGGTACAGTATAAGATACCATAGGATGGCGGTTAGTTCTATGCAAACAGGCCTCTTGTTTTACTTGCTTGTTATTGTCGACAACTTTAAGTGGTCTTGGTAACTTTAATGCTACGATGTGCTCGAATGTCGCACCCCGCCCTACTTACAAGTTACACTCACTCTCCCATCCTTACATCGAGCACTTGGAATTCCCCGAGCGTAATTATAATATAATTACAGGGATATGGCGCTCTTGTTTGGTTTTCTATTAGTGCTGAGCCTGGATCGGGTGATCGCTAGAGAAGGCCAAGATGAGGTGCATAATTCCCCACGGCAAATAGGACTTTCTATGCGCAATAATGCCAGTACGACGGAGGGCTACAAGATATTCGGCCACCCACTCGCCATGCTGGCAGATTTTGAATGGAAAACCCTTGTCTGGTGTTCGCAATGTCCAATTGAAACTGTATTATTACAAGCACTCGAATTTACAATACTAGAATTCGACCGTTCATTATCTAATTGTTGGCATAAAGACCCTATTACTACGACTACAATGGGCTTGTATTTGAAGACAATTGTCCCATTCTTACCCTTGTGCGTACCTCAACAATTACGTGAGTAATAAGGTTATAGTAAAAAAAATATGTTATTCTAATTGACTCCTTTAATTGTTTCTAGTTTCCAAGATGAATTTATATTAAGTACATCACATTCGAGTTATTTGCTAACAGTATTTTTGAATATGGAAACTTGCTGTATATCACTTGTTGATATCATTTAAGAAAGTAAAAATTTGTTGATTTAATATTAATAAACTGAATTGAAAACTGGTTGCACGTTGATACACTGTGTTCAGTGAAAAATGAAATCGCACGATATCTCGAAAATAAATCAACGTTAAATGAAAATTTTACAATGAATTGCTCCCGCAGGGATAAATTCCCACTTATGCTGTATCATTTACGTTATAAATAACGTAAAACGTTATAAATAACGTAAAACGTTAAAAATAACGTAACGTATAACATGCAGGCGTCATCATAACGGTTGCAATGAATTTCCGTATGTTGTATCACTATACGTTATCCCACGTGTTAAAATTAAAACGTTATTAGAGGAATAAAGTGTAGAGATGGGAAACGTCTAACAACAGAGACAGCTTTATGCGTGATTTTGTCAATTAGAAAGAATAATTGCGGCGCAAGCGTAGCGGTTAGTGTGGTAGTGGTGTTGTATCGTTGACAATGACATTTTGAAGAAACTATTTATACAAATTCACTTGAAAAGCGACCATAAAAATTAAAATATTAAAGGAAGAATGAGATTCCGCTTTATTAGTATATTCACGTCAAAAATATCCAAACGAGCGCCATCTACAGAGTCAAACTTCAGTTACCCAAGGAATAAATAAAATATAAAAATGTCAAAACTGAAGACACCCGAAATATTTTTTGTAATGAAACGCTGTTAAGGATATTATTAATAAATTAATTACAAGAGAAAGTTCTAATTCCTGTCAATTCAGTATGATAAATTAACGTTAGTTTTAACGCGAACAGTGTTAGGTTATGTTGAATGTATAGTCGGGGCTGTGAAGTAAAACCCGGTTAAAATTAATAAGTGCAGTGTTTTTTTTTATTATCATCTTCCAAGGCAACACAAAGAGAGACAGAGTTTGAAACGAGGTAGTAAGAACAGATTTAAAACCGATCCAAAACAGTATAGAAAACAACTAACGTGGTTTGGACATTTAATTCGACTGGAGGAGCAGAGGCAAACATAGTAACAGAGGAAGAAAATAAGAGGGAGATCATCTTAAAGTTAAAGTGGAACAACGTGTTGGGTTAGTGCTTGGAAGAGAGAGGCTTGGATCGGAACAGGAGAAAACTGCTACCAAGGAACAGGAAACATTGAGCAAATTTGTATATTAGTGAAAGTATTAAACACCTTACATCTTGGGGTATATACAAGGCTATCATATACGTCACCTCCCTTTTAAATGCTAGTATCCCTACATAGTCAAAATTAAATAATAAAAAACTCTTTTGAGTTGGTTTTTTATCGTGTATTGGATTATTAAAATCCGACGTTTCGTCAGTGGTTCCTCAATCATCAGTGTAGCTCTGAGATAAACTGCCTCTTGCCAATTTCATCTTTAAAGAGACTAGACTATATTGCACTATATAGGTTTAAGTTTGGCAAAGATGCCAGATTTTATGCGAACCCGAAGCCCGGGTTTTGTGACGCATAACGCACTATAAGGAAATTCATGCTCTTCTTTCACTTCTAGAAATTTCATTTGAGTTTGTAGGGAAAAAACGAAAATCATAATCTCAAAGCCATTTTCGACTTTCCATGTTATTCTATACTACACTCAGAAAAGTGCAAAAAAGAAGATGCTAAATGCTGATTTTTGTTTATTATGACTGAAATTTGAGTTACACCAAAGCAATTTCTCAAATTCTATAAAGAAAGAATTTAGTTTGAATCTATTTAGTTAAGTTTAACTTTCAGCTTGTTCTAATTAACAATGGAAATGATTAAATATTCAACTAAACATGCGGTTAGATAGACAAACCTGAAGCCTTAAATCAAATTACGTTTAGAGTTGTGAAAATTGGAGAATATTCTACTGATATCAGTATGATAGTAGCACCACATCTATTTTATAGGAGTTTTCTCCCTATATAATACAGCAAATACGTTAGATGCTGCTAAATTATCTCCTAGATGGCGCTTCTCCTATTTCATTCCAATAATAGAACACATTTAGCACAAATAACAATGCAAATACAATTTTAAAATATTAATCCAGCATATTTACCAGATAAACATCTATTAGGCGCCGTGTTCGTAAAATGATTTTTCATGTGATATGCTTCCAAGGGTTTCATTGACCCTTTACTAGGATTACGATAATAGTCGTACTGACAACAAATATCTGATAATGTTTTCTTTGTGCCCGCAATAAAAAAAAATTGATTCGCCATATACAAACCAAACAGTAAGTTTTCATTTCCCTTTTTTTGACAATCCCTTTTTAGGTTATGTTTGTTTAATTGACGAAGTATTTAAAAATAAGATGGAACATTTTGTTTAAAATTTCAAATTAGATTCAATTTCCGGAAATAATAAATAAAGATAACACTATTTAAATATTATATTTTTTTACCAATGTTATCCGACGCTGCACCATACATGATAAAAGCCGCGCAAAATTTTAAAAAAAATTTATAGTAACATTATTCATACCACTTGTTTAGCTCATGGGTTCAATCGTGTAGCCGAAGACATTAGGAATCAATTCCCCTTTGATTAATGATTTAATTAGCAATGTCAAAAAAGTTTTTTAAAAGTACCTTTACGAATCCAATTTTATAAGGAGCGACTTCCGGTGTAAGTTGCCTCCTGAACCGATTATTACGAAATGGAGTACATGGTTAGAGGCTGCAATTTTTTCACCGATAATTTTCAAGGAATAAAAAATGTAATTCTTGAAATCACTGCTGATTGCATTGCTCTAGAAAACTGTAAAAAGATAGTAACATCAACAAAATTGCTACAAAACCTTTTGTATATTAACTCAAATTATAGCTTTTTTCAAGTTCCATTCGTAAACTAGAAACGCAAGGGATGTCGCTCTCGGAATCAGTCGAAATAGTAGACGAATTTGATATGCTATTTAAGAAGGTTAAGGGTACAGTAGGTAATTCTATATACGATAAATTTAAAAAAGTGATAAATAAAAATGCGGGGTATTTGAAATTGAAGAAAGTTAAGAAAATTTTGAAAGGTGAAACAGTAAACGATTTCGACTTTAATTTTAGTTTAGAATGTATTGCAAAGTTAAAAAATCCACCAATTACGTCTGTGGATGTTGAAAGAAGGTTTTCTATTTCTAAACATATGTATTCTGATAGAAGACAAAACTTTCTTTTACACAATTTTGAAAAACATTTAATTATAAATTGTTTTAGAAATATGTTGTGAAAAAATTTTGTGCAATAAAGTTAATGTTTAAATTTCTCTCTTCTTTATTTATGTAAAATTTTGCATATTGTCGCAATTTGTTTGCATATATGCTCCAGGTTTATGCATATTTTCTCAAAAATCGATGCATATATATGCACATATATTCCAGTTTTTTGCATATAATCCGGTCTCTAATTGTTATATTACAATATAATTTAGAAAAATTAATATTTCTGACAATTGAAATAGGAGATGTTGCGATTTGGTTATAGTTTTATATAAGCAAGCCATTTATCAAAACAAATAAATCTGTTGAAGATTTAAGAACATTGACTCGAGAAAGAAATATAACCAAACTATATCTTATTATTTGACATTCTATTATATTTGACAGTGTTGCTTGGAAAGCTGGCGTTTCTATAATTAACCGAATATAATTTTAATCACTTTTCATTTCAAATATATAACTACATGTTCTATTAAATCTTCAACTGGAAAAATTCTTCCTGTAGGATGCGCTGTCGCATGTCTTATTCGAACTTCAATATTTTATTCCGCAGCACTTAGAAACGACATAACTGCCGCAATACGTGCACTACTGCGAACGTCAGCCATCTAGCGGAGCCCATTTCAAGCTTACAGACACGTTTCATCCAATTTTTATGGCGAAGTGAATCCACATCGGTTGGATAAAGGCTTTAGAATCGCTCACAACTCAACCCGTTAGTGTGTTTACCCTTAAGGGTATCTAATATTCATAGCCTACGGGGGTTGGAACAAATACGGGGACGCACTGACTAGATGTAAGAAGCGAGACTTTCCCTGAAGTGCCTTTACGAACATACACGGTTACGGATATAGTGAAGCATGTATGTAGCGGGTATAACATACGTATAGGTGCCTTACCTATCACACATACATTCTTCCCAAGAGAACTCTGCATGCACTACGGCGGTTGGGATGTTCTCCTTTCCTTTTATGAAGTAATTACTTAGAGGCACTGGAGCGACGGTATTCGGAATAGAATTTTAATAATCTTTGCATAAAATCTCGTGAACTACAAAAGCGAACTAACTATCTTCCGTAACGCGAAATATAAATGTAAGGTATTACGTTTTAGGTAGGTAGGAATTTTAGTCAGCTGATAAGAACTGTAAGTTAGTAGATGATATTTACATATACCTTTACGTTAAATGGTGCGCTAAAATTTAAAGATGTACACGTATTCAATGTGTAGATATCTATACCATATTTGTTAACCTAATAAAATATTAGTGTTGAACCAATTGTTGAATTTCTGCTATTGTTTGCTGGTAACAAGATGTGACATAATTTTTTCGTAAGGTACTTTTGTCAGGTATATTATGTTTGCAATATTTTTGCAGAAATATTGTCAAATAACATTGTTTAATCTTGCTAACGTATGTAGCCGAAATTAATGCGTTACACAGATCCGTATATATATTATTCTTGTTCTGAGTTTCGTGAAGTTGATGCTACACATTGACGTATAGATTGCTGCACACATGCGGATCGCTTTAGTTTTTCACATTTTCCAATATGTGATGGAGTTTTAGCGTGTTGATCAATCAGATATTTTCTCTCCGAAGACACCTGCAACAACAATTGTCATTTTATATGAAAAGTTAAAGAAATTAAAAACAATTGCAAAGCTTTTAGTAAAATAAACTTACCAGTTTACTGCAGGCTCGACAAAATATTTTGTCGCCATCCTTTACCAATTCAGGATATGCTTAATCTATAAAAATTTTTTGTTCCTATACTCATTGTATGTACGCACAGTATTTAAAAACGTAACACAATTACATGCTGGTTTGCTCAAAGATATTCAATGAATGAATACTTTATTTGGGAATTAATAATAATAAAACATATTTACCACATCCCTTCTGCTAGGCGAAATTAAACACGTGCAGTTTGGAAAAATGTATTAGAGAAACCAATGTAAAAATTTTATCGTTCTGAGAATTGTCGTTGTCGATTCACATTAGATTACTAGGAATTTTTACTAATAGAAGAGAGAGAAGAAAGCTTAAATATGCATATATGCAACTTTTGTAAAAATATGCATAGAAATGCGTAAATATGCAATATATGCAATCACTAATTAGCGCTAATTAACTTCAATTAGTGTAATACGTCTACATATGGACTATAATTAAAGACATGCAAAAAATAGAATATAAGCACTTTGCATATAATCCGGTCTCTAATAATAATAAATTACCTTCAAATTTTAAATATGTTCCCATTTATATATAGCATTATTTTTAATTCCAAACTTGTAACTGTCGTAACTCGCCAGTTTTTAAAACCCTTCTTTATTTTAGTTTGAATGAGACACACTCTGTTTTCCAAAATAAAATAAAAACTATAAAAATCCAAAAGGTTTCTTTATCTTACTTTACTTAATCCTGGTGCCTTATAAAACCCTTTCGCGTTTAAGGCGATGGAATCGATTCATCAGTCCGGCTCACGTCTGCATACCTCCCTCCAGCGCACTCCCTCTCACTTCTCACCACCGCGCTCCCCTTCTATCTGCTGCCGCTCTCACCTCCTCATTTCAGGTTTTCGTGGATCTTTCTCTTTTTCTATTTTTTATTGTTTTCGCCTCTTAGATTTTCCTAACTGTTTTATCGGAGCTCATCCTCAGCACATATCCCAGTCATTTCAACTGCCCCTCCTCTGGTTTTGTATTTAAGTTGCTCCGGTGTGTTGTATTTTTTTTATTTTATCCATTCTTGTTTTGCCTGCAACTTTTCGTAAGAATCTCATTTCAATATTGCAGCCTGCTTTTTTTGGTTCTTGTCAATATCCATGTCTCTAAATCATATGAATGTATCGGGATGCCCAGCTTCTTAAATATTTGGGCCTTTGTTTAGGTAGGAATCTCTTTTTTGTCTAAAAAATTATTCCTTATTTTATACTGTTAAAAAGTCTACCTCCAGCTGCTATTTTTTCGCTTATTGTGCCCCAAACGGATTGCTATGAATGCGATCCTTAGACTGAAAGCCAACAACTTGTGGCATCCCATATTGGAGCCCTGGAGGGTTCTCAAGTTTCCACTGGGCTTTATCTCTTGGGCTTTCTTTTATCTCTATAAAGCCCAGTATCTGCCCAGTGGAAACTTGAGAACCCTCCAGGCTCCAATGTGGGATGCCACAAGTTGTGGGCTTTCAGTCTAAGAATCTCTCCTTGGAGCAGCTTGGTGTTAGAGAACACCAAGCTGCTCCAAGCCGAGTGGAAGTAAGAGATTTAATAGGGATGATACAATGAGCACCTAGTTCAAGTGCCAGGACTATAGTTGCCCATCCTAACTTAATTGAATGAATGAATGAAATGCTTGTCCTCCAATCTTCTGGTGCTACACCTGTCAGATAGATATACTTTATTGAGCAATTGTCTAAGTACTTCTTCTGCTTCTTCTGCTTGTTCCTTCAACATATCGGCTGTTATTTTATCGCGCCCAGGTGCCTTCCCTCGTTACATTTTCTTTATATCTTGTTGTAATTCTGTTACTTTTTCGATAATTATTATGTCACTATCTTTTCTTCTTGTAGTATTTCTCCATTTTCTATTTTTATGTTTTTTAAAGTTGTTGCTCTGTTTTTCCTTGAGAAAACCTTCTAGTTTTCTTTATATGGTTTAACCGTTTTTAGGTCGAAACTATCCATGACTTTTACTTGCGATAGTACGTGTTTGTTCAAGTCATATTTTTAAATTTTTAATTTATCAGAAATGCTTAAAACATTACTGAGGGTTTTTGAAACCCTTTGTTATTTTAGTGTGAATACGACACCTGCTGTTTGCCGAAATAAAAAACAATAAAAATTGAAAAGGTTTTTTTTTACCGACACACTAATTCACTTCGAAAAGTTCCGTTAAAAAAAATTCTTCGACCATTTTTTGCGTAATTTCAATAATTGGAACAGCGAAAAATAGGCAACCAACCATACGCTATACGGCACTCTTAACAGATTCATTACTGAGAATTACGCTAGAAGTGCATCTATATTGTAAAATGGAAATCGCCTCCAATTTCCGACACGCAATGTTACAACCGAATAGTACCCGAAAAAGCGATCGGAAATGAAAGCTTGTTCGAACAAAAGCCGACACTAGTTTCCATTTTCATTGTTACTTAAAAACAGCGACTTCAAACACGGTTTTTTCCCCCATAATAAATGAACATGATCACTGAACAGTGACTTGTTAACTTTTCACGAAATGTTTACGCTTTCATATGTGCATCATATGCACTAACTAGCATACGCAATGGTACCACTCGTAGAAAAAAAAACATACGTATAAGCTGATATGGGAGAACATCCTGATGAAACATACAGAATATTGTTTTTCACTTTTTCCACGTGATATGTGAATATTCAACGGAATTCTCAACGGATTAGAGGGAATATGCGTTTGATATTTTTGCGTGCAATAACTAGAAATGAATTGAGTACTTACGTATCGTTGCTAATTTGTTTTTTTTTGCTGTAATGTAGTGATCAAGTACACTAAAGGTATTTTTGGCAATGCACAGTGGGACAAAATTACAAAAAGCTGGCCAAAATACCCTCAACCCAACATTATAATATCACATTTTTATGGTACGTCCTTAGTTTATATCAATGTTGTGAGAACTTTATTTATCCCTAATACTGACCAATATTCTTACCCGTTTACGCATACGTGAATATAGATCCCATTTTTAACATTATCGGATCGAAGGCGAATTTTTTAATCGTACGTTTATACTAGTAAATGTTTGCTTTTGTTACAATTTTGGATTTTAATCGCAGTTTCAGTATGGATCCGGTTCTTCAACGGTTAGTATTCATAATATTTAGCTTACTTTCAATTATTACATTTTTGATTGGGTATGTTTGAGTATTTTCTTCTTAGCGTACTCTCTATCCATTTAAAATGAAAATAATACATACTTACACACAATTATAAAAACTAGACCTAGTTAGACCTGCCCTAATTTTTATTTTAGAAGAGAGACAATATATTAAAGTATTTGTACACAAAAATTGCTGCGCATCGCTGCGTCTTTTTGAAATATTTGCAATTAAAGTCAGTTGCTAAAAAGTAACAAAAATAGCGATTATCACATTACACCTTTTTTTCCAAATAATTTAATTATTTTCGAGTTTTCCAGCACTTATGTATTAATGTTATAGGGAGAATAATCTTAATATTCTTGAAATTATTCATTTTTGGGTGATTAATAAAGGAAATCGAAAAACAGCTAAGTTGAAGCAAATATTTATTTTTGTAAATTACAATTTCTTTTTCACTGACACTTCGACTGTCAACAGTCGTTTTCAAGATATCGAAACTACTAAAGATTTTTGACAATTTAAAAAAAAGACTATTGGCAGTCGAAATGTCATTGAAAATTAAATTTGAATTACGAAAACTAAATATCAGTTCAATTCAGTACATTTAGGTTCCCTTAAAATAATTTTACTTCTGTTTGTGATTAGACGATAGTAATTATTGTAAATGCTGTATTATCGATGCTCTAAATTTTATTTTTATTTACATATTTCTATTAGAACAAAAAGATGAACTGACTGATGAGCAATTTTTGATAATATTGGAAGAAGAAACTAAATTTCAATTCAACGTGTGAAATGTTGAACACGTTGGTCAACGTTATATTTCAACCAACTGGATGTCAGAAACTTGTCAGAAATTATTAAAAGAGATATACCGGCACGATATATATCGACTGTGTAGCAAAATTACGGAAGGCTGGAGAGATTATTATAGGAAAAAGAGAGCGATTTATATCAAAAAATAGTGTCTGGCTAAACGAATGCATAAAACCTGCCGCATAAAGTATTGGCAAATAGACGAAGCAATAGGAACACCCCGATTTGCTTTTGACAAAGCAGCGAAAAAAACTGCAAAACTTCGTGGAAAAGTGTGAACTTGTTATGCAACTTCAAATGAGTTTGCGACTCGTGTGCATATATCGTATAGATTGAGTATAAAAAAATTAGCAAATACGTGCTGAAGACAAAAATATTGCAGGAAAAAAGAAAAAGTTGTTCAATCGTTATTTAAACCAAAATTTTGTTTGATTGTTGATTAGGAAGACGAAGAGAAGCGGGATAACAAATGAATGGCAATGACGGCTAGACGGTTTTTTCTCTCATTCCAAAGAATCCGTGGAGATAACTGGTGTGAATGAAACTCATTCCACCGATCCGCAGTTATATTACAGGCCATAAACATCAGGCTTTGATATCACACCCTGCTTTTGATAAATATGCTTAGGAAATGACAAAGCTTTTTGTAACTCTGTATTTTGGTTTTATATGCCAGCGAGCGTTTATAAAATCTTGATGCACGGGTCGCACATTATATCCCACGCAACTTCTACCCATAGGTCAACTATCCGAAGAGGCACAGAATGTCGAAATAAGGACTTCAAACACTCATGGCGAAGTTATTCAAGGAAAACATCACGAACACCCACCAATGAAAATATTTTTTATTTGTTCTTCGTTTCTTCAGATCCTTTAAGTACAGAGCCTCGCCCCACCATCTCGAAGGAAGCGCAAAACATTTTGTCACCTGATGTGTTAAGTTTAATTAAATGTCGGATGTTTTAGAGGAGTAGTTTCAGATGTCTCATCTAATGTAAGCGATCTTGAGAGCTCATTGGACATGATATATTGATAGTAAGTTAATATCGAATATATACTGAGTATTCTGTATTTTTTATTGTTGAATAAAAGAAGAGTACTCGCGTAGCCTTCCGGTGAACTTCTTCACTTCTTGCTTATGACGATCGAAGTACCGTGCGAGTTCTCATAAGTTGAAAATTTTCTTTTATTTTTGTCTTGAATCACCTATTTACAACAGTGTTTCTTAATTGCACACTTGTAGTTAGAAATTTTTACGTCTGTCATTTTTGACATGCTGCTTTTTGTTATGTTTTGACTTGGAACTTATATTAGTAACCTCGAAGCCCTCCAATGCCAGTTTTCATATAAAGTCCCAACATATTTGAATATAACGTTCCGCCATTTGGATTCGTATTTTTTTTAAATTTGACAGCTGCTCCGAATCAATCCCTCGAAAACCCTAGTACCAAGTTTTGTTAGATCTAATCCATTTTTAGTTTTGGCCAGTTTCGTATTGTTCCACGTGCAATGCAAACAATCGTACCATTTATACTAGAACCATGACCAATAACTATGTAAATTTATACAAATCTTTCCATCAGTGTAAGCAAATAACATAGCAATTTTATTACAAATTATGAACAGTAGCAGTGAATAATTAAAATTCGCGTGCGCGTCAAGTTCAAGGTCAGATACCCTCAAAAAAATAGCCTAATATCTACATAAATAAAAACGGGTATCGATTCAATACATTCCACGGAAAAAAATAAAACCTTCACGACTTTAGCGTAAATACGGTACGTGATTTACCCTTCGATTTCTAGTAGCTCCGGGCGAACGTCGACTAATAGCCGAAACGTGAATATTTCATTTTAACTTTGGTCTGAATCGAAATTTACGTTCCGCTCGACCGTTAATGGTCACCCACAAAACATGCAGCCACATTAAAATAACACGACTTACAATAAATTTCGACAGCGCATACCGTGAAACAATCTAAAAACTTCCACGTAATGCTCCACGATGACTATTAAAGCTCCACATTTTATCACGAATGCGCCGCTATTAAATGGCTAACTACTGTGCAGTGCGCCGTAGAAGCAGTTACATAAACAAGGACAGCATTTCCAAAATGATCGTGTTCCCCGCCATATTACGAGGTCGTACTCACAATTGGCACGCACAGTTCTTCGGCTATTTTAGGCTATCATCTGCCAGAATAGATAAGCTTTACTCAAATGGATATAATGCTTAATTGGCATACAGTAATTCTACTCCCTCTGGTTAAATATAAGGTTCTGTATCGTATAGATGTTTGCAGACATTTGAATTTATTTTTTCCTTTATTATGTTATGAATTTGTGGTTGCTTTCGTCATTAATTAGGAATTGATTATTAACACTCGCTATTTAATATCTTTAATTCTTGTTTCGTTCTTGTAGTAATAGTATGTGTTTGCATCTGTTAATACAATATTTAAAAGACAGTAATTTCTGATTGTTTGAGCGCTTTGAATTTTGTAGGCTTATGATGTCAGTTTGAGTGGGTTTCCCGTATATATACGCTGAGAAAAAAATTTAATAATCATAAATAAAAATACAATTGTCGTAAGTAAAAGTTCAGCTGGGTAGGGGACAAAAGCACAGATTACTTAGCACTAGTAAAAAAGAGATTCTAAACACTAATACTAACAACAAGCAATTTAAGTTACTTACGGTCTGCTTCATACCGGTAACGTATGAAGTTACTTATGATAAATAAACTGAAGTATTACGCCAAAGAAATATATGTATTGCAAGTAAGCAAAGATTTGCCCTTGTCAAGTAGTAGGTGTAGTGCTGTGAGTGAACTACTCTTATACACACTATCACACCTTCATGAATTAATACAAGCTATTTTAGATTACTTATGATAAGGAAAGAGTATCATTAATGGCACGTTCATAATACCTGATATATAGGGAGGTAATAGTTTGCTATCAAATATAGATAGATATACTTACCTTAATTTGTTGTTCAACTATAGGTAGTGTAGGAAACGAGGAAGTTTAGTGAATATTTATTAAGTAGCTTACTTGTGTACTACTATTTCAGTTGTGCTGGAGCTTCATTGTCATTATATTGAAGATTAAATTCGCATTTATTTTGCAAGATGGTTACGTTAATACTTATTACTTGAGAAAAAAAGCAGTATTATTAGTAATAGTTTTATTTTGTTATAGGACAAACACCAGTGGCTACCTGATATGAATGAAAGATATTGGTTTCACTTTAGCAAGACAGTTTTTTTTTTTAAACAATTTACAACGTAATGGCTCATAAAAATAATATTCCTTAATAATGAAAGAAATAACAAAGCAAATAATAAAAGATAAGGTAAATGGGGCCCCTTGAACACGTTATTTAGTTATTGAAATTATTTAGAATCTAAACAAAGAAAAAGAATAGATATGGCTTTGAAGTTACAAACTAATAAAAACAAAGAAATAATATACAGGCGGTAAACTTGCGGTTTTCTATTGGTTTCTTGCACTGGGCGTTGTCTCGGCGAGTTGATCCTCTGTCGGCGTACGTGCGGTTATGTCGGTGATCGCCTCGCAAAACGGCTACTTCGTCGGGTGTCCCTAAACTGCAGGTGGCACTTGGACTGTGGAATCACTCAGCTAGCGACGGCATCCACACTTAACTCACCAGCGGGCGCAGATATCATCACACATGATGGGGAATTCAAATATCCACCACGTGGTTTAAAACTACAATCTTGAAACATCCGGTTGCTATAGGCTCGGTACTTCTTCTTTCGGGAATTCTTTATACGAATGGGGCCTTGAGTTAACCCACCCGGTATTTTTAATATATTGCGTTCTAAACTGGCCTACAATGGCCGTACTCCTTGGCCATCCTTTTTCGACGACCATTTTCCCACGTCGCTAACTCTTACTTAAACGCTAGCCCGCGTCTTGCGCGCGTAGCCGTCTCGGGGACTATTTCATTAACTCGCCGCATTAGCCAATCAGGAATAGTAAAAAACATCACGGGGTGGCAGCAAAAATAAAATACTCATAGTTGTGGCAAGTTGTACTACCTATTTTAAGAAAATAACATGAGTTTAATAGTGGGCAGCCTGTTGTTACTTCTACTAACCATATGCTGTAGTTAGATACAGTACCAGTACTCATAAGTAATACGTTACTTACCACAAATTTGTCAGGTACGCTGTGTAGTAGCCGTTAATAAAAACACTATTTACAGTGGGAAACTGGGTTTAGTTGCAGGTATTAATTAACGAGAATAGTTCCAAGTAAAACTTTAGCTATTGTAAATAATTTTTTATCAAGTAAACACTTTACTTAGCCCATTTTTCTCAGTGTATCAAATGTGTATCGTGTACTTTTGTTAATGTCACATCTATACTGTTATTTTGCTCTTGTTCCATGGTGGTGTTAATTTTCGGTTTAGAATTGTTGATATATTCATGAAATTCGTTTAATATTTGCTCTAAACCTTTCCATATACAAAAGTACAGTTAAGAAAGTATGAATAAGGACAGTCCTCTAACGGCGCGTATTCATTTGAGCAAATTTACGCGCACATCCGTGCGCAAACAATATACATGTACATATGTTCGTTCGGGAAAACTTTTACTTACTACTAACTTGTATTTATCCCCGCAAATATCTGCTCACAAACAACTTCGCTGCGTACACATTTGAGCATTTTTGTGCGTATATCGTTCGTGCGCGCAAATTTGTTCAAATGAATATACACAGCGCGTATGGAACACAAATTTCAGCGAACGTAGCGTGAATAAAGAGATACTAGAACACAATAGTGTTTTGTTATTATTATTATTTTTTTTTAATAGCATTAAACATATTTTACTTACATTATTATGAAGGCTTTTCTTCTATAACAGCCGATTACAGATTACTAAAATACTTTATTTTCTTTAAATACTTTGTTTATAATACTATATTTTAAATACCTGAAATGAATGTATTTTGTACTTGATATTTCAAATACTAATGAAGATTATATTTTATATTTGAAATACATTTGGAATGCATTTTGCAGTCTGTCCATAGATATTACGATTTGACTTATTCACTAGCACTCGCACTTCAGAAAAGAAATATTTATTATATCGCACCAGGTAGTGAGAGTTTATGCGGCACACGTCATTATTAACCCTGCAGTGGTCAGTTTTTAAAGAGTGCGACCACCGCAGGGTTAAAATCGTTATAGCTATGGACAAACTATACATGTATATTTCAGTATACACCTGTTTCGAACCGAAGAATTCAATTTAGGGAAAAAAAAAGTTTTCCAAGTATTTCTTTAACGTTTTCGAATAGCATTTCTATTCGAAATCGATAATCACTTTTCTCATTATATTAATACGCAAAATGTTGACCTCAACCACCTGACCATCTACGCCTCAACCCCGACGTTTATAGTATCCTGCAAAAACACAGAAATGCATCTGCAATGTTCATATAAAGCGATAGGGGATGATATTTACTTCTTAATTCCGAATTAAAATACAGGGTGTTCTATTTAAAAAAATTGAGTTTTCTGCATTTGAAAATATGTCACTTTGTTCCGCAGTTTTGAACACCCTGTATGTTAGAATGTAAGTGTGCTTACCGTTCCTTAGAGTAATATCACATTACATAACCATAGCAAATTTGGAGTCTCTACTTGCAGTATTAACCGAGATATTAATTTCTCAATGATGCAATAATTATGACTAAAAAAAATAGAAAAACTTAAATAACTCAAAAACGGCAACATGTAGCTATAGGAATAGCTAATGAAAACTGACGCATTTATAGTTGTGGAATCCAAAAATGAATAAAAAATTATATCATTCTATTTAAAATAAGAAAGTTGACATCCATTCCGGTCAACCGGAAGTGATATTTTGGTAAGGTATTTTACATTTATAGTTCCAATCGAACAGATACTGGTGCCAAAATCTCAAATATAAGTAAATAATAGAACATCATAAACTTTTAATGAACTAGTTACGTGGAATACCCTGTATACTTGACAAATGTAACATGTGACATGTTTGATTTTAATGACCTTATTTGTAATTGTTTTATTCCAAATAAACGCCGAATTATTATTATTATTATTATTATTATTATTGTCACGAGCCACCACTGACCAAATATTAACGATGGCCACTTTATCCACATTTCCTCAATATAAAATGTTTCTTCCGTAATGATGAATTAAATCACAAAATACGTTTATGTTTAAACAGAACGTTCGTTAAGCTCGACTATAGTATCTCCTAAACCATTATGTGTGCTGTTTCTTTTTAAAAATAGCGAACGCCAAAAACCCAAAACGCACACTAATCCGATTAGAGCGGTAGCTGTTCCAAGACCGAACAAAATATAATTCGGTTGTTTTTGGGTATTTCAGGTGGCGTCGACTCGTACTTAGATGACGGCGGACTGAATAGCAACGTCAGCATCCACCCCTATTTCGAATTTAACGTGCCCCGCAACGTCACCACCGCCGTCGGCCAGACGGCCTTCCTCCACTGCAGAGTCGAACAGCTGGGCGATAAAGCAGTAAGTAGTATGGCGGAGAGCAATTACACGTTACCGCTAATGACGGAATCCTGCCGACTGTTAATCTTGACTGCATCCGGTTTAGACACTTTCGCAGACAATACGAACAGATTACATGCCCGGGACGCGAATATAATTGAACAAAAGATGATGCGTGGGATGTCTTCGGAACGTTTACATGTTAATGCAAATAAAGATATTTCCCTGGAGTGTGACGCGCTTACTGGAATTCCGTTTTCAATTACAAAGCGCGGTAGGACGAGCATACTTTTCGGGTTCTAAACGAGTAGCTTTGTGTTATTTTGGGTCTTGTGAAAGCATTAAGTTTTATGGTAGTGAAACGATGTAAAGCGCGGAAATATCACATTTCAAAATTTTGACCATTAAAAGTATACAATCTAAAACGTTAGCGCGTTAATTCAATTTTTTTAGCAGAATATAACCTCTGGAACAAGAAATGACAGTAATCCTTCAAAGTGTTTGTTGCCTTATAGATCATACAGTGTATTGCAGCTTAATGAGTTTATTACACATCTGTCAGGTCCAATATAATGTGCCAACCTTTAATGACATTTTTGCCGGCGTAGGCCGCTTTGAAGTAATGCAAAATAAGTGTTTCTTGACGGAGGCCCAAAATAGTAGAGTACATTTCAAACCAAGGCAGGAAAGTGCCTTATTGCAGGCCGCTGGCAAATATTATAAACCGAGCTGAAGGCGAGGTTTGTTATTGCCCAAGGCCTGCAATAACACTTTCCTCACGTGGTTTGAATACGATTTTTTTCCCAGCTAGCCCAATTTTAACTAATTAAATGTCAAAAAATAATAAAGACATACCTGTGAGGGACATGATAGATAGTAAGCTTAATCTGTCAAGTATTTTTTGGAAACTCTCAAGTTCCAAAAAGTGTTCAATATTTTAATTGAAATTTAATTTTAATTAATTTAATTTAATTGACTCAGACTGGATCGAATGTACTAATGTCATCTATAGATAATGTCACATATTATAAGATGTACAGTTCCATCATGTCAATGTACTTGTACAATGTATTTTCCTCCCTCAAACTAGGGAGGAAGGTGTCCACTTTCCTTCCTGCTGGGAAAATAGTATATTTTAAACCAATGGAGGAAAGTGCTCCATTGCAGGCCGCGGGCAAAATTACAAACCGATACGAAGACGAGGTTTGTAATTGCCCAAGGCTGAAGAAAAAATATTTTTTTAAAACTTTTCCAAAATTTATATGAGCGTCAACATCAACTCCGAATTAGTCTATGACAACAATTGGACACATACGACAACCTGTGATTGATCAAGTACTATTTACTTACATCAAATTGAGATCATAGAGTAACTTAGAGTAAATATCTGATCGCACCATACACAAGGATAGAACATTTAGATAGCGGATAGACGAGTGCGCATCCAAATTTTTTACATCATTCGATGCCGCCATTTTGATGCATGTGTGGTGAACAACCTGCAAATATTAGGCAATTCATGATCGCAATGTATTAGACAAGGTACATATGTATATGCAATGTAATGGCATCGAGGTTATGTGCCACCAGCAGTTACTTTTTTTTTATTTATACCACTTTAAGTTATAAAATAGATGAATATTGGTTACTTCTATATGCTTAGTTTCCCGGTTTACCCTTTGTTTATATATATTTTTATAGTTTATTGCACATATACATTCTTTAAAAGTAATCAAAAAGGTTGAAAAATGATTCTAAATATTGGAACTTCTAGTGGAAGGTACGTTTTTTTGTGATATAAACGCAGTTATTTATTTTCCTGATATTTCCAGATAATAGATTGACGTGATCCTGAATATAAAATCACCAGGTGATTAATTTTACCAGAGAGTAAATAATTTTCCATCGGTCAATATCAATGATAGTATCTACACACATCTATTAGACCATTTGTGTGGACTTCAAAAAGGAGAAAAGTTTTAAGAATGTTATTGGTCTGCAGGATATTGAATGGACAAAAACATTGTTTATATGTTTATACCATTTTCAACCTACCGATATAATAATGAAAGGAGGAAAAGATTTTCTTTAGTATCATCATTGAATTTAAAGTCATATAAGGTGCAATCAAATGTTTTCAAAGCAACAGAAATTTAATAAAAACATGTACTGTGTATAAAAACATAATTATATCCTTTTGCTGAGGTAACCTAATTTTTGATCGTTGATTTTTACTACTTCATTATTTGATACCAAAGAATATTCTGCAGGAAAAAAACCAGTATTCTCAAAGGTAATCGCTAATTATTTTCAAAATTGTACTTCCTACTGACTTAGTAAATATATATTAAAAATGTATAATGTATGTGTACCTAAAAATATATAATATGAAATGAAACCTCTGTGTTATCACTGTAATGAATATTCCCTATATTTAATAATAATAATAATAATAATAATAATAATATCGATTTATTCGGACCATACAAAATATATACATTTTCATATTGCCCAAAAAGACCAAATCACCATGATAGTGCTCTTCCTTTGGCCTTACTTTCTTACTAAGTATTATATAAATATTGTGGGAGTTAACATCTACAATTTGTAAGGCTTTGGTAAAGTTATACGTATACATCAGACAGTGATTAATATAACAATGTTACTTAATCATAATCATTAATAAAATTTATTTAAGTTTGCTTCTGATATTTTTTTTTGGAAATCTGAATTTTATAGTTTAGCTTTATTATTATTAACCTATCATAACAAAGTATCACTACGATGTAAATTAAGTGAAATATTTATATAATAGGATTAGGATTTAATTAATTGAATATTTCTTAATGTTTGTATTTTCTATATTAAACTAAAACCAATATTTTTCAATGCACAGTGATGCATAGGTTCAGTCCATTGTTATATGACTGTTTAATATGTTCATTTATGCAGGAGAATGTCGACGGTAGTAAATACAAAATGTTCAGCCAATTACATAACATAAAAAAGCTTCGTTTAAATATTATATGTTCGTAATCAATGTCCTATAATACATTTAAACATAAACACCTATTCTAAATTAACAAAACGAACACAAATAACTAACGCATAAAAAAAGTAACAGCTCTAAGCGCGGCTCTGGCAACAGTACGGTCCTGCCATACATCAAAATAGCTGCCTCGAAGTTGATGTACCCTCGCGCAGGTTATATCGGTTATCTAATGTTTTATCCTTGTCTATGGATCGCACCTATTGTATTATTTTGTGCCGTGCATTTTTGACAAGTTACTTGTAAGTTAAAAATGATTACTAATATTTATAAATTTTGTATTCAAATACACACCCTAAAAGGAAGTATTTACCTAGAAGTTACTAAATTATTTAATTAATTTCCTAGATTCATCCAAACTGTGTCAAATACATATACTGACATTTGACAGTAGTAATACATCTGGCCACATCTAACATATACAGTTTTATCATAAATATCACATAATTTACTTTTAGTAGGAAATAAAACTCTTCATCCCGCAAATGACGTATGGAAAATACAACTTTCCAAACGGCTGAAAAAAAGTTTTTATAACATATGGTAGGATTATAATTTTTCTATAACATATAAAAGTGATCGCCATTTTTGCAGATGTTTCGTAACCTCGCCGCAGCCTTCAATTTGATTTATTTTAATGCAATGCGCCCACTATTAATACGTTTTTAGTTCGAGATCGTTGTCGTCCGTAGAAGTAACACGACCTAGTAGTCCGCTCTTCGCTGGGTCGTAATTCGTTGTCATCTCACGGTGTGACACGACACAGTCATCCGTTTTTTCACGCAACTAGACACCGTTGTCGTCCCTCAAGATGACACGGCCTGATTATTTAAGTATATTAGACATCTCTTTGACTTGGATCTTGAAATATATGTTGCGGTGAAAGCATAAATTACAGTGGGTGTATACATTCATAGTGAGTATTACATATAGTATTATATGTAAATAATGGTGTTATAGTAAAGCATAAACCACAATCGGTGTGTACATCTGCTGGTGAATACATCAATTACAGTTTATGCTTATACTGTAATATATATAACAAATGACAGCATACATAATTTTGTAAACCTTTATAAATTCATGCAAATTATTTCTAATTTGAAAACGTTTAAATAATTTGTTTCCAAATTGATTTAAAGTGGGGCATGTATATTGTATTTTAAATCAATTTACTTTTAGAGGTTACACTGTAAAGCACTAATATATTCTGCTGAAACATACCCAGAATATGAAATAACATTGAAATACAAAACTTAAATATAACATTCAAGTATCCTAAGTTTTATTTACTTTATTCATATCATGTTTTATTATGTTGAGTAAGTATACCAAAGTTGCTCCAAGTTTTGGGGAAGTAATTCGAGTTCTAGACTTTTAAGATTATACTTCATAAAATTTTAATTGTAGAATATCTAAGAGATTTATACATGATGATCAGATGGATTTTACAATATTGATATTCAGCTTTAGTTTTCAACAGATTCAGTACAGAGCGACTGGCAGTCCTTAAATCTTAATTACCAGGAGCACTATTTTTTGTCGAATTATCAACTTCTCTTATTAGAACGGAAGAGATACATTAAACTTCTCAAATTCACGTTCCAATGTTTGGTTATTCACTCGCCTAAAACAGAATATTAGGTGAAGTTCTCTTCAATTTGCCAAAGTTTTCGCAGGAAAATCGATTTTCCATTGCTTTCGTCTTCGAGTCAACTAATAATTGAAACAACAGCGAGATTTCTGGAGTTCGGTTTAGTTTTCGATTCAGTAACGCGCCAGTTTTAGTCGTTTAGAGGAGAAGTGTTATTTTCCAATCTTGTACCAATATTTCCTTTTTAATCTTAAATTCAATCGAATCGGTTCAAAGGGTGAAGCAAAATTACTACAAACTCTATATCAAAAAATGTCGAAAATATAGAGGTTGTCCTACTTAAAAAAACGAAAATCAAAATAATTTTAATTTAATTCCTTAAACTGGATACGACAAATATTGTTTGCCTATGTCAAATAATGTGAATGTCAATGTAACTGTACTTTATTTTTGAATTTGATTCTTTTGTTGCAAATACTTTAAAAGTTAGAGAAGCTGCTTTTCAGATACACTGGCCGACTTATTTAATGTCGTCGTCTACAATGCAGTGACTAGCAAAACTACTTACCATTTGCACAGGTGCGCGTTCGGCTGGCGTCGGCTGTTCCAGGTAAATGATTTATTGGAGTATACAGTTGTAAAACGCTTTGCAGTTATGCAAATCAAGTAGATCTAAGATTATTTAATATCTAAAGCAAACTTTAATATTGTAGTTTGAACACAATTTGTGTGTTAAAATGTATTAGAAAACAAGAGAGTAACACTTCATAAGTTCATTACCTTTAGTTTCAATAAATATTATTATGATAATTATACACAGATAAGAAATGCCGTAAAATTCCTGTTCCTAAGAAAATCACACATGTCCTGCAGATCATTCATGTTGTTAAGGGGGCGGACACATCCATCTATTTTCGTAACTAAATCACTCTAATGCAACTCTCTATCGAATATATTGAACATGAGATGGCGCTACTAGTACCATTCGCTTACTATTGTTGAGAAAAAGTTTAAAGTGACAATTTAGAAAGTGATGGGTAGTTCTGAAAAGAGATGGTGCGTGTTTCGACCGTAGACATCTGGTAAACATACTCTTGGGAAATTCCTTCAATTATGATTTATGATTATACGTTTGGGGAGCTTCCCTAATACATCGCGGCGTGCGTATTCACTTTCTCTTATGCATTTGAATTGAACTACCGGGATACTAGTGATGTTATTGTTATTATTGTAGTTGTTACAGTTGACGGACTTTCGTGGTATCGAATATTTTGTGCACAAAATCTTTTCAAGATGGCGTAATGTTATTGTTTATGTTTTATAAATAAACGAAATTTGTTTTATTCAGATTATTTTATCTTTTTAATTTTGTATACTATTTATTAGATAACCAGTTCGTATGCATTTCTGTGTGGTGTGTATAGTTATTGTGAAAGACATTAGATTGTTTCATCATAGCATACAGTTTTGCTTTTATTTGCTCTAAAGTGTGCAAAAATAAGTTCTTACAATGAATAAAAAGTGATCAAAGACTGCAATACATTTTGCTGTGGAAATATGCTTCAATAATTCTAAAAAAACGAGATATAGTTTTGTTTTCTTTCTGTTAAATAAAATGTGGTAAATTCTCTGCATATGTTTTCTATATCAAATATATTCATTTTGCATTTTGAATTATAGTGCTCTTACCTGTGGACAGAGAAATGTAAAACAGTAGGATATTTCTATAGGCAAATTTATGGAAAACTGCTCGAATACTCTGAAAATACATTCCGAAGACTTGCAATTTAAATGCTTTAATAATAGATTATTAAAAAACAAATGTGACGAGGCCAATATATTTTAACAATGAATGTTTTTCCATGATTTTTTGTACCAACAAGTATTACATATCAATTAGGATATTGTAAACCTAAAAAGATTTGAACGGAGAATTTTGTTAGAAGTAGTAAAATGGTATAATTAAACAAATTCAATTATTAAAGCAGTGAATAAACTTTTTGCTTGTTTATTTATAATACATTATGCAGTTAACTTCTATGTCTACTGTAAAATATAATACTTAAGATTATTTATTTCCCTATCCTAGAGATGCCCTAGTTCACTGTTGTATTTGTAGGTCACGAAAAGCGGTGTTACAAAACATCAGGGTGCAAACCAATTATATCCTTACTGTTACACTGTGAAAATACACATTTTACTCTTTCAGATTCAAGACGAAATAGTAGGATTTTTAAAAAATAAACTTTTTACATAATATTGTTTTTCTCACACTGCAAAATTACAAAAAATAAAATAAAACCCCGCAATTTTTTTGCAATAAACCCCAATTTCTATTTTAATTGAATAATATATTACACTGTAATTCCTCTAATATCTAATGTCCTTTGCATAGTTTATAAGAAGAAATGAACAAGCTACTACAATAGAATACATTCCGTCAGAGAATTGCACTACAGAAACATATAAAAGCATATAGTATTTCTAATTAATGACATTAAACGCATACTTTTTGGTGTGCCATCTGTCACGAATGCCAAACTAAAGTAATATCTGTTGTAGCAGATATCTGTAAACTTCTCTTCTGTGTATCTCAGTTTCGTTTTTCAAGTGGTTTATCATAATTAGATTGTTTAATTAGCTACTCTTATGTTTATTTTATTTCTACAAGAATTCCCGAGGCAAGCCATGCAATTTTATCTACACTTACAGCTCCACATTTAAATTTTTTGTTAATTTTCTACATCGCCTATTCATGCATGTTTCACTTTCTGTTTTTAAACATATATTTTAAGTATGCAATGGAAAATGTATCGTTTCGCTCCGCATATTCATGGAGAGTGTGTAAATGCCCTTGTTTTCCAGAAAAAAACCGCCTATGTTGCGAAAATAACTTGAACAAAGTAACCCATTATGTTGGCGCAAAAGAGGTTTGTAAACGCCCCCTTAAATAATGCGATTTACAATTGTATTAGAGGAAAATTTTAATAAACTACATAAATTATTATCACATTACTAAAAATAAAACTTTTTTTGAAATTTCAATAGCCAAATTACAAATTCATTAATTCTTTATATGCATTTCAATCTGCGGCAATTATAAAACTCGCCGCTTACGACAATTAGTATACATTCTCTGTGTAATCCAGCGAGTCAAATTTTGCTGAATAACGAACTCATATACCTATATGGTAGAGCAATACATTTTTAACAACTTTTTTTTGAATATTTATATGATGAATGAATTTAAATGATCAACAAAACTACATACTCCTGTTGTTCCTAATTTCAGAATTAGAAGGAAATACTTGCAACACAAAATTATTAATAAAATAAATATATAAATATGTAAAAAAAAAATACATAAATATGCAAAAAAAATTCATATAGACTCATGTTAATATTTTTACAAAAATAAAAATATTTGAATGAATCCATTCTCAAATTTATAAAATTTATAAAAATGTAATTATATATAAGTAATTATATTTCTTCTAATATTCTTGATAATTTTGTGCTTGTGTTGATTTATGTATTTGTTTATATATATAAAAATATATAAAAAAATACATAAATCTGCAAAAAAAATTAAAACATAAATATCAACAAAATGTTTTTAAAAATTGATTGCTCAACTAAACACTATGTATGTATGTAAGTAAAAGGGTGGTATTACACTGCGACCTAAAAGATCTATTGTGTCCCCTATTCTTGCTGCTTTACAGCTGGCCTTCCAGTCCAACTAAACACTATCATGTAGATATACGAGCTCATCATTCAAAAACACTAGGCGTTGTTGGATTACATAGAGGATTAATTGTAATTATAGGAAACGGCCGAGTTTTGTAATTGGTTGTAAATTGCAAATGCAAATTTGGGCAATACTCAAAAAGTAATGAATTTATAATTTGGGTGTTAAAATTTAAAAAAAAAACTTTATTCCCAGCAATGTGATAATTGATGTACTTTATTAAAATTGTTGTTTATTACAATTAAGGCGTATATCCTTTCATTTAACAAAATCGCTTTAAAAAGATTATTGTATGGCACTATGCATAAATAATTACAAGTGCAATTCAAGAAATATGGAAGGGTGGAAATATTCTATAAAAGCAGCTAGTAATAATTACAATATTATTTTGCTTATTAGATTTTATGTTGTTTATATTAAGAATTACCATATTTTCTTAAACAAATAATATTACTAGGCCAAACATAGTTTTTATTTTCTTATGAATAGCAATTTTACAGCGTTAATTACACATAGGTGGATCCTGCAGTAGTAAATGCTAATAATTAAAATATTATTCAAATCTTCGTTTAAAAAAATAGTTATTAATAAACGCTTAGAATAGCTAATATTTGTTGAAGCTATATGCAAGTCTTCCTCGGTTGTTTGCTATTCTTACGTTTTTAAAACAATTAGTTTATTTATTTCTATGTGAGTTTAAGTTTTAAGAATCAATTGGGTCCAAGTTATGAAAGAGATATTTCAATTGAAAGCACGTTAAATCGCAGTATACAACATTTACTTGTGATATTAAATAATCCAATTTTTCTACCTGATTTGCATTATTGCGGAGGGTTTTACAACTGTATACCCCAATAAATCATTTACCTGCAAATGGTGAGTAGTTTTGATAGTCACCGCGCTGTAGACGAGGACATTAAATAAGATATGTACATCCGGTATGCAAAATATATTTCTGAAATTACCATTTTGTCCAAGTTTCAACTTAGAAATAGCTACCGTAGTTGCTAGTTTAAGTCTTAAAAGTTAAACATTAAAGATCCAGTAAATAGTTAGGAAACTTCGTTAGACTATACGTATGACATGGGTGTTCAATAAGTTGCATAATCTGACATGAATGAATTATATAACTAATTGTTTAGCCGCATTTAAATAATCTCACTTTGGGAAAGTACAACAAAAACGTCACAAAACTACTGTAGACTGCACTATAAAAATACTAATCGATACAAAATTACGCCATACACAAGTCATAAAGCTCCACCATTAATCATTTGGCATTAATGCTGGATAGAATTTAATATCTGCGATAGTAAAAAAAAAAAATGATTCCAGGATATAAATCATTCCGTAGTGGGGATTTTTAAATACGTTCTCTTTTATCCGGATAGGTGTCGCTCGTTCAACCGATGTAGTTGGGGCCTTTCTGTTTGTTTTATTTCGGAAATCTAAATTTCGTTTTTGTATGGCGTTCGGCCCTCTGTTTGCCATTCATCATCTCCGTTTAAATGTCCCACCATGAAAAACAACGAGAGAATCTGTGTCCTATTCCAAAAATGAATACACCTGTTCATTAGCATATAGCCTTCGGTTAATGCAGGTAAATCCCATCCACGGAAATAACTATATGTCAGTAGTGCAAAATTCACTGATCAAGTGACCAAACGTTCTGTTTTTAAGAAAAAAAAAACAACTTAGAACGGCAGAACTACTTAATATAGCAATTTACGTTCTTTGGAAAGTTCTCTGTTAAATAAAATATAAAAATTCAATGTGAAAGTTAGAGCTTTAAAAGTGAACGAGATCAGCTGATTCAGTCGACAACCCACAGCCGGACTCCTTGCGTTAATTCTTGAGCTTAGTTAGGAAAGTAATTAACGCCAATTAACGATTTAAAAAAATGCTAAAAAAATAAGAAACCAGTTTTTTTTATTGTATATTGCTATGATATCTAAGGTATGGAATCTATTTGAAAATCATTAGAATAAGGTTCTAAACTACATGAACAAGTAATTCAAAAGTGAGGCGTGTACTCAGTTGCCTACTTTACAGGCGAATTATGAATTTGTTAAAGATAGTTATTTAAAATGGACAACATTAGCATTAGATGCTAAATATTGCCTTTATGTAATGTAAACTGTATTTTATGTCAATTCAAACTGACCTGGTATCTTTTTTATATTGGTGTATATTTTTCTCGGAGAGATTTTTCTTTCCTCGGGATGTTTTGTTTTTAACGTTTGGCGTATTCCCCTCAAACTAGAGAAAATAACGGTATTTTAATGTCGGTTAGCTTTATCTTTCAAAATTCAGGTTGGTCGACCTGTGTGATAACAATCGAAGGCTGATGTTAACTGATAATTATGGTTTGAATCCTCATTCTGTTGGTAGCTACCAGAGACGACGGTTGTCTTAATTTTCCTATAACGATTTTTTGCCACAATTTTAAAAAAAATTATCAAAGTTCCAAGAAGTATTACCTAAAAAAGTATCGATACAACTCCTGTTTATGTAATTCTTATCGAATACCTGCAATTTGCCAAGAAAGTTTCCTATAAAAACTTCCTACGATCCCCCGACCAGATTGCCTTTCCATGCCATTGACCGAGACCGGGGGCCCGTTCCATTAGAAACTCCATCCCGTACCAGAGTTGCCAAGCGTCGTGTCCACTTCAAGTGTAGTATTCCATTGAATTACCACACTTAAAACAGAGAGGAATTATTTCAGTTTCCATTCAAATTTAAACAGAAACTTATATTTTTATAATTTATTTCACAATACGTTAATTTGGGGTTAGATTTATATTCAACCGCCATTTGGTTTAGTTATTTTAGTAATTTTTATATTTAAGAGTTGTAAACAAATATCACTGAGTTTGATCTGTGATAAAATAGCTATCTTTAACAAATATCGATAAAATTTAGTATTTGCTGTCTACGGATAGATGGCGCCGTTATTTATATGAAATTTAATTTATTTATATGACATTTCCATAACCTCATTTAGCCTTAAAAATGCCAGGAAAGTTCGAACAAGTATTTTGTAATTAAAAGATTATCTTATATAGTATTTTACTGATTCCCATATACGTACCTTGTGATCAAAGAGTCTCAATGATGATGAAACATATGCAGCATATAGCATTTGGGTAACTAATAAAGATTTAAGCTTGTTTTGGTTTGAAAAAAAAAAAATTGTATGCTCTGTTTTTCAGAACACAATGCCCGGAATTTCAAAATTGAATTTAAAAAAAAAAAAAAAAATTTTGAAATTCCGGGCATTGTGTTCTGAAAAACAGAGCAATATATTTATATATAAGTGAAAAACGCACTTTTCAAAAAAGCGAAATTTGAAAAATCAATTTTGTTCCTAAACCATGATTCAATTGCAGTGGTAACATAACAAAATAAAATCGTTTTTCTCAAATCTTCACGTAATTTTCAAGAATAAAGCAGCGAAAAGCAGGCAACCAAACATACACGATGGGTCACTACTACTCAATTAAAAATAAAAACAAAAAAATCACTTCGCAGTAATAAGCAATTGTGGGATGGTTGTCTTATTATTAATGCAATGTCTACAAATCACACAGAGATGAAAGGCATTCCTTCTCTCGAGCAAATAAAATACGAATTTGAATTTAATATTTGAAGCGTACCGTCTGTCACAACTTCCGCCAAAACGTTCTTTGCATTACAAAACGGGCATGAATTGGATGAAATTTAAATTCATGCTTATTAACCAAGTCCTCACACTGCCCAAAGTCGTTCGTTAACACTGTAGCGGACAGAATGGGGTGACTTTTAAAATACTGTGTGAGGTTAGAATAGTAAATCTGTTCCATGCAATTATTACAAGAAGGTTTCGCAATTTTTTGTTGTTACAAAGATGATTTTTCTTCCCAATGAAAAGAAGAGATTCTAGTGAAGAATTCGTATCATCAAGCAGGGCAAAAAGTAATTGATTACTTCCTACAACTACGGATGTGATCAATTGATTACTGACAATTACGAAGTAATGTAATTTTAAAATAATTATACACTTCAATTACAAAGTAATTAAATTATAATGTAATTAGTTACCAAAGTAATTAGTTATTTTGCAATCGATTACGTAATTCAATTAACGTGTAATTAGTTAAGTATGCCTAAAACTATCATTAAGTAGGTTTGATTAGAATTGGAAAGCCATAGAGACATCTTTCACAACCTCAGATCTTTGATTATAATCCTTTTACCCTAGAAGTTTGTAAGGCTGTATTTATTTTACCGGGTAATTAACCAAAAGGCGAGTATTTTGATAATGCAGTTTTATTTACATGCAGAAGAATATCTTTTATAAACGGTAAATTTATCTACTGCTATGAAAATAGGTGTTTGGAATATAATTTAGAGTCATTTAATATAGGTTTCAAAGTCAAACAGAAGAAGTAGTTGTAAGTTGAAGTGCATACTCGGTTGCCTACTCTACAGGCAAATTTTGAATTTGTTAAAAATGACTATAAGGAGAGATCAAACACCCAGCAATAGGTGCTAGTCCTGGTCTTATATATAATGTAAACTTTATTTTATATGTTAATTTTTTTATTGTATTTTTCTCCGGGAGATTTTTCATTCTTCGGGATGTTTAATCGGTAACTATTTCTGTATTACCCTCAAACTAAAGTAAATAACGGTATATTAATGTCAGTTACTGGTTATCTACATATTTGAATTCGATGTCGATTTACCTGCCAGAGATAGGCAGATTACTGGTAATTTTGCTTTGAATTAGTGATGGACATAAATAAATCATTTCGATAATCTTCTATATATCCTTATTACAATCATCGAACGCGATCATTCAAATTAAATAACTCATAATCAAATATTATTCATGCAAATCGTTCATAATCGATTATCACTCATAATCGAATGATCATTCATAATTCAAACGTCATAATTGAATCATCGAATGGTTGTCAATATTGGAAAGATGCTGTTTTCGTTATTCGATTATGCCCACCACTAGTTTGAATCATCCATTCTGCCTGTGGCCACGAAAGGCGACGGTTGTTAATGAATTCCTATAACAATTTTTACGCCACACATTCAGAAATATAAAAGTTCCACAAAGTGTTTACCTAAAAACTATCGATATATCACTTGATTAATATAAATTCATACCTTCCACCTGAATAATAGCCGAGATTTTCCTATAAAATTTCCTGAGAAGAATCCCGGATAGAATACCATTCCATGATTTGACCGTTATTGAAGGCCCCCGAATCGAACGTCCAGCCCAGAGGATTATGTGCCCACACCCGCATTTAGAGCCGTCCATTCGCATCCAAGATATTTCATCAAGTATATCTCATCTAAAAAAAGAAAATAATTAATTAGTTTCAATTCAGTGTTAACCAGTGAATTAGATTCTTGTAATTTATATTCACGATACGTTAATTTGGGGTAAAGTTTATATAAACCCCTATTATTTTAGTTATTTTAGGGATTTCAGTATTTAACGATTGTCTTAAAAATCGATGCTTACTAAGATGATCTATGGTAATAGTTATTTTTACATATATCGATAACACGGATAGTTGAATATTACAGATCTCTTACAAATTTAGTTTGGTTATTTACGAATTTTCAAATTTTACTCTGTAACCTGATTTATTTAAAGGTAAGTTTGGATACGTGTTTTTTGTATTAAATAAATTCTTTTATACAGGCTATTCCACGTAACTGGTTCATTAAAAGTTTATGATGTTCTATTATTTACTTATATTTGAGATTTTGGCACCAGTATCTGTTCGATTGGAACTATAAACGTAAAATACCTTAACCAAAATATCACTTCCGGTTGACCGGAAATGGATGTCAACTTTCTTATTTTAAATGGAATGTTATAATTTTTTATTCATTTTTGGATTCTATAACTATCAATACGTCAGTTTTCATTAGCTATTCCTATAGCTACATGTTGCCGTTTTTGAGTTATTTAAGTTTTCCTTTTTTTTTAGTCATAATCATTGCATCATTGAGAAATTAATATCTCGGTTAATACTGCAAGTAGATACTCAAAATTTGCTATGTTATGAATGTAGATATAACTCTAAGAAACGGTAAGTACACTTTACATTCTAACATACAGGGTGTTCAAAACTGAGGAACAAAGTGACATATTTTCGAATGCAGAAAACTCATTTTTTTTAAATAGAACATCCTGTATTTTAATTCGGAATTAGAAAGTAAATATCATACCCCTATCACTTTATATCAGCATTTCCCTATACCTATCTTTAATAGATTTTGAGATATGAACGACGTTTTGTTAAACAGACTAAGTAGCCCTATCTCTGCGTGTTTGTAGCTGGCTCTGAATGGAATTAATGTCAAATTCATTGACTAACCAAAAGTGTTTATGTATATCATTGTAATAACACTTTCGTACAACGCAATATTAATAGAAATGACTATTCGAACAGACATTCTTGTATGGTTATTCAAAAATAATACATGAATTTGACGTGAATCCATTTCAGAGCCAGCTACAAACATTTAAAGATAGGGCTACTTATTGTCAGTCTGTTTAACAAAAAGTCGCTCATATCTCAAAATCTATTAAAGATAGATATAGGGAATGCTGATATAAAGTGATAGGGGATGATATTTACTTTCTAATTCCGAATTAAAATACAGGGTGTTCTATTTAAAAAAATTGAGTTTTCTGCATTTGAAAATATGTCACTTTGTTCCTCAGTTTAGAACCCTCTGAATGTTAGAATGTAAAATCTGTGTACCGTTTCTTAGGGTTATATCTACATTCATAACATAGCAAATTTGGAGTCTCTACTTGCAGTATTAACCGAGATATTAATTTCAGAATGATGCAATGATTATGACAAAAAAAAAGAAAAACTTAAATAACTCAAAAATGGCAACATGTAGCTATAGGAATAGCTAATGAAAACTGACGTATTGATAGTTGTAGAATCCAAAAAATGAATAAAAAATTATATCATTCCATTTAAAATAAGAAAGTTGACATCCATTGCCGGTCAACCGGAAGTGACATTTTGGTTAAGGTATTTTACATTTATAGTTCCAATCGAACAGACGCTGGTGCCAAAATCTCAAATATAAGTAAATAATAGAACATCATAAACTTTTAATGAACCAGTTACATGGAATACCCTGTATAGTATTTATAATTCCAACCTGTGATCAAAGAGTCTCAAAATTTGGTAAAACATAGCATTTTGGCATTTAAATACAGAGTTAAGCTTCGTGCTGTTTTTGGTCACTCCTAGAACAAATTCTAAACGTATATATGAAGCCGATGATCCCTTCCGTATTAACTCATCGGCTTTTTCGTTTCCTTCGATTGCCGAATGTCCGGGCACTCACAGCAAAGTTGATTTATTGAGGTCTGTCAGACTATTCAGCTCTCGAGTACATTCCCAAATCAGTCTTGCTTATCTTTTGGGGTTCACTAATGCCCTCAGTAGCACCTGGCTGTCTGTTGCAATATAGATCCGCTTGTTTGTATAAGCTTTCTGATTAATTTCAGTTGCACAATGCAATATTTCATAAGGCCGCTTTACAGTTCGCAATTTTTTGTATTGCGTGCAATAAAATTACGCGCAATGAAATATAGAATACGTTCTATTCCGGGCAATACCAATAAAATTGCACACAGCTGATCGAAATCCATTCAATGCGCATGCGCTATTTGTATTGCACGCAATACAAAAAAAATGCGAACTGTAAAGCGGCCTATACGTCTCTGCTTGAAAGACAGTGGCGTGATTTTCCAGAAGAAGGGTGACCTCTGTGTTTCTCACTCTCCCCTCAATTCATTCTTATATAACCTGTAGAGCGTTCCGTATTTTGTCCCGTTAAGTATATTGTTGAATTACTGCTTATTTTAGTATAGAGTGAAGTTCGTTATGATTTTTATACTAGAATATCTTCCAAATTACACTTTTATATCTCCTGAAGAGAATATCCTATTTTTATGTTGTCTACCGTACATTAGAATAATTTAAAATGAACCCCGTTTGGGTCGTTATATTTGGTATTCAACGCGGCATTTATAACATGAACTCACTTGCCGCGGGAGAATTTTACATGAAAGCTTACGCTAAGACAATAATAGGGAATAAAACGACGAAAAGAACACACGAAACATTGCGTAACGCGGCTACACGCAATCCCCCAAAACGTATCGCCTATAAAAATACTGCGGCCTAGCGGGGCGGAGCCGAAAGGTATTTTCATATAAAATTAAGGCAGTCGTAAAAATATAACAACATGCATAGACGACGGGGTTGGTTTGAGTTATAAAAAAAAGGCAGGGAACGGTTCTGTGCCAGGGTTTTTAGTGTTCTGCGATTCTGGCAGACTTCGAGGCCGTAAAATATCACACTCCTGGCCAGTGAAATGCCGTTACACCGCCGACGCGATATTTACGATAAATGTAAACCGTAAGCACCGCGGTTGTTGGTGCCGACGAAAGGAGGAACACGATCAACAATACACGGCGCGAAAGCACAACTAGAGCATGTATAATGCGAAATCGCGCTCGGGTACGTTTTTACTGCTCTATTTGCTGTAAAAACTGCGATACACTCAAATGTATTGGAGAATACGGAATTGACTACACATTATATAACACTCATCGTAAGATTGAAAGCGATACCTAAGTGCTATGATTTGAGGTATAAAATCGAGACTGGTATTCTGAAACTCCACAAAAATGCAGAGAAAAATGTTAGCCCCATCTACGTTTATCTCCTGTTTACTTTATAATACGGTTCGTCTATGTATATATTGTAATGGATTGCATACTCGATACTATTTAAATGTAAAGTTACTATTTTACTTAGTTATATTTTAAAACTAATTGGATATAATAGAAAAAAAGGATATAAAATGTAGCAGCAGACAGCCAGACGATGTCCAGGTGATGTAGGAAATCTCTGCATTTGGCAAATCCTTCAAGGCATTTTCCTTCAGAATATTCCCTTCAGGAAGTAAGATGATCAGCAATGATATACCTACACATCGAATATGAATATTGGAATTTGAATAGTATATTTTTACAATAGATATTGACAGATCAAATTTGGATCCAAGTTCAATTCAAATGAACATTCTTATTTTTTACAGTGTATTAATTTCATTAAAATTTAGTCTAATAATGTTTGTATATGCATTGGCAGTCCAATTGCTTTGGTATGTCAACAGAAAGACATGGGAAATTGCTGGAAATTGGGTTCTGTAACAATTCTAGGTGTATATATAGTTGCCTACCTTTTGTGCATAGTAATGAATTTTAAGATTGTTAATTTTACATAGTAATAAGTGTTTAAAAAATTTAAATGTATTTTTCTCATGTACTAGAGACACCCACCTTCATTGTATTTTAATTGTAAGGTGATTCCAGTATTTTGCAACTATTATTTATTTTTATTTCGTTTAAACATTCGACAGTCCATTCGGTCACATGGGTATTCTCATGTATAAAACAATGTATATTCCCCTCATTTCGGTTTTATTAACGGACATTCTGTGACTGTGGTACTCCTTATCGAAGACAATCGCTTTCAAATTGGTTACAATTTTTCAATTCGAAACCATTCACTACCCAACCTTTGTCAGAGCCAGACGTGTCTCAATTTGTTTGGTAAAATTTAACGTCTATTTTGTAAAATCCAATTTTATTCCAAATTACAACTTAAAAATCATTGTTATTTGTTGAACAAAGTTCATCACATAAGTATTATCCAAATTACCTACAACTTCTTGGGTAATTTTTCTCCAACGACGTTTTTCCCGAACCTCCTCCAAAAAGTTAATGCCTGTCTGGGTTCTAGAGAGCCTGCTAAATTTTGAGCATAAATGTTTGTTGCTTTTGGTGTCGTAATTGTGAACCTCAAAAGAGGTGGAGTAACGATCTAAATTAAGTTTAACGTGTAAGACATTATAGTAAGCATACAATGACGGAAAAGTAAGTATTTTAATAGATCGGAAAGCCCCTCTGCAGTCTTCCCTATAGCTCAGGCCAGCCAGGAGTCGTACAGCGCGACGCTGCAAGGCTAAAACTCTATCCGCCGCTTCGGAGTGCCCCCAAACAACAATACCATAACACATGCGCGACTGTACATACGCGAATTCAACATTCGACAGTCCATTTGGTCACATGGGCATTCTCATGTATAAAACAATGCATATTCCCCTAATTTCGGTTAAATTAACAGACATTATGCGACAGTTGTACCCCATGTCGAAGACAATCGCTTTCATGTCGGTTAAAATTTTTCAATTCGAAAGGATTCAACAGCCGACGTGTCTCAATTTGTTTCGTAAAATTTAACGGCAATTTTGATAAAATCCAAGTTTATCCTAAATTGCAACCTTAAAAATAATTGTTATTGGTTAAACAAAGTTCAGCACATAAATATTATCCAAGTTACCTACAACTTGTTGGGTAATTTTTCCCTAACGACGTTTTTCCCGAGCCTCCTGATATGTTCCTGTCCTGATCGAGCCATCCTCCGTGATCTGAAGTACCTACGATGTACCAGGGCCCTTATTAGATAACCGACTATTCCTGACCACACCGATGTCCGCAGAATTTGTCCTTGTAGAAGATATTCCTCGTCAAATCTACCTAAAAATAAACGTATTATTTCAATTCTAATCTAAATCTTATGATACTTATAAGAAATTTCATTTTTAATACGTTCAGCAAATTTTGGGGTTAGAAATTTGTTTGTATCATTGCTAAACGGTTTGCAGTTACTTGGGGAAATTTGTATAAGTTGGTAGCATTCTAGGAATAAGTATTTGATATGTATTTGCGGTACAAACCAATATCCAGCAGTTTTACCATAAAGATTGGTCATTCTGATTCATATGTCGTTTTAAGCCTAGCATAACTCCGTTTGAACATTCAGAAAACGCGGGAATTTTGAAATTTAATTTAGACATATTCATGTTCTCAATATTGAATTTATATTGCAAAAAGTGGAATTACTAATAAAACGTTTGTGTTATTAATTAAGCGGACTCACGTACTTACCTGAGACAATGATATCCTTAGATTTATGTCTGATTTTACACAAATTCACATTTATAATTTTTATTAAATAAAATCACTTTTATCCACACTTAAATGTTTTCATTACATGACAGATTAATTACCATTGAGGTACAACACTATTGTGCCTACGACATCATCTAAACTGGTCATTAAAATGCAATTTGAAGGAGAGGACATTTTGACAACAGTCTTGCACGCTTGCTTGAGAAGTACTGAAATAATAAGAGGGGTAGCTATTCTAGCTATTCGTTTTTTTCTTGATGTCAACGCGCCTCTATCGGAATTTCTCGCCCTGCATGCCATCTGGCTTGTGAGAGAGCACACTTTTAATTCAAAATTAATAAATATAGATGACACTGGGATGTTAAAAAATTGATTTTTACTCATGTAATTAATGTATTTCTTTTAAAATTTCTTTTTTTAAAACCCGGCTGCGTTACAGTATGTATGATCGACTCAAAAAAAGATGACATAGGGAAAATAAGCCATTAGGAAACATAAGAAAAATACATCTCCTTTAATCTACCAGCGATTGCGCGTGTGCAGATTCTAAGAATTATAATACTACATTATTCCGCGGAAACGATAAAGTAAAATTCTACAAATGTATAAATCTCTGGCCGAAGGAGTTGCGGCACGTTTGTCGCATAACATCAAGGGGATTAGCTGTCGAAACGATTATCAGCATATATCCTTTTCTTTTATAGATGATAATCAAGCTTCCGTTTTACAGCTTTCTGAGCTGATCCATAAGATAAACCTACAAAAAAATTCACACTACTTTTTATAACACCATTTGGTATGTGTGTTTCTACCAGTTTGTTGTGCAAGTTGCCGTAATGGCTTTCCAGAGTTGTGATCCAAACGAGCAGAACTAGAACTGATGAGCGACCTGGTGACTTTCCCTTTAAAACACTTCCAGTTCCTCTGAAGAGATGGACAGCCCGATTGATATGTCGAAGGAGAGTTTCATTATCAATTTGCATTTCGGCAAATTGATTTATAAATTCTTCAGCACAAAGTACAGCTGAATATCTTCACTGCCTATCATTTCCTCGCTCACCATTTCGAAAGTGCCCCCAAAATAAATTTATCTTGGTCCAGTGTAAATGGCATTTTACCAAAAAAAAAACGTTGCGCTCTCAATGCCAAATGAAGGCGTAGTCTTCAGAAAGACTGTATGTGAAAATTAACAAATAATAAAACGGAATGACTAAATAAGCAAAATTCAAACACGAAACGCACGGCTATGTAGAACATATGTCAATTTTGACAGCGAAATTTGAGGAAACGCTGTATTACTAATTTCATTACAATGATTGGATTAAAATATTGATTTGCGCATCGCGGAAAGTAGTATAGGATCAGGACGATCATTCTCGATCTCAGTGTATATACATATACTAGTCACCATAAGTTACCTACTACCAATTTGTAGTTATTTCATGTATATATATTATTATTTCAGATTTGATTCTTTCCCTACCTTCAAATTAGACGTACAAATATTTAGTTACCTGAATGAAATATTCCAATATTGACTTATAGTAATTAACATCTCATAGCTTCATTTCCTTTATGTATATATACTTCTGTAACTTCATTTTTCATTTTTTCCCTTATCTGTAATGCAGATTCTATTTGACTAAAGTAGTGCTGCATTCACTTTGTAGACGTGAAGCTTTTTAGATAGAGAAGTCGTCTGCTAAAACGTAAAAAAAGTAGCAAGTCGCTAGAAGCTTCTTTCGATCTGAATCTGGTGAATATACATATAATTAACAAAGTAACCAGCATTAATTGCGATGTTAACTAAAGCGTTACAATAATTTATCTTAAAAGAAAGACAGAGTCTACATTGACGTCTTTTTCGTATTTACACATCCGATGGAAGGTAAATTGTATTATGAAACAGTTTCAAGGGAAAAGCAGGTTAATTTATTATTTATTAATGGTCATTATTCATCCTATATTAAAAATTCTCCTATATCGTTCGCCCTCTGTTTAAAAAAGAGACTGTCTGAGAGCTGAGCTCAAAGAAAAGAATTAAAAAAAAATGCGAGTTCTGACGAACATAGCTCTTTAAAGGAACGAGACAGGGCAAAAGCTTAATTATAGAGCATTCGCTAATTGTCGATTACAAAACACAGTACCGGATTTAATTAATTTAAAGTTCAGGTTGCCGCTGGATCGCGTTGACCCCCATTTCGAGATACTTTAAAGACGCACAGTGACACCTACGTCGACGTAAAGATAATTAATCGATTCCCTGAGAGTGAATGTAACGAGCTTTTGGGCAAAAAAGTTAATTGAACTAGATAAGTTCCAGCTCGTCCATCCTCCTGTACTAATGAAGTAAAAAAGAAAAAAATACGGTGAACGTCCTCATTTTCAGCTGCAATTTTGTAACTCAAAGTGGCAATTCGTTAATTGCCCGATATGGGCATTGAGAGAAAATGATATAAAAGCTACTTAATAGCCAACTGTGTTTAACATCAACACACAATCACTTTGCTAATTTAATCACCAATAAAGCATCGAATAAAATAATGATGAGCTTTCATTTTGCTTACTTACTTCAACCTACTGCCCATAGCACCGCCTTTTGTGAACAGATAACGAAGAATAGCTCACTCTAATGAACAGTTTCGAAAGTTACTATCTTCAATTTCACGTATTCATTCATGCATTACCTGTATTCTCACAGTGATGTGTTGGTATTATTTTTGTAGGTGAATATAGGGGCTCCATAATTCTCAGCGAATCGTGTTTGGCTCATTGTTTTCTTGAACATATGGAACATTATACAGAGTGTCCCACCTCTAGTCATGACCGTGTGTTTGCATCAAGTAAACTATCAATAAAATATCTTAATGTCTAATAATGTATGAGATATTTCATTTTATTGGAAAGAGTGCAAACGTCAAAATTTCCACAAAATTATAAATATCTCAAAAACGATTAACTTTAGGAATAGGAAACATTAATACACACTCATCATAAATGATGCGAGTAACACACTGGACCCATAAAAATTGCACAAAGAAAGTTGATATCGACACCCTGTATACCAAAAGTGCTATAAGGCTGAAAATATTTTCTTTAAATAGATCATAGTCGGTCCTGACTACTCTCCAAATTTCAAAATCAAGCTCCTACTAGAAGTTCGAAAAATTATAATAACCCAGTTCGGTGAGACACTCTGTATATACTTAGCTATTTAGGGTATATTTCGCTATTTATTGAGTAGATTTGGGTTCCTGCAACACGAAATATACCTGATGTTATTCTAAAATCATAAACACTATATTTAAATTAGATATCATTACCTATTTAGATTTATTTTTTTGATTCCTTTTTCCCATTTAATTTTTTTATAATTAACTTAATTTATTACGATTTATTGAGAGGAAATTATATTTTTTTGTGTAACTAGCTTTTATTAATTTTCCATTATCCATTTTTTTCAATAACAAAAATGGCTTTTTCTCCAATTATATTCTCTACGGCTAATGATATAGCAAAAAAATATTAAAAAATTACTAACCTCTAAAGCATTATTGTAAACTAAGGAATCTCACTGTTTCAAACGGTTTATTACGAACGTAACCGTATACTGTTCTTTTTTAACTCTCCACATATAATGTTAACATTGCCCTATATTCTGTTTTAAGACAGACAAATAAATGTGTTACAGACAACTTTACTCATTTGTTCATATCGCTAGATAGATCAATTCGGTTCCATTGCTTCGACTTGCGCGACTTTTCCCCAAAGTACTTCTTCCTGTGGGTATAATCGTTTGGAGTATCTATTGTTTAGATGGTCACTTCAAACAATTTAAAATATTCTTATTTACTCAATAATTTTGTTGTTAACTAGTCGTGGTACAAAATTGATCATAACCTAAAAATATTTAGTACATGTGCGTTGGTGTGAATGAGCCGTATGAACTGTGAACTAAACTGAAGTCGTTTTTATAGTGCACCACTTTTGTCACCTCATTTACCGCACGATTTTCAACGAAATTTAACCAAAACATTAATCTTCCATCACTGCATCAATATTTTTATTATATGACATTATTGTAGAATACTGCCACAGTAAATACTAGCAAAAACATTTTAATACTAATAGTGTGGTACAATTATAGAATGTGTGTAAAGTTTTCCTACAGTTGACTATCAATTTTTGCTACTTTCAAATGTATTCAAATTTTAACGAAATTACATGACTATTTGTAACAATATTCATCCTACCAACAGCTGTGAATGTTTCCTACAACTACCATTAGATAAACGTGAGCCCAATTGTTTGTAAGTATTTACCACATGGATTTTACACCCGATTTTGTAAATGCCCGATCTTTATGTTTAAGTTTTGTCTTTTCAAAATGTCGCTTAAACCTTTTGAAATGCTATCGAAAGATAATTTGACAAACTTTTCGTTGCGATTTGCTCTGAAGTTAAAGTCGTCGCACTGCTTACTTGGTGTTTAGGGGTGGACTTCCTTTATATTTCAAACTATACAATTGCAGAAGAGTAACCATTATACGATCTTAACCATCTTTTTAATTAATTGCAATTCTTTATCAAAGCTCGTCTTGTTAAATGGGAATTTTATTAGTCTATTGATTGGAAAATAAATGTCAGGCATTTTGAGTTTAATTTTTACATAAAATCTGCGATGGTTGTTTTTAATAGATTCGAAAGCTGAGTTTACTAGTTACTATTTGCCCCTCAGAGGTTATATGTGCAAAAACAGACCACCACTGCTGAGATATCCATTTCATCAAAAATATGACTGAAACAAACGCAAAAATCTACGTCAACAGATAACAAGGCGGTATATTTGTAAATAAAGCATAAGGCCACATGTACCATCAAAAACAAAAGTCTTGACTCAACTTTGACATAAATAGAGATAGAATCATTGGAGTTTTTTTCAGTATTTCAAGACTTTTGTCTTCGATGAATGAATGGTTTTTTTTTTAACTAAATCAATACAATTTCGCCCCCGTGCCAATTTTTTTCAGAGTAGTTTTAGAGTTGAAGGTTAATTATCAACTGAATTCTAAGAGAATAAATTGCTTATTGAAAAGAGAAAGTGTGGGCTCCATGCGTCTATCTATTACTATCGGTGCGTTGTTTTCCCTATGCAGAATCACTTTTAGAGATTGGCGAGCAATGCAGATGTTTTCTTTTATTTATTGACTTAAGTTGTACGATGGGTTGTCAAAAACAGATTTATGGCGGTTATTCAAGCAATTAATATTATTAACATGGATGACATTATTTTCACCAAACTCGATAGCGAACGTTTCGCTTACGACCTGGTTGATGACTGTGACAGTTTGCTATATAAGGTCCGTCGAAAAACTCAAATTTACATTGAATTGAATATTACGCCAAATTCCGCAAAGTAGAAGTATTTTCTTGACAGTTTGCTGTCACAATCTTGCCAATCGAAGAGTAAGCATTTTCCCAAACACCTGAAACTTATGATTCGACAGGTTGTATAAAGTAAATTCAAAGTCATCAAGCAGGTTGTGATTGAGTTATTCAAAGGCAATGATTGATTAAAATTTGAAAGATAATGAACAAAAGATTAGCCCAATTTAATTTTATTTTTATTAATAGTGTGTTGGGCTGTCCCAATTTTCTTTTTCACTTTGCGCAGCCTTGATTCCAGTAGGCAAGCAACCAGCTATTCATGCCGGAAAACTTCCAGTGTTTGTGAAGAATTCCTTGAGCTTCTCAGCTTTCTTGTCATGTTATACTGCCGTACTTGCCGTTCGATTGGCAAGAGGTCGGGAGATCTGGGTGGCCATGACAAAAGATTGACATGGGCTTTTGCGGATCAATTTAGAGAAATTCTCGTTATGTGAGGGTAAGCATTATCTCGCTGAAAAAGTGAGTTTTCGAACTACTATATGGAGTTCTATCACCTCATCCACATGACGCTGAGCGTTTATAATGTCTTGAATGAATACCGACTGAACCTACTTCCATTTGCTATAGCACTCCAGAACCTAACTGCCACGGCTTGAGATACATGTCTTTTAATAGAAAAACAAAACGAGTATCATGGCGTTTCCCACACATTCGTCTGACCCTCGTGCGGCCATCATGTATTCCTATACAAAATCGGGATTTGTAGCTGAACACCACTTATACCACTAGACGTTCCAGTCCATTCGCAACCTACTCCACTTCAAATATTGCTCTCGCTGTTGAACCGTAAGTGGTAACACAAAATGTGATCGATAGGAATACAAAGTAGACTTATTTTAAGTCAAAGCGACGAAAGTAGTAGCCTTGAAAATATCTCATGCAAGTGTGGACGAAAGGTCGGTGAAGAGCTGTAATAGAACGTGGTTTTAACCTGAATACCAAATAGTATAAGGGTAAAAACATTTTGGAGTAGTTCTGTTCGACACACGCCTTGCCGTGCCAATCGCCATGCGACGTTCAAGAAACGAACAAATAGAAACTTTGCGCGAACACATATTGAAGTTGTTCATACTGCCGCACCGCTAGTCTTTGACCACGAGATGCAGCTACCTGAAAGAAGTGTTGTGATTGGTTATTTGAAGGACATCCCCGCACTTTTCTCATATAAGTGCACACAGCTAGTTAGCTAGCTAACACAAGTTTGTTCTAAGGTTTGTAACTATATATGTATATACCTAGTATGTATTTCAATATGGATAAGGATCCGCTATTTAGTGCACTTTTCAAAAAGCCGTCATTTGGTGATATTAACTATAAATAAGTCACTAGCAATGTTATATCAGATTAGGGTTGGGGTGGCCATACGGACCTGTTAGCCGTGACCGTCCCGCCTTCAAAAAATCCCGAAACTTCAAAAAATTGTTTTACAAAAAAGCCTCGACATTTTATTCGTATCTTCTTCAATTGTTAATATTTGATATATGTTAGAACTATAACGAATATTTAATTATAATAGTCTTGTCAAGCAAATTTTAGGATTAATCCTACACAACAAACTTTTTAAATGTGTGTATGGTACAAAAGCTTTTACAAAATATCGCAAACAATAAGAGAAATCTACTAGACAATCTAGTTATTATACGACAGAAAATTAAACTGAATTCAAAGTAATAGAAGCGACAATTTGATTAAAGGATGTAGAAAACTAAAGAGGAAACTAATTCATTACCAACTCACTTCTAGAGAGAAAATTGAAAAATAACAAATGTAGGTGAACTATTAATTGAGTTTCAGCCTGTTAGAGGGTTCCCAATGTAACTTCGACAGCCGGCAGAACTTCGATCATTAGTAACAGTTCGAGAAGAAATTTATCATAATTACAGCTAACAATCTGAACGGCATTAATAATTAAGATTCGACCGTTGTATATACCAGAATAATACATGTTTGCGCCTCAGCATGCGATATGCATACGGTTGAGCTGGCAATATTTACGTTACGCGAAAAAGAGAAGAACCAAGAGAGGGGGGAGAGGCGCCTAGATTTTAATTTACCAACTTGAGCACATAAAACTTCGATGATTTATTGCTTCTCGAGGGCGCGAAAGGCGGCACAAAACAGCCCTCCATCGCTTCCTGTTCTCCCTCTCCTTCCTTATCGACGTAAACTGATATCGTATTTGTAGAAATATTGAGTTTAAGCCACGAGCGACGATATATGACATTATTATCTGGAAATGCGGTATCTCGTTCGCTAGCCCTCTACAGCTGTATCGATTTTACGATCATCTGTTTGATATAGTGGCCCATCTCCGGGACCTTAATCACGAAATAAAGTTCGCTGCTGTCACTCTTTAGCGCTGAAAAATATTGACTATGTACGCAAGCATGAATGCATAACGTATGCACATATGCGGCTTTCCGAAATGTAGAGTTGCACCTTAACATAATTTATGAATTTTGGCTGTTGATGAAGAATGATTGCCTATAGAAATATAGTCTCCTCTCCAAGACAAGATAGAATTTTTAAAAGCTATTATATATATATATTATTAATTTATGATTTAAAATTCTATTTGATGCTCGTAACATTTCTTAAGTTTTTATTTTAATATTTATGTCTTTGTATGGAGTAAAATACAAAATTCACGTCTTCCTGTCGACGTGAGCAAATAGTATATTTACTTTAAAATGTAAAACACATTCCAGGCAACTATTTACGAAAAATCAAGCGTTGTGTGTGTTTCGCCGGCATGCACAAATGCGGTTCCTTAAGGGGAGGTTTACATGTATTTGACTGGAAAAATTGATTTTTGGTTTTTTGCATTTCTTGAAAGCTCCAAATATATAACATACATGGTTAAAGCGGTTTCGTAATATTCGCATTGTTTAAGCCGCTGCGGCTTATTAAAAGAGCGGGTGTACCGAACACAAACGGAGCAAATTAGATGTGTAATACTATATTCGACTCGGGGCTGCTCGGGTCGAAATATCATACTTATTGTTTGTTAGTGTATGTATAGTTGTCTTTAACGATTAGAAATGCCACTGCAGTCGGGATCACAAATAAACGACAGAGTAGCTATTTATATTACAATAATATGAAGCAATTAGATCCGAAATAAAACGCACATTTGAAGAAACTGATCTAACAATATTTCTTTTACTTAAAACACACTTTCCCACGCTTTAGAAAACTACTTACCATAAAATGTATCAATTTATTGCAGATGCACTTACTTACACTAAATTTCTTATAAAAGCTGGCTAGAATATGATGGCAAAGGTAACCGCACTACGGATCATCAGAGTAGCACAGGAAAAATGCGATGCGATGCCTTAAAAGAAATTTTCGCACGATTTCGGATAGGCGACTAAGACAAGACAACTTTTTAAGCAATTTGTGATTTTTAGCCGTACGAAGATGTTACTGTTCAAGAAAAAAAGAGAATGCGTTGGAGATGTACAAAAAGAATGAGTGGACTTTGAAGAAAGGGCGCTGGTAAAACTGACTGACAAAGTTATTGATAATTTAACAATAGTGTACTGTGGACTAGCAATTAGACAGCATCCGATTCTGCATAAAAATGAAGGCAGCTATTTGGGCTACATTTCATTATAAATGTTCAACCGACACGGATCCACGACACATTTATTGTCCAAAAGGTGTAGACAGCCTGTGTAAGTGGCGCGTTGCAGAAGCCAAGGTTAGGCTTGCTTCATTCATACATGACTCTCTTTTGCAAAAAAAAAAAAATCAAGATGCTATTAGGCCGATTTATGAAGTTTTTCTAGAGTGATTTCTTGCAAAGATGCATTGGAAAAAATTGTCAAAACTGAAACGACTCGTTTAGTTCATGTGTGTAGAAACTAGCTCCAAAAGATTTACACTGCGACCCATAAACAATTCAACTTGCTACCTACATTGCCGCGAATTTATTCAATGAAGGTTACTTTCTGTATTACAAATAATGAATGCGGTGGGAATTGCAGTAGGACTTGATGCCAAAAATTTCGTCATCAATTCTGATCGTCAGCGCATACAACGAGCAGAGCAGAGTATGTCCAGCGCTGCAAAACTTGCTGTGCTGTCTAAGGGAAGCAACAAATTTTGCAAATGCAGAAGTATGAAGAAGAAGAAGGATTATGTATGGTGCTGGAATAGCTGACTAAGTGTATGTTGAACTATTTGTAAAAATTTTGCTGAGAACTTTGAACGCGTTTTTCTCGAAACATGATTTTTCATATCTGCGTAAGTTCAAGTTCTTCAAGTGTTCAATATATCAACTTAATGCTTTTGGTTTCTTAATGTAAACAGTTTTTATTGGAGGTTATACCTTAATATACTAAAAATTGCAATATTCCACATATTTATATCCACATACACACAAAAAGAAATAGAAAATAATCAAATCAAAGTCCAGGTATCTGCCACATTGTTTGCTTTCGACTTATTTGGTTAAATTAGGATAACCTCCAACAAATTTAATATATTTCTAACTCTTCTTTTTATTTTCAATTTCGGATCACTTTTGCGTATGCTAGAGCTTACGCAGTTTGACCGTGTTTTCTGTACACATTGCTACCTAGATACAAATAGCGAACGTTATAGTGGTCTTGTCTTTAAAAAAAATATATTTTTTTAATGTTCAAATTTTAATATATTTATTAAGAAAAAGCCGTATTTCGTATATCTTTCCTTTGTCTGAAAAAAAAGCTCAAAGTTTTTGGACTTTTCCGATATATATATGTAAACCTCCCCTTAAAGAAACAAAACACAACATTCAATTCATAAAATAGAGAGAAATAAAAAAAAAAATATCGAAGGTGTATACATATGCTGCACTTTTGATATTCTACCGGCTTATTTTGGTTAACACATTCCTTTTTTGAATTACCGGCAATATAATATTATATACGAACGGAATAATTTATTTTCGCTACACGTCTTTACAGTTTTGCTCAAATATTTTTATATTATTTTTTTTTAATCTAATCCATCTGTAATTATTATTTTGCTATCAATCTTTTAATTTTCCCGCGTGTCCCCATTGTCTTTATAATTAATAAACAATATTATTTTTTATGTTTTACACCATTGAGACATCAACATTAAATTAAATAAAAATGAGAAGCTAATTATAAATAAATTTCATAAAATGGGCAATATTTTTACCCCTTATTTCTAAAGATGTAAAGTAAAAGTAAAGTAAACTTTATTTCCAAAAGACCACAAAACTACAAAGGTATTAGGAAACGTCAGAAAAGAAAGCAAAATAAAATTTAATCTTAATAATAATAACACTAATCATAATATCTGAATAAATAAATGACAAAATTAAAGAAGAAAAGTGATAAAAAAAAAATGATAACAATGGCATAAATAATAATTAAGTAAATTAATTAAGTTAAATTAAAGTGAAAGAGACAATAATGACAATGGTACAGCGATCATTAGGACACCATGAAGAAATGAATGAAATTAATTAAGAGATTTTTAATAATAATAAAAAAAAAGCAAATGTAGTGGTAATAATAATAATAATAATTAATAATAATGATGATAATAATAAAAACACTAATGGTAATGACAAAGTGATAATAATGGTAATAATGGCAATAATAATAACAATAGAATAAAGCTATAATAGTAATACCGATAGTAAATTATCGTACAGATAATAATGACAACAGTAACAGCGATCATAAGAATCATAAAGACACTCTGAAGGAAATTAAATTACTTTTGTAACAGATTTTTAATAAAAAACAAAAGAATTAAATGTAATAGCAATAGTAATAATAATAATAATAATAATAATAATAATAATAATAAAATAATAATAATAATAACACTAATGATAATGTTTCATGACGTTGAGATTTATTTTTCAATGAATACTTTGACGAATAATTACGAATAATTTTGCTTACTGACAATAAGTAGTTTTTGCTAAAATGAATTCTTCCATTCGAAAAAGATGTTATACATCAATACACATGCATGCATTTAGGTATATGTATGTAAAGTGCCAGAATCGAGGGAATGAATGAGTCGTTGTAAATTGAAATTTTCGCTTGATAAATAAACCGAACGATGATTTGGCTTTGTGAATATGCAACCGCTCTTTATATATCTACTATTTTCGCATTTTAATGTAGATATACCATTTACTCACGCTGAAATTTTAGAGAGACGTTAATTTTGAATTTCACTGCACGTGTAGTTTAAAGACTGAATACCTATATGCAATTCCGAAGGAAATGCGTTAGTATTTATATTTAGGTGAAAAGTAATCCGATAAGAACTTTTTGTGTCTGTATTATTTTAGTTAGGGCTATTATTACAATCGCGGTTTAAACCGTAGATCAATAATCTTCGGTTTAAACTTTACTTTAGACTCACAATCGATAATTTGCCTTATTTAATGCTTAAATCCCGATTCTAATAATGGCCCTTAACAACAAATGAGGTAATAAATCACTGCAAGCTGAGCTAAACTGATTCAAAACTTATAAAATTAATAAAATGGAGAGGGGGGGGGGAGGTGGGTCCATGATTGACCCCACCACTCAATATTGTCACGAGCCGCCACTGATGCATTTGTAAAATATTCAAAAAGTAATAATTTACTTATGAGGTGAGCGTCATCTATTGTCAAAAATGTCAATCACGTACAGTAGATATACGCAAGACAAGTAAAATCAAATTATTTGGAATCAAATGTAACGAAAAATGTAACTACAATTTATAAAAGAGGTTATTGGTAAATTATTCCAAATTAAATACATTCAGAAAGTAAGATCAAAATGTTACGTTTGACGTAGCGAAACTGCATAATAGATACACTACGCGGCTACTGATTCTGGAATCAGATTGTATAAAAGTCACATTCAGAAGTACGCTTGGGATCCGAGACAACGGAAAAATAGTAGTCCTTGGACAACAGACAGATTCTGAATCATATTCGGCCTTATCGAAGGACCAAGCCCGTGTCATGCCTGTTCTAACAAGATATCGGACACCAAAAGAGGAGGAATCCACTAATACATCCCCAGATCCAAGCAAGATCCAGACAGATCCAGAAGAACAAGGCCTATAATGCATTCATTAGTTTTACTCAGATAAAACGAAAATTAAGCAAAATTGCTTGCTCAAGGAAATATCACTTTTTATTCATATAACCTCTAAGAAACACTCTTTTTGAATTAATTTGAAAATATATCCACTTTACCAATAAATAAGTTAAATTAAATAAAGGGAAACAAGACATAAGTAAGTTATATATTTAGTTATTTAAGATACCAGTGTAGAAAATAATTCTTTACTGTACGAACAACTTGGTTGACTGTTTTTAAAGTGGTAAATGCAATAAAGATTTTTTTTATACGCGTGTCTTACAGAGTTTTATCTACGATCATACCAATTTTCGTTGGAAATTTTTATGAATATTTGTAAAACTATAAGGAAAATGGTCCAATTTTTCAGATTTCTTAAAAAAAATTATAAAACAGTTTAAAAATATGATGACATATTTTTAAATTCTTTTATAATTCTGACCTGAAGATGTCCCTTAGTGGATGAAACCGGTTGTACGTCATTACAGAATTTGTGAGAAATTGGATGATTTTCCTTTCATTTGCCTTGCTATAATTTACTCACACAGAGTCAAAAACCATGGATTATAAAACTATAAGCATCGATCTCTTGCAAATGTCACTTTGGCGGCAATGGTATTATTCAAGTACTCCGGATATACAGACTATCAGCTTGGGTATTACTCTGTTACTAAGACAGACAGTATTGTCAGCAAACTCCTTTAGTGAATTCACCATTGTTGTTCCTGAAAGCAAGTAACATGTAAACAAGAATGAACGCCTAGCAAATTTTTGCTGAAACATGAAATTCCGTAGACACTGGTTGCATGACATGTTGCATTACACGTTACATTACTTGTTGCAACCATAGTGTATACAAGGCTTCTAGGCGTATAAATTCTCTCGATTTTATATCTTAACAATCAATTGATTTCACTGTCACAGACAAATTGTTTAACTCCCTGAATATGACCGAAACATAACTATATTTTTTGTTATTTCAATTTTAATAATTGAGGTTCTATTTTACCAACTTTGTAGTATTGTAGTGTAAATCAGGATACAGAAAAAGAAGAGGAGTTTATTCCATACAAAAGCAGCATTCTCAGAAAAGACTTGATTTGAAATCCGATTTAGAATCGGCTCGCATAATAATACAAAATAGGACAAACAGAAAAGGCAATCGTATTCGAGATACTCTCCAACTCGATTTGTATACTTTCCAGGGTAAAATTGCGATTTATTCGAGAGAAACAAGGGACTATTCTACTTTTTCAAGTTTGACCTTCAATAAAATGTTTAGGATAGAAAACGCAAAAGGAAGACGGGGATGTATCAAGCAAATTGAAATCGTGCCGATATTTATTTAGGTTAAACCGGCCGGTCTTCCCTCTCTGTCTCTCGCCGCCATTCTTACAAATTACGTTCCTAAATTGTAACATCAATTCGGTCCTCGTGCCCCCTACTCGCGCCCCTCCCATGTCCATAAAAAGTTGTATTTATCATAAAAATGGGAAATTTGTTATTCTGTCGAATACATAAACCAGTATCAATTTAAATGTTCCGCAGTTGGCAGGCTTGTGTGCGTACCGGGATTTCTCCATTTTTTTTTGTACGCATTTCCTGGAAAACGACAGTTATATTTTCGTTGTCAACAAGAAACCCTCGCTCCGAATTATTAACGTGTCTGGGGTGTGCTACTCAATCCGTTTACGGTTACTTTGCTGCTTATGCGCCGGTAGTTGGCGATAAAATTTATCTTATACGGTAAAAACAGGCGAAAATAGTTTGATTTATTGACGAAGGTGTACTATCATTATTTCTCTATACGTACTGCTGTGGTTAGGCAATCCACATACCGCTGAGTGTATTTTGAGTTGCATATTTTGTTTTGATTATTCCGTTCTGCTGAATCATTGTACCGGGAATTTTTCACAAATTTAAATTTAGTTTGTATAAATTTAGTTAAAGAGTTGATTGTATGATTTATTTAATTAAGTGTTAATTTTTTTTAAATTAATTTCATTGATTCAGATGTCTAGCGTTTGCTAGTTCTGTTTAATGCGTTTTCTATTAGATTTTGGCGGTGAATTGTGCGTTTGCGTTGTAAGATCTTTGTAAGAAAAACAGTTGTAGAGTTTTGTCAGGCAGTTCCTTGGTCGACTGTTAACGTGAGTAGACGTATTTTTGTAAATCATTGTTGCCATTTTATAATCCATTTTGATTATAGTAAATTTCGTTTCGTTTCTTTAAAAATTTTGTCCATCAAGGAATTCATTTTGTAATAATTGTTAATATATTGATGTGTGCACATTATAGATATAAGATCAATTATTATTTTTGGAAGATATATTTTAGTTGTAATTTTTTTTTTTTAGTTTAAAGAGTTAATTTTTCGTTATTCAATTTTGCTGTTTCATTTTTAATTATCAATCACCTCGTGTGGGTGAGTAGAAGCATTGTTCTTGCTTTTAGTTATTTCTTGTTATTTACTAGAAATGTCCACGCTTAATTTAGTTTGTTTTAATTTGAAACCACGTGGATTGATATTGGTATATTTAGGATTATCTTCCTGAACAAACAAAACTTTTGCTTTGTACAGGAAATAGCATTGTCCTATTGTAATTTAGAATCAAGTGCAGTTGTTAATTTAAGCCAGAACCTTCAGTTCACGGTTTTTTTTCTGCACAAGCTGTAATTAAACCCATTTTGAATAATAAATTTATTTGTTAATTAGCATCTTTGGGTTAAAAATTCTGTTCTTTTATTTTAAGGTGCGTACAAATATAAAAAAAATCGTTAGTGTCAAAAAAGTATAACTGTATCCTGAAATCCATTGAATGTGGTTAGTGAAAGACACACATACTGACAAGGTATCATAACATAAACGATAAATTAAAATAAAAATGATACTTACACTCAACATAAACATTATAAACCATCTGCCAAAAACTCATTGTATGTGTAGTAAGGCTTATTCACCAACAGCGATTTTAATTTTTTCTTAAAACTAGTAATATTAATAGTTACACTTCTAATAAGAGTCGGGAGTTTATTAAAGCATTGACATCCTCTGTATATAAAACCTCTTAGGTAAAGAGAGGTATTATACAAGTCGGGCTTGGATTGTTCTCTATATCTTGTATCACGTGAATGTTATATGTTATTTTTTTGCATATTGTGATTTTTTAAATACGAAGCAACATATCTCGAATATATACAGCGATGGCAATGTTAATATTCTCTAATTAATAAATGAGATTCTACACATGTCACGCCACCCGAGTCCTGCAACAATAATAATTTATGATAAGTCAGTATCAGCATTTATTCCAAGTTTGCTTTTATTCGTCCAGAATTGGAATTTTTCTACGACGTTTGCAGCTAAACGCGTAGTTTCTTCCGAAGTTGAGACTGTCACGAGAATATTAGATTCATCTGCGTAGCAGATTAGATCTACCACATTATGTTTCAGGAACATATGCAAATATTTATTTGAGGAAGATTTATTTTTATTTATTCAGTATCATTATGCCTACGAGGAAAAATGAATACTTTTATACAGGATAACTTTTTAATTGTGTAATTCCTGTTCGTAACAGTCTTTGAGTATAATATTTTAAATTTACCAATCTTTACCCCTCAATGTTAAAAAAAAAATCATCTTGCATCTCGGCTACGAAATAGTTCAAAAATAAGTTTTATCATTAAAAAATAATGCATCCCACTACCAACTACATTAATTAACACAATTATTAGCTCCCACCGACTACCATCATCACTGCAAATTAGGGCCGCTAACCTCCCAACTCTTACCCCCCTAGTCAACTACCCTCATTAAGGCCAACTATCACCCTTCCACTGATTATCTTTCCTCTCACCACCAACTATTCCCCACCCCTATCCATGCCAACTACCCACCGCCACAAACTACCCCGCCACCATCAACTATTCCCACCACCACCACCGCCAATTACACTTACCACTACCAACTATTGCCACCACGGCCAATTACCCCCCACTACCAGCTAGCCCCACCACTACCAGCTACCCACCCTCATCAACTAACCTCGCCGCCTCCAACTACACCCCTCCTTCAAACCAACACCACCACCAACTACCCCCACCAGCGTCAAGTACTCCCACCAACACCAACTACCTCCACCAGCACCATCTACTCCTCTCCCACCACCACCACCAACTACTTCCTATCTGTCACCAACTACCTCCACTCTCACCACCAACGTTGTCCCCACCATCGCCAATTACCGCCACCACCAACTACCCCATTAACTACCTCACACCATCAGCAAAAACTTCCTGCATCCTGCAACCATCCTCCCACCTATCCTCACTACCAACTACCCACTCATCCTCACTACGAACTACCTTCCGCCTTTCTCCCACTACTTCCCACCTCCCCACGATGTTCCTTGCGACTACGACGCAATGTTAGTAAAAAATAAATTTTATCGTTTTAAACAAACAATGCGCACCACTCCACCAATCCTCCACTCCTGATTTACAAATTAAATTCCTGTGCCTTCCAGTAGCAACGTTGCTAAAAAATAATTATCGTTTTAACGAAATATATAACTTATAATAAATAACTTATTTGGACACATGCAAAAAACGGCCATGCCCCCGTGCCTCTTTAAGAGGAGCCTGACCTAGACAAAGAATGAATTATTCTGGCCGGAAAAAATACCAGAAATAAGTAGCAACAGTTATTTGAATTATAGTAATTATTTCAGTAGAAATTATTTTAAATTTTATCTATTTTTTTGTCTATTGTATGTTACAATTGCTGATCAGCGAATCCCACATTACTGTCCAGAAGGGCGTTTGAAGTTTAGGAAAATAACGCCAACTATCATTCTTGCGCCCTCTTGAATGACGTCACAACTAAAGTTTATAAAAATTCTTTGCATTGCTGTTTTGAATTAATTAGTTCGCGGAGTCCGTTTCAGCTTCAGAAAAAGCATGCGATATCCCTTCGTTACCGGGCGTTTCCATATCTGAAAATTAAAAATAAAACTTCTCTTAACAAATTTTGTAATTAAAAGAGCTTGAAAATTTAAGAACAGGAAGCAAAAGCTTTCCTCGAAAGGTGTTGTTGTTTTTGTGCTAGAACCGTTCGAAAAATCCCTTTTTCTTTTAAATTTTTGTGAGTGTTGTGTAAAGTTTTTGTGCCTTAAATAATTGGGATTACGGTAAGATGTTCAAAAATTCTGCTTAAAACTAACCATTGCAAATACGTAGAGACGTAACTCGTTCGCTCTCTCTTTCTCTCTCCCTTTAGTAAGTAAAAATTGCTAGTGCTAATGTTAAACAACATTATAAAAATTTTAAAATATTCATCCAATTAATTGTGTTTTGTTTTTCTTTACTTGTTATTTTATCTAATTTGTTAGCTTGTTAGTTTAATTCCATTGTGAGTTTAATTCGATTTATTCAATATAAAAATGTAAAAGAAAAACGACTGACTGAGGAAAACATCTTTGGCTAAATCTTCTAAAACCAATCGATACCGAACAAAAAGATTGTTTTCCAGCGATGGCTCGTCAGTCAAAAGAGCAGGTGGGGTTATCTGTAAAACGGGACTTGGTTCAATTTAAATGAATTTGGGCTGACCACCTCCAAAAGTTTCCAGGTAAGAAAACCCGTTTCGTTACAATAATATTTGAATAAGAATAATTATTTAAATAAAAATGATTATTTGAGTAAAGAATAATTAATAACGAGATCATTTATTATTTCTGAATAAGAATAATTCAGTTATCTATCCATTTTTACTGTTATTTTGAATAAATTCTACCCAACCCTGCTATGTAAGTAATTATCCAGTTAATTAAAGTTAATTATATTCCTACAAATTCAATTAATAAACGTGTGTCTCTCTAGAACCCAAAACCGCACATACTCCAAATTCCAAAAACAATCATGTTAGTAATGCAATCATATACGTTATATGAAATACGTAACTTTGGGTATAAAATAATTATGTCTGAATATGCACGAATGTAACATACATCGGAATTGTCTACCGTGGAAATAATTAATTTGTCTTTGTAGCGGTATCGCTACGGGTGCAAACCCTCTCCATATATCTACATACGTGTATAGTTACTCATTACATGGTAATTTCGCTGTAGAATCTGTTTAAAAGTTATACATGTAACTGTGTTTGCTGACCACTGTACAATGGTCTCTGCGAAGGGAATGCTGTAAATAATTTAATCCGGTCTGCGCTCTGCGACGGGTTAATTAATTAAAGTTCTACTTATGATTGTTAACACCTAATCTTTTATGTCTAGTATGTGAACCACAACAGAACTTATATAATCAACTATACAGGGTTTTCCACGGAACTGGCTGGTTAGAAGTTTTCCGGCTTAACGAAATTCCTCAGTTTTAAAAAATTGGGGTTTGCAACAATTTGGCACTTACTTTCTTTCTAAAATATTTTCACCTTTTTTGCACTTCCGGTTAACCGGAAGTCGCCACGAACTTTGTTATTTTAAATGGAACATCCTATATATTATTATATTTTTGAATTTACCATAAAATTCTATGACGATTACCATTAGGGTATCTTATACCTATCTTCAACTGTTTCTAAGATATTACGATTTTTGTTAAAATTTTGACATTTACATTGTTGTATGTAATTGATTAATTCTCACTTGATTTAAGTGTCAGAAATCTCCGACTTTGAAATCAACAAGTACTAACATTGTTTTACCAAAACGTAGAAAAAAAATTCAGTGACATTATACAGGGTGTTTAAAAATTAGTGACATATCCAAGAATATTGAATATTGCAAAACTTGTTTTTTTCAAATAGAACACCCTGTACATTTTTCTATTTTTGGATGTATAATTAAATTCTATGCCGATTTGCTGTAGCATTCCCTATACCCATCTTCAGTAGTTTTCTTTTAAATTACTCGTTTTGTTTATTACCGCTTTCAAATGGCCGAATAATTTCTATCTGGTGGGCCATGGCATTAACATCACAACAATTTATTATTATTAGTAAGTATTATTGTTATAATCATTGTTTGATACACGTCGCGTGTTCAGATCGATGAATATTATTGAGGAACTTATGAATTAGATAATGAAAAATATTGGAGGAGCTTATTCTAACCTAGATACTATAAATTTATTTTAGATTCACTGAGAATGCAGGAAGAACTTATAGAGAATTCAATGTATTTAAAGGAATTTATTGGTTGTTAATATAAAATTTTGAAATGATTTCTCTTAATAGCTTGGTTTCAAATTAAGGGAAATGGCATAAAAGATAACAACGACAACATAACAAAAATTGTTTCACTAAAACGTAGTGTGCTTGTCAAACAAATGTTTTAAGTTTTTGATATATTAAAGTATTTTCAAATTATAAAGGTTTTTATGAAGAATATTTAGATACATGCATACTTAACAGATGCAATTTACAAGCAGCATAAACTTGAACCATGACATAGAGCATCAAAAAAAATGCTCAATGTGAATTCCATTTACGTCCAAGCATTTTATTATTCGACGTCTTAATGTGTCGCCTTATACTTCTTCTCACTTCAACTGGGTCTAATTCATCAAACGTTCTCGTCACACGAATCATTAAATCTTGCTTGGTAGTACCGAAAGTTGCGTACAGTGTGTAATCTGTGTAATGTATTATTTCAAAGTTTTCAGAATTTTATTAGATATATTAGCCGAAAATAAATTCCTATAATTACCGTAAATTCTCTATAAGTTCATCCTGCATTCTCAGTGAATGTAAAATAAATTTAAATTATCCAGGTTAAAATAAGCTCCTTCAATATTTTTCATTATCTAATTCATAAGTTCCATAATAATATGCATTTATCTGAACACGCGACGTGTAACAAATAATGATTATAACAATAATACTTACTAATAATAATAAATTGTTGTGATGTTAATGTCATGGCCCACCAGATAGAAATTACTCGGTCATTTGAAAGCGGTAATAAACAAAACGAGTAATTTAAAAGAAAACTACTGAAGATGGGTATAGGGAATGCTACAGCAAATCGGCATAGAATTTAATTATACATCCAAAAAAAGAAAAATGTACAGGGTGTTCTATTTGAAAAAATTAAGTTTTGCAACATTCAGTATTCTTGGATATGTCACTATTTTTTAAACACCCTGTATAATGTCACTAAATTTTTTTCCACGTTTTGGTAAAACAATGTTAGTACTTGTTGATTTTAAAGTCGGAGATTTCTGACACTTAAACCAAGTGAGAATTAATCAATTACATACAACAATGTAAATGTCAAAATTTTAACAAAAATCGTAATATCTTAGAAACAGTTGAAGATAGGTATAAGATACCCTAATGGTAATCGTCATAGAATTTTATGGTAAATTCAAAAATATAATAATATATAGGGTGTTTCATTTAAAATAACAAAGTTCGTGGCGACTTCCGGTTAACCGGAAGTGCAAAAAAGGTAAAAATATTTTAGAAAGAAAGTAAGTGCCAAATTGTTGCAAACCCCAATTTTTTAAAACTGAGGAATTTCGTTAAGCCGGAAAACTTCTAACCAGCCAGTTCCGTGGAAAACCCTGTATAGATAACTAAAATATAAAAATATCATTTCAGTACGTACATTCAGAAGATAATAAATGAAAAACACTTTTTCGGATTACGGAAAAGGGCTTCTTCCGAATACATTTTCCGTATCTAACTTTTTTCTTTCCGACTTGCCCGTCATCTTGAGGCACACTTAAAGTTATAGGGCCATTACGGGAGACAAAGGGAGAATATCCGATTCTGATAAGTGGTATCGGCTTCTTGTATTGTCTTCCGTCGGTGCCATAACACTGCGGTGACGATAAAAGTGAAGCTTCCGACGACATTAAGTCCCTCTGGCAGTAAAGAAAATTGTATTAAGAGTTACGTCGAACGGAGATCTGCGTTATTGTCTGAAAACGTCAGCAAACGTGCTAGGCTGATTTCTCACGCGATGACATCAAAGCCACGACCTAATGAAGGTTATAATTACCACTTGAGTTGAACTGCGACGAATCGATTCCTTCGACGCCTTCAAATTCCTAACCGAGGCCGTTGATAATGCGAAAGCGGTTTCGTTTTGAGATGTGGAACTTTTTGAGAATAGAATCCAAATTGAAAATTTAAAATATCAACAGCAAGGAATTATGCACAAAACATTCATTATAATACGTCGCCAAAAAAAAATGAAAATAGGTACTGAAATACACATAGATAACCATGAACTTAAAGTAGGTTAGATTAGGATAAGGGTGTCCATACGGAGCTGTTTCACCGTGACCTTTTCAGATCTATTGATCCTCTTTTTCCTAGAAGACGCTCTCTAATTTTGCCCTCTTAATGAGTCCTATCATCCTTGAGAGTGGCTGTAGCTGCTAGCTATGGGCTCTTCACGCCCAATCATTTCATACAGCCTAATGCATTTGTCCAAATCAATAATGATCTTGTTGGTCGTGTTCTGAATATGTGAATTTCATGCAAGCCTATGATCAAACCATACCCCAAAAGTATGTCACCTCTTTAACATATGGAAACCTTTTATTAATATAAAAATGGAATTAAATAACTTGAAGCTAAAACAAACTATATTATAACAAATAGTAAAATCAAACAGGGCAGTGAGCCATGTTGATCAGCACTCGCTAGAAAACTTACTCCACAATTTTATTTATTTTTATATACCCACGAAAGGTATTTCTTTAGAATATTGTAACATAAATAAATGTTAACACTGCGTAGGCTTTCACGGCCGGTGTAACTATAACTAACAGCTTCTTGCGGGTTTCGCCGTGTGTCAAAACTTTCGCTCGACGTTTCGCTGTTCATACTGACAGCTTCTTCAGGATAACTGAACTGATTCTCCATGGTCATCAGTTATCCTCAAAGCAGACAAAGGGAATGTAACAGTACTACTAAATAAAAAAGATTACCGGAAAAAGATGAATGAACTACTTGACGAGAACACCTACAAGGAAATAAGAAAAGATCCAACGGAGAAGATTACAAAAACAGTAAAGGAGAGCATAAAGATTTCATCGATACCTAAAGAGATACAGAACAGATTGCTACCAAGAGCCGCTAGACCACCCAGGCTGTATGGAATACCAAAAATACATAAAGAAATCTGTCGAAATATTTAGCTAACTTACTAAAGCCATATACCGGACAAACTGCAACGTATGTGAAGAATTCGAAACATTTCGTGGATATTCTGTCTACGCTAAAGACTGAACCTACAGACATTTTAGTAAGTTTCGACATTATATCGCTATTCACTAACATACTCACGGAGGTCGCACTGGCCTTACTTCCAGAACTTGAACTACAAGAAGACATCATTGAATTAGTGAAACTGTGCTTATCCACGACATACATTTTGTATGAAGGAAAATACTACGAGCAGAAGAACGGAACAGCAATGGGAAGCCCTTTATCACCAGTAATAGCCAACTTGTTTATGGAAGTATTTGAAGAAGAAGCCCTAAGTTCCAGCGATATGAAACCCAAGTGTTGGCTGCGATATGTCGACGATACTTTTGTAATATGGCAACATGGAGAAGAAAAACTACAACAGTTCTTGAACACATAACTTACAGCACCCAGCATCAAGTTTACCATGGAGAAAGAACAAAATGGAAATCTCCCTTTCCTGGATGTTATGGTTAAGAAAACAAAAGAGCGAATGCTACAGCACGCAGTATTTAGAAAGAAGACGCACACCGATAGATATCTGGATGCAAGATCTCACCATCATCCGGTGCAGAAGAAGACATTAATACAAACATTGCTATCCAGAGCCGGAACCATCAGTGACGAACAACATCTTACCAGTGAAAAGATACATTTGGAGAAAGCACTAAAGAAGAATGGTTACACTGACATCAACATAAGGAGAGCCACTAAGAAGAAGACGACACTGGAGACAACTACAGAACCACGAAGAGGATGGCGTGTTACCTTACATAGCAGGATTCACCGAAAAGTAGGCGAATTTTGAAGAAACGTAACCTACAAGTACGCTTCGGGACTGCAACGTCGATCCAGCAGTATCTACCTACCGCAAAGGATAAGATACCCAAGGGGCGCACAGAAGGTATCTACAAGATAACATGCCAATGCGGACAGTGCTACGTCGGACAAACAGGAAGAGCCATCGACATAAGAATAAAAGAACACGAGAGGGACGCAAGATTAAGAAGGACCGAGCAATCAGCGGTGGCAGAACACATGCACGACACCGGACACAAAATGGATTTCAAGAATGTAAAAGTAATAACTACCACCAAGAACTACGGGAAAAGACTCATCAGGGAAGCCATAGAAATAGAGAACAATAAAACCGTTAACAGAGAAGAAGGGTACCACCTTAGCAACACGTGGAAGAGCCTACTACGAACCATCACGGTCAATGGAGCGGAAACTACACGGTTGAATGCACCAGGGGCGTATATAAGAAGAATGTCGGACCATGGAGAATCAGTTCAGTTATCCTGAAGAAACTGTTAGTATGAACAGCGAAACGTCGAGCGAAAGTTTTGACACACGGCGAAACCCGCAAGAAGCTGTTAGTTATAAATAAATGTTTACTGCAACAAAAATAAATTGACTAATATCGTAGAATATAAAGAACTAACAAAAAATTTCTTACCATAAATCATTACACCCTAGTTTGGTTTGCTACAAATTCTACTAGCACTTTTACAATTCTATTTGTGAAAGCACGGTAAAGACGTTATAATACTCACTGAAACATAAGTACACATTCAGCAGAAAAGTTTTAAGTACCTAATTACCAGATAAAACTGGAAATTCAGAAGCAAACTTTTCTTTTTATGTGCTATTCTCTTAATTACTTATTTGAGATACGTAGTACGTATATATGTATATACGTCGTATCAAATGTAAAAATTCTCTCTATATTGGAATAGGGTAAAAGTTAGCTACTCAATGTACGAAGCGTCTCGTCTGGAAAACTTATTTTTCGTAACGTTAAAGATATTGCTGGATAAATATTTACCCCAGTTTAAGTTTAGTCAACTACAAGCGGTTAGATATTTGTAGATAGTACCCACCACCTCCAAGAAATTAAATTAAAACTTTAATCTTTTACACGTCGAACCTAATTACGTTCTGTATAATTCACTGCCGTATTGTGCGTGTGTATATTTCTATATGTACGTTCGCTAGATGGTATTTGAATAATTCACAACGTGGAGACACGAACAGAATAGTGGAAACTCAAATTACGTTAGTCTGAAATCGATATACGCAGAAGCACACAAAACAAATTGCTTCTGGAATTGGTGAAAAGTAACTCCACCACTCATGTATTCACTGATCAACGAAGAGGGATAGGAATATGAATCAATGAAGAACTATTCTGTTTAATATGTATTGAGTTGGAACAAAGGGAAGGTTGGGAAATCGTGTGCGTGGAGAACGGGTATGTTTGCCAATAACTCTTAGTTATATTTTTTTTTGTCAATATTCTTAAATCTTTAATACATTTGTTTGGCATATGACTTAGTTGATTATAACAACAGTCCATAACTGCCTTTCTTTGCTTTTAGATTTTTTTTTAATTATATTATGAGATATTATCAAAAGTTTGAATCCTAAAATTTGCGGTAATTTAAAGTTTATACATTATATTATGATATAATTGAAAAAAAAAATAAGTTTTTCTTGCAATTGAAAAAGACTGCTATAGATGCCGAAATTTTTAGGATTTATTTATTATTATATTTAACCAAGCCATACATCCAACAAATAAATGTATATGCATTATTTTTTACTTTAAATTTATAATTATAATTTACACTTCCATTAATTAAATGTTAACAAGTTGGTGTTTTGTCCAAAAATATATTAACCAAATTACAAACATTAAAATCATATATAGTCAAACGATATAAAATTGCAATAAATTAAAAAACTATATAATTTTTTTATATATCAAGGCATGTTGACAGAATACGGATATTCAGTTGCAACAACATTATAAAAAAAAAACAATTACTTTTGTATTTTTGTAACGAATTTTAAAAAAAAAAATGTGTATCTTTTTCATGCATGTTGCGGCGCCTTCTGGCGGCCAGAAACGGCAGATATTGCGCCTAGATAAGAAATAGCGCCCAAGAAAGGCGTGTTTTTTCCGTCTCTTCAACATAACTCCGGAACGACAGTAGCTAGGGGGTTCCGCTTGGTCTCAAAAGATCCGGCGCGACCAGGGGAACACGTTGGATGCCCCTAGAACCGAATCGGAGCGGTAGTTCGCTCGCAAATTAAGGATTTTAGGTCGAAAAATAAGGAAATTTAGCGATTTTTACACATTTTTGCGAATATCTCGAGAACGGTTAGAGATATCGAGTTCAGGTTTTGAGCATTCGATTCCCGTCGCAATGCGCATCTAGAACGCTCTAGCGTCGATTTAAATCTCAAAAACTTTAACCTCAAATATCTCGGAAACCGTTAGATATCGGATCGCGCTTTTCACCATTAACTTAGACAAGAAATAGCGCCCAAGAAACGCGTGTTTTTCCGTGTCTTCAACATAACGACAGTAGCTAGTCGCAGTATATGCAAAAATTACATTGAAGTGGAGCCAACCGTATCTTGGGCGGATGCTCGCTGGTTGTTCGAGTCACGCGTCATCAGTATACGTCAGTGCTCGACACTGTGGGGGAAGGGTCTCCCACTATCACGATAGGCTAGCGATTAAGTTGGACGGCCGTCAAAGATGGACTATTGAGACTAGAAACATAGAGCCGGCGCATACGGACTTCGGTTTTCTCACTTGCCCGCAATAAAAATTGGGTTCAAGAATATTTAATATTTATTAATTATAGTAATAAAGCGGGGTATTATATTAGGATGACATCGCAAATTAATAACTGTATTTCAAATCAAAATGAATTACCATTCATACATATCTTAGGGTAAAAATTATGAAAATGAAATAATAAATATAATAAGGGATTAGATGTATGTAAAATTAATAAAATGGAGAGGGGCTCAATATTGCTACGAGTCGCCACTGCTATTATCCACTAAAAGCTGCTGTTTTCATATAATAATTCTAATATATTTTTATTATTACTGATATGTCAAAGGGCAAGATCCTACTATTATGGTCTTCATGTCATCAGTTATTGAGCAAAAAAACGCAAAATATTTGTCAATTTATCTGACTTAAAAAAAAACAACTTGGAAAAATATGCCAAATTATTCCTAAGATCTGTTTCAAATTTATTCATAAAAAAGTATACAGTCACGAGCAAATGTTATAGGCACCTTTGACAAAACTAATGAGTTTCATGATTCTTGCATTTTTTTGTTGTGACAGTTATTTCAACGTTTATATAATCGTCTTTATGGTTATAATCAGAGCGAGGTGGATTTCAGGCGGCGACATACAAGGGACGCATGTTTCTCTCTTGAGAAAGGTATATGTAAACGGGCGCTTGACTATTTGTACTGCTAGCTGGTAGAAGGGGACGAGCATCACAGGCAATACTCCAATAGCAGCGCAGCGGGCTCAGATGTTCTATCGTGCGATAGACGATGAAATATAATTGCATGCAAAAGACAGTGGCGTCCTGAAGTTTTTGTTAGCGCTGTTGTATATTAAAATTAAAAAAGTTGTTTTTAAATAATTATATATCGTACAATACGCATTTTTTTTAATTTCTAGCTGCAGTAACGTGATACTTTTAGTAATTTTAGATTTTCTATAATAGTAAATTACTGCAAAAGCTGTATTTCATTAACACTACGCACTAGTGCAATTTAAAATAAAGTAAATAATATTAAAGGCATGCGTGTGTAATTACAGGCGTTATTTTAATAAAAGGGAAGAGTTTACTTGTGAATTTGTTTCTATGACGTCTAGATAAATATGATATAAAAATAAAATCTAAAACCTTTAGCAAGAAAAGCCGAAGGAGATGGCAAAACAATTATAACTGAAAATGTTACTTTGAAACATAAAGAATAAGTAAGTTACGAAGTAGAAAAGGTAAGAAACGCCTAGAAATATCTATAAATAATAATCGCTTTATTATTTATATATATTCCTTATATATTACTATTCGTAAATCGCAAGGAAAAAGGAACTCTTTTATAGCCAAATATATGAAAATAATACGTACAACGATTCTCAACAAAAGACTAAGATTACACGAGCACTGAAAAGTACTGACCACTACAAAGTTTTACTGTCATTTACTATTAATTTAAAAATAATAGAAAATTCTTTCAAGCTGAACTATGTATATTAAAGTAATTTTAATATTATATGTAATATGTACATATGTAGCTTAAAGTTTGGTGAAGGAACTTCAAGTTTCTGTTACTGAACACTTCTTCTTTTGGCATAATTGTTTTTCTAACAGTAACCGCATGGTACCTATATGCATGTATATGAAACAATTCTCAACAAAAAACAAAATGCAGCAACCGTCACACGTATGTACACGTCGTACCGACACAGAGCAAGTCTAGTCGGCACGATGCGGGCACATTACGGGCGTCCGCCTCTGCCTTGGATGATGTAATGCCAGTTCGCCCGAAATTGTCCTCCCTCTGGTTATAATAGTCTTTATAACTACCTTTTGTAAATGTATTATTTTTTTGTTATATATTTTCAAGTCTTCGAGATATCACTTTCCCCCTCCCATCTAAAAAGTATTATAGCTGTACTAAAAACACTCTAATATGCAACAAATTAATAAGATCCCTTAAAATACTACATATTTATAATGTATTACCTACAAGTTTTTATTTTCTCATTTCTTACTGTGATATTCATACATTTGCTCGCAACTGTATACCTAAGTCCCATTTTTCGTTTTTCTCTATATCGTTGTGCAAAAAATATTAATTTACAAAAAAAAAAATCGTAATGCAATGCTTTCCAAACAAATCGGAATATCAACCAGTTCTCAGATAATTGTAAGTTATTTTCTCTCTCCAGTAATCCAAAGTAATACTAACAAGCATGCTGCAAAGCAACGATCAAAGAACATTTAAA